>OV277711.1:0-10000 GCA_922987775.1 Agonopterix subpropinquella | reverse complement strand
TTTTTTTTTTTTTTTTTTTTTTTTTTTTTTTTTTTTTTTGTCTTAAGACTATTTACAGCTAATTATTGGGGCATCTGCTGCAGGTGTAGGATCAGGTGTAGGTGTTGACGTAGAAGCAAAGACAGAGGCAGACATCGGTGTAGGCTCAAATGGTGGTCCATGTGTGCAGGAGTGCGTCCCTCGATGGAAGCGGCTCCAGGGCCCAAAATGTCCCGGGAGTGGGTTCCATTGGTGTTCTGCAATTTATGTGATGGAGATGCAGCGGGAGACGGGGCGGCGGTGGATGCATTAAATATATCGAAATATGAAGTCATTGAAGTAGTAGAGTTAGGATGGGGTGCAGAGAGATCTTGCATTCTTAAAGTATTTCGTTCTTAGTTATTGTTGCAGGTAGCCAGATACAGCATCTCCGTGAGATGTTTGATAGTAATTTGCATTGTGTTGACCCTTCCCTGCGACCTGTCAATTTGCGCTCTCATTACTGAGAACTGACTGTATTGAATGGTGCGGCTGTGTGAAGCGTATGGAGACAGCCAATGTCGCAGGCGATTTAGATCTTCCAGGGTATGTGTATGGAAAGGCATGCCAATGGTGGTGGTACAAATGTTAGGGTCTTGTTGATGGTCCCTCAAGTTCTGCTGTGAGTTCTGCATGTTTGCGGATAAAATTGCATCAGAAGTTACCACCGCATCCAAAGTTTCCTTTGTTGCCTTTGCTTCCCTTGCATCCAAAGTTTCCTTTGTTTCCTTTGTTTCCCTTGCATCCAAAGTTTCCTTTGTTTCCCTTGCATCCAAAGTTTCCTTTGTTTCATTTGTTTCCCTTGCATCCAAAGTTTCCCTTGTTTCCTTTGTTGCCTCCGTTTCCTTTGCATCCAAAGTTTCCCAAGTTTCCAAGTGTTGCTTCGATTGTTTCCTTAGTTGCAGAGGTGTAAATTAGAAGACACGACGCATCCTTGCTCTCGCTGAGCGTTACACTGATTAAATTGACAGTCAATGACAGACTACAGAGGTAATAGGTTGGGGGTTAATGAAAATTATACATTTTAAAAATTTATAAGGTCTGAAGATTGAACGAAAATCATAAAATAAGGCACTTGAGAGTTATTAGTCAAACGCAACTGCTAGAAAGTCAGTAAGAAAATAAGAAGAAAGCCAATTTGTATAAAATTGACATCAGGTTAGCAACATCGGTTTGATAATAAAATTTTAGTGTGTTAGAAATATATAATTTTAAGGCGTTTTCGACACTTTATATAATACTAAAAAATATAAGTACTCTGGATTGTACCATACATAAGGTGTTCACAAATGTGAATTATTATTATAGCAGTAACAATTATGAGTGATTGAAGTTGCGTTGCGCCGGTGTGTGTGCAACATTTGGATGCTAGTAAGTAGTTAAAGACTTAGTGTAAGATTAAAAGCCGCAGCAGCATACAGCGCATCAACAACCACACTGATGAGAAGGAAATTAATTATAATGACAATAATCATTACGCACTTAATAAGATTTTATGAATCACATAATCACCAACGATTGGCCATAAAATACCGGTAAAACAAGAATGAATAGGAAGTTAGGATGTATATAGGTATGTGTATATATATATACGTTAATATGTTTAGTATTTTGTAGATGTTAGGTTTCAGAGTTAAACAGATGGGTTTGTTAGAGATTAAAGGTTTTTTGTTATTAATCTGAGGGGCCATAGTCAATGCGATTACGGGTCTTATTAATCATATAGATTTTCCTAGGGCATGAATTAGAAGTGGCATTGTGGTTGGTTTTTTCTATGTTAAGGTTGCGCTTCTTGTGAAACTGAATGCAGTTGTAGCAACTGCGTTTGGTGTTGTCACCTTTGAATGGACAGTTCTTAAATCCATGGGTGAGTGATGAGCAATGTGAGCAAGCGGAGCCCTCATGGGTGCACCTTTTCTGCGTATGGCCAAATTGAAGGCAGTTAAAACACTGGAGCAAAGGTGAAAACTCCTCAACATGCACCCTATGGTGATCAATGCTGAGCCTCCCTTCCTTGATGATAGCTCTCCACAGAGTAGGTGCAGCCATGAAAACCGCGTTGTATAAGTGCTCCGATTTATTGTACTTCTGAAAACGGAGCACGAAATCGCTCGGTTGAGTGCAGAGATGTTTAACAAATTGATTCTGGTTAGTAATAATGTCCACCAGTTCATGAGCAGGTATATCCTTGGAGATGCCTTTCAAAATAAGCATAGGCATGAGTTTTTTCGAGATTTCTGCCTTGATTTCACCGCCAGTGCGGCTTACCTTGTCGATTGCAATGCTGCGTTGCTCTACCCTGTCAAACTCAACACGAATCTTGTTATTGGAGATAAGCTGCACCTGTGCGGGGGAGAAATTTGTGTCCCTAAAGGATACCTGCTGGCGCCATATCTGAAGAGTTTCCGCTGAGCTGAAAACTTCCCTTTTGGTAGAGATAATCAAAGCAGGCTTGGATGTGGGTATGACTGGTGCAGCAGGCCTGTCTGAAGGAGGAAGCTTAATGGCCTCCGCATATGAGTCAGGCCCTTGGCCCTTCCTGTCCGCTATGGGGGTGAAAACCTTTTGGGCTTTACTTATTTCAGTTCGAACTGCCACTTTGATTGCCTCAATGGAGTCCGCATCTATGTGTGTGGGAGCAGTGATAGAAGGGAGAACAGGACCAGAACTGAACTTAATGGTTTCCTCTTGTATTTGCTTAGCCATATCAATGATGGCAATTTTGTTGTCTTTGGTGACACTTCTCCCCTCGTTCACTTTCTTAATAATATAGAGGGTACTTTCCTGAATGAACTTCTTAAACTGAGAGAGCCGATCATCACCATCAGCTGCCGCCTGTCCATCATCTCGTAGGTCAGGGGGCGTGGAGAAGCCGTCTAGGCCTTCCTCGTCAGACATGACGAGAGAGCCTCGGCTTGAAGTGCGTCCAGAAGGTCTCAAGGGTTGAGACATTCAAGCTGAAGGCACTGTAACTGCACTCACGAAATCACAGAAAAACACTATCACAGCACACAACAAAAACACAAAGAACACAATTCAACGAGACGCGAGTGCGGTGAAGAGACGACCGCCAAGTTGCAATATCACAAGTGGAGGCCGTCGCCTCCAAAGTTGCAGATGTTGCAAATGTTGCAATTGTTGCAAAAGTTGCAAAAGTTGCAAATGTTGCAAATGTTGCCGGAAAGACCTGCAGCAAATGTTGCAAATGTTGCGAAAGTTGCGAGCCACGGAAAAGCTTCCGCTCGCGGCGGCGGACCGATGAAGACTGTTGGTTAGGTTAGGTTAGGTTAGGTTAGGTTAGGTTAGGTTAGGTTAGGTTAGGTTAGGTTAGGTTAGGTTAGGTTAGGTTAGGTTAGGTTAGGTTAGGTTAGGTTAGGTTAGGTTAGGTTAGGTTAGGTTAGGTTAGGTTAGGTTAGGTTAGGTTAGGTTAGGTTAGGTTAGGTTAGGTTAGGTTAGGTTAGGTTAGGTTAGGTTAGGTTAGGTTAGGTTAGGTTAGGTTAGGTTAGGTTAGGTTAGGTTAGGTTAGGTTAGGTTAGGTTAGGTTAGGTTAGGTTAGGTTAGGTTAGGTTAGGTTAGGTTAGGTTAGGTTAGGTTAGGTTAGGTTAGGTTAGGTTAGGTTAGGTTAGGTTAGGTTAGGTTAGGTTAGGTTAGGTTAGGTTAGGTTAGGTTAGGTTAGGTTAGGTTAGGTTAGGTTAGGTTAGGTTAGGTTAGGTTAGGTTAGGTTAGGTTAGGTTAGGTTAGGTTAGGTTAGGTTAGGTTAGGTTAGGTTAGGTTAGGTTAGGTTAGGTTAGGTTAGGTTAGGTTAGGTTAGGTTAGGTTAGGTTAGGTTAGGTTAGGTTAGGTTAGGTTAGGTTAGGTTAGGTTTTTTTTTTTTTTTTTTTTTTTTTTTTTTTGTGTTTTTTCCTGCCTCCAACATAATCGGAGCCTGTTCTATCGAATTACTCTTTCGTTCCAGTTCTATCATTTTTGCTTCTCGCACTTTTATCCTTCATACTATGTCTTTCTTATTTCCATCATCTTTCTTTATCTTTCAGGGTGGGATTTCCCTCTATTTCTATCCATACTACTCTGCTATTTTCTTTATTATATCTTTCTTTTTCAATCTTTATTTCAATAAAACTCTTTACACGTCTTCTTTATTTTTACATTTTTCTTAGAGCCTACGTTCCTAATTTATTTCTTATACTTTAGTTACCGAATTTATACATTCTTAATTATCTATACTTATCTCTAATACATTTACATCGTATTTTGACAGCATAGTTGCTTACGGTATTTTACTTATAAAATACTGCTTACATACTTTAGTTTCCATTTCTACAATTTTTTCTTCTTACATTTTATATGCTAATCCCTAATATATTACATAATATTATGACAGCATATTTTCTAATCGGTTTTATTTCTTTTAATAACAATCTTTACAATTTGTTCGCAGTATTTTACAAACTTTTCTCTACTTTTGCCCTCCATTATTTCCTTCACATTTTCGGGGCATATTTTAAAATCAATTTCTTGCTCTAAGTTAAAGCGCTCTGTTGCATGCACGGGGCATTTGAACAGTACGTGCGGGATCGACTCTTCGGCGTCAGGTTCACAGATGCACGATGGGCTCTCCTTACACTTGAAGCGGTTCAAGTATTGTGAGAACCCACCGTGCCCTGTCATTATCTGTGTCCTTTCGCTGCTGACTTCTAATTTTCTTACGATCCGGTAAGCAGTCATAGCATCCGGAAAGAAAATTTTTGTAATTTCCGCGGTCTCTCCCGTCACGTATCTCCGATTCCATTCGTCAAGCGTTGCCATACGTATGCTTCGCTTGACGAACGAAACCGGACACTGGTCGTAGTCCAGTTTTCGTTTGGAATTCCCAGCGGCCTCTTTGGCAAGTTGGTCAGCTCTCTCATTGCCCTCCAGCCCTGCGTGGGCCTTTATCCAGAACAAAGTTATCATTTTGCCCTGGAGAAATATAGTTTTTATGTTATCTCTGGCTTCTACGGCTAGGGGGTGAAGGCAACTGGGGTTCTTGACCGTTTGGAGAGCTGCCATTGAGTCGCTGAAAATTCCAAAGGAAGTCGCTTCGCGCTCTAGGACTGCCCTAGTTGCCTTGCATATCGCCAGTAGCTCGGCCTGGTAAACCGTGCAATAATTTGCTAGAGCAAGTTTTCGGGCTTTGGTCTCGGTTTCGCAACTCCATTCGGATAGTGCGGCACCGACTTTGCCTCCTATCTTGCTTCCATCGGTGAAGATGCGGACGTCAAGATTTCTGTGTTGGTCTACTTGCTCTTGGTTCACCAGGCTCACGAACTCCAGGTCGATACGCTCGGCAGGGTGTGGGGCCTCCATTGCTGGAGCCATCAGCTCGATCTCCCTGTCCGCCAGCTCCGGCTGAGTTACTCCTCGCTTGGCTTCGTATAATGAAGCCGCCTCACGAACTCGGAGGTCGAGGGGGAGCAATCCAGTCAGAATAAGTGCTGAGTTCAGGGAGACCGTGCGGTAAGCTCTGCACATTTTCTGCGCGATTCCGCGCTGGACTACTGCGAGCTGCTTTATAACGGCCAGCTTCGCTGCAGCCGGTGCCCAAACGCTAGCGGCATATAGGATGATAGGCTCTACTGTCGCCATATAAATGATTCTTATCACTTCGGGGTGAAGTCCCCAACTAACTTTTGCCGCTCTACACAGTTGCTTGTGGACGCCGATAGCCTTCCTGCATACGTTCGAGACATGGGTGTTAAACGTCAGTTTATCGTCTATGGTGACGCCTAGTAATTTAATTTCCTTTGACATGCCAATGTCGACCCCCCCCATGCTCAGGCGTGGTGTGTCGTATTTCAGCTTTCTTGTGATGATCATCGCATTCATCTTGTGCGGAGCGAATTTGAGCTTCTTATCGACGCCCCACGCCAAAACATGTGTGAGAGTGGCATTGGCACGTGTTTCTATTTCCCCAGCTGTCTCGCCGTCGAAGACTAGGATGACGTCATCTGCGAACGCCTGGGCGTAGTCTCCCCTGTGTTCTAGACTTTTTAGCAGAGGGTCCAGCAAGAGGTTCCAAAGAATTGGGCCCCCAATAGAACCCTGGACGCATCCCTTGTTTGTGCCCTTCTCATATTCTTCCCCGGCGTACCTGACCGTGACTCTTCTGTCCCTGAGGTAGCTGTCCATGACCCTTCTCAAGTTTAGCGGACACTTTTCCTCAGCCAGTCGGACTCTTATGGCTGGCCACCAGGCACTGTCGAAGGCTCCCTCTATGTCCAATGATACTAAAGTTATGATCTTCTTTTGATCCAGCTTGCTCTTAATGTGCTGCATTAAGTCATAGAGGGAGTCTTCGGTACTCCTTTGTGGCATGAATCCGTACTGGCGAGTACTTATCTTTGGCAATAAGTGGAACTTGAGACGGGCCACCAGCATTTTCTCATAGATCTTTCCTAATATCGATAGGAGGCCAATTGGTCGGTACGATTTCGGTGTGATGTAATTTGCTTTTCCCGGCTTCCTCAACACGATGACCGTTGCCTTCTTCCATGCTTCGGGAAAGTGATGGTGTTCAAGGCATTTGTTGAAGAAAGTCCGGAAAAGCTCGGGGTCGTTTTCGATGGCTTGGCAACATATGTCGGCTGTAAACCCGTCAGCGCCCGGGGCCTTTTTTGGGTTGAAGGACATACTTGCTTGCCTAAGTTCAGCTGTTGTGAAAGGTGGGTCACAAGGACCATCCTGGTCAACATCATTGACCTTTTCAGCTTCCGCTCTGATGTGTTGGTGGTGGGTGTTGTCGCTATCTGTAAGGTCTTCCGGGAAGAACGTTTCCGCTAGCAGCTTCACGGAACCTTTTGCATCCAAAACCTCCCCGTTATTTTCTAGTGGTATATCCTCCTCCCTGCGTGTAGTTCTTCTAATGACCCTGTAGATCCCCTCCCAAACCCCCTCCCTGTCCTGTTTGCGGCAAAAGTCCTTCCAGCTTTCGATTTGAGCTTTGGCCGCCTCTGACTCATACTCTTCTTTCTGTTTCAGGTACTCTCCAACGACCTTCGACCTTCTGACCGGAGCAGCGCATCTGATTCTACGCTTCATGGTTGCGACCTTCTTCTTCATCGCGGCGAGTTTCTCGGACCACCACGGCAAGGTAAGTTCCTCATTTCCTTTTTTCATTGGCATTGATGATTTGCATGCTTTTTCCATGATTTTTTCAAGTGTATTTGTTGCTGTGTCTATTTGGTCTATTGAATTTATTTTATCTATTTCTAGTTTATTGAATTTACCTTCTTGCATCAATTTTCTAAGTTTCTCGCGAAACTCAGACCAATTGGCGTTCTTTGTATTGAATTTTCTTGTGGTCCTAATAATTTTTATGCCTTTCGATTTTATGAGTCGCAGGTTGAAGACAATTCCGTTGTGGTCCGAGCTCGTGAGGCCTTCGTCTATCTTCCAGTCGTCAACCAGGTCAAGAATGTCCGTCGAACAGGCTGTTACGTCGACGAAGCTGGTATATCGTTTTCCTCCGCGGACTACATCGAAGGTCGGGATTTTTCCTCTGTTTAGTATGTTCAGGCCTAGCTCTTCCAATGCTCCTGAGACTTCGTCCCCCCTGTGGTTAGTTATCGGGCTTCCCCACCATATACTCTTTGCGTTTGCATCACCTCCAACGATGAGTTTTCTGGTTCCAATTTCTTGCTCTATCTTTTCCAGGTGTTTTAGGTACGGCTCTGTGGGCTGATCTTTCTCGAAGTAGAAGGAGACAAGCGTGATCTCCCAAGCACTGGTCTGGATCCCCACCACTACGATGTTGTTCGTGGTGAGTTTCGGGTACTGTTTGACATTCAGGTCGTGGTTGAAGACAGCTATTGCTGCCTTCACAGTCCCTTCTCCTGGATCAGTGTTTTGGAAGATCCTAACGCCCCTGTAGCTCCTCATCTCCTTTGCCCCTCCCACGTATGGCTCTTGTATAAGTGCCGCAGCGACTCCACGCTTTTTTGCCTCTATTAGTAACTCATTTGTTGCCAACTTCTTTCGTTGGAGGTTCGCTTGTATTATTTTGCAGAGAGTTTGTTCACCATGGACGCCCTTAGCAGTACGCTATCGTCGTTCGGGCCAGCTCATCCCATTTCCGGCGTGTTGAGCAATCAGAGCTAAAGGCGTTGTGCTCTACTTGATCTAGTTTTGCCCTCGTGCAGTTCCGGCATTTGGGTGGTACGTTCACCATCCAGTCGGCACACTGCGCTTTCAGATGGGGACCCCCACAATGACTGCACAAGTCTACCGGTTCTATGCAGAGCCGTTTGCCGTGTCCGTAGCCTAAGCAGCGTGTGCACTGGACTAGTGGAGATTGGTCTTCTGCATGTATGTGCTGGAGGTCTATGCGGACGATCTCGATCTCAAGCACCCTCTGCCAGATGACGGGAGAGACACTGACGACAACGTGACACATGTGTGGGTTCCCGGTTCTCCTTCTGTATTTAACCTCCACCCTGTTTTCCCCGTCGTCGAGGTCGCGGAAAACTCCTCGGTTCTGATTCCTCAGGGCCTTGATGACGTCCCCATCTGTGTTAAATGCTAGGACGTGCCTGAGTATGAGAAGCGGGTCCTTGTTTTTCATCTCCTCGACGGCGAGGTGAGTTCCTTCCCTTTCTAACCTTTCTTTAATCTTGTTCCTTTCCTCTTTCGTTTCAAATCCCATGATCACTTTTCTGCCCTTGGCTTTCCTAACTCTTTCAACCTTGACCCAGCCTTCCTTCGCGTCCACAGCTTCCCTGACTTTTTCGAGTACCTCTTCTCCTGATTCTGTTTCGTCCGTCGATGTAACTACTATGGAGTGTAGCGTGTTTCGCTTTGATAGCGTTTTTCCGCTTTGGTTGGCAGTTACGTTCGCGTAGGTAGTTTGTGTCACTCTTTCTAGGGTTTCTTTTTGTTTTTCTAAGGTCTCTTTTAACTCCTCCATCTTCTTGTTGCTCTCGAGCATCAACTTAGTGTGCTCCTCTATTGACGATTTCAGGTCTTGATCTGTGTTCAAGAGGAAGGTGGTGTCTATCGGTTCGGTTTCTAGGATCTTCTTTTCTTCCTTCTCTGTTGGCTTTTTCGACTTTAACTCTAGCTCGGCTTCCTTAACGAGCTGGTACAGCCGGTCCAGAGCCTCAATGACGCCGTTCTTTATATCAGTTTTTGTGTTCCGAGAGGCGTTCATGAGGGTTTTACCCTTCGAGACGCATGCTTTTGCCTCCATAGGGCGGCTGATGTGCTGCTGCCTTGGCGGGGTATGAGTTTGCGTTTGCGTTTGGGGTGGTCTGCGCGTGTCCGTAAGTTCTTTTTCTTTGGGAAGAATAGGTGTTGGCTCTGTTCTTGCAGAAGGTGTGTCGTTCTGCATCGTCTTACTTGACATAGGGGGAGTAGGATCGATATTACCCGATTCCCACTCTCCTATGCTGCGTCTAACGCTAGCAGCTGCAGTCCCAGTTTTTGAAGGTGATTTGGCGCCACTACTCAATTTTGATTTTGGAGTTCTAATCCCAAACATTATGGAGGTATGCGTCCGCGTTAAAATTAAATATAGATAATAATAGAAAGCAAAAGTTTGTAAAAGTTGTAAATAAAATTGCAAAATAAGCAGTATAGCTCTACGCAGAGTCGCAGACTCGGTAAGTAAAGGTTGTAGAGCTATAGGTCACACTAATACTAAGACTTACTACTACTTTAAAACTATAAAGGCTAGTTTACATCAACCAAAAATTTTTATTATGTTATATACCACACCGAGGTGATGTACCGAATGAATAAAGGGTGGGTGGGCGGGCAAAAATTTTGTTTTTCAGGCGTTTTTAGCCGGGAAAAAAGGAGGGCCGCTGCTGCGGACCAGCCTTCCCGATGATTTAGTGCAAAAGGGGAGTACCTTAGCCCGAATTTTGGAAAAAAACTAGAAAATGGTACTTTTTTAATGAAATTTTGAAGAAATTTTGAAAATCGCTGAAAGATTATATCAAAAATA
>OV277710.1:22045565-22055565 GCA_922987775.1 Agonopterix subpropinquella | reverse complement strand
AACCTAACCTAACCTAACCTAACCTAACCTAACCTAACCTAACCTAACCTAACCTAACCTAACCTAACCTAACCTAACCTAACCTAACCTAACCTAACCTAACCTAACCTAACCTAACCTAACCTAACCTAACCTAACCTAACCTAACCTAACCTAACCTAACCTAACCTAACCTAACCTAACCTAACCTAACCTAACCTAACCTAACCTAACCTAACCTAACCTAACCTAACCTAACCTAACCTAACCTAACCTAACCTAACCTAACCTAACCTAACCTAACCTAACCTAACCTAACCTAACCTAACCTAACCTAACCTAACCTAACCTAACCTAACCTAACCTAACCTAACCTAACCTAACCTAACCTAACCTAACCTAACCTAACCTAACCTAACCTAACCTAACCTAACCTAACCTAACCTAACCTAACCTAACCTAACCTAACCTAACCTAACCTAACCTAACCTAACCTAACCTAACCTAACCTAACCTAACCTAACCTAACCTAACCTAACCTAACCTAACCTAACCTAACCTAACCTAACCTAACCTAACCTAACCTAACCTAACCTAACCTAACCTAACCTAACCTAACCTAACCTAACCTAACCTAACCTAACCTAACCTAACCTAACCTAACCTAACCTAACCTAACCTAACCTAACCTAACCTAACCTAACCTAACCTAACCTAACCTTTTTTTTTTTTTTTTTTTTTTTTTTAGGTGGGGAAATCCTCATGGATACCCGCCGCCTTGGGGACGGCGACGGGTTATGCCGGACTCTTACCGGCTAAAACCCCACCGTGTTCCACCTCATCGCAAATTGCCGTAGAGCCTGAGGGCCCGTGAGGAATCTTCCACACTCTACGGCGCAGCGACCGACCTTCCCAGGTCTCATCTCTGTTGGCCTTGACAAGCCTACAGGCCTTTAGGTGGTGCGTGGGAACACGCACACAACCACCACGAGTCCCTATGATCGGCCGCCGGACCCCCCAGCCCGACGCCCAGAGACTCAGAAATTACGGGGGAGGCAGACCGCGAGCAAACGCAGCCCGTCTGCGCCCCGTGCGTCTTTGGCGGATCGGGAGTTCAGAAGTTGACTCCCTCTCCCTCTCCGCCGTCTCCTTCTGGAGCATTACTGCCTCACAGAAGGAGAGAACCGCGCGCCATGACGCCTCGCTGTCGACCATAGCGCGAACCATGGCCGGCAGCGAGAGGTCCAAAACTACACGGGAGAGCTCACTGCGCTCTCCCGCCCACGCAGGGCACTCCTGCAGCACGTGCTGCGCCGTCTCGTCGAGACAGCCGTCGCAGTGGTGGCACCTGGCCGTCGGCTCCCTCCTCGCTATTCGACACAGATACCCCCCGAAGCACCCATGCCCCGAGAGGATCTGCGTCATGCGGAAGGTAAGGACGCCATGTTGCCTACCCAACCACCGCTTTAGGATCGGACGAACTGCCTCGACCGTTCCCCACACCAGCACTGGGTTCAAGCATCCTCGTCTTCCATGCCTTTATGGCACGTCTGCGCAGTTTTGCCCCTCATGTGCTCCACCTCTCGTGGTGCTGGCAAACTGCCCCGCCTTTGCGCCTCCTCACGCCAGCGATATACTGACGCGAGGGATCTCGCATCAAGGTCCCAGGGCAGGCTTCCAGCCAGCACACACGCCGCCTCGTTGGAGATTGTGCGGTATCCCCTTATCACCCTGATAGCCATCACACGCTGCGGTTTCCGCAGTAGTGCGACGTTCCGGTTTATCAGGGTGTCCGCCCACACTGGGGCCCCGTACAGAGCCATGGACCGCACAACCCCCCATATACAGCCGCCTGCAGGTGTTACTTGGGTCTCCAACATTGGGCAACAACCCCCCAAGAGCCATCGCCGACCCGAGCAGTCTCGGGACTAACTTCGTGAAGTGGGCCACGAAGTTCCACCGGCTATCCAGCTCGAGGCCGAGATATCCCATGGAGGGCCGGATCTCGATTCGCGCTCCACCCACGATAATGTGGGCGTCCGAGGGTGGCGACCTCCTTGGCCCATGGAAGCACAGGGCCTCGGATTTATTTAAAGCCACCTCAAGGCCTAGTAGCCGTATACGGGCCACCATCGCTGCCACCCCTGCCGTTGCCAAAACTTTGGCGTCGCGATACTCGGGTGAACCTAACCTAACCTAACCTAACCTAACCTAACCTAACCTAACCTAACCTAACCTAACCTAACCTAACCTAACCTAACCTAACCTAACCTAACCTAACCTAACCTAACCTAACCTAACCTAACCTAACCTAACCTAACCTAACCTAACCTAACCTAACCTAACCTAACCTAACCTAACCTAACCTAACCTAACCTAACCTAACCTAACCTAACCTAACCTAACCTAACCTAACCTAACCTAACCTAACCTAACCTAACCTAACCTAACCTAACCTAACCTAACCTAACCTAACCTAACCTAACCTAACCTAACCTAACCTAACCTAACCTAACCTAACCTAACCTAACCTAACCTAACCTAACCTAACCTAACCTAACCTAACCTAACCTAACCTAACCTAACCTAACCTAACCTAACCTAACCTAACCTAACCTAACCTAACCTAACCTAACCTAACCTAACCTAACCTAACCTAACCTAACCTAACCTAACCTAACCTAACCTAACCTAACCTAACCTAACCTAACCTAACCTAACCTAACCTAACCTACCTAACCTAACCTAACCTAACCTAACCTAACCTAACCTAACCTAACCTAACCTAACCTAACCTAACCTAACCTAACCTAACCTAACCTAACCTAACCTAACCTAACCTAACCTAACCTAACCTAACCTAACCTAACCTAACCTAACCTAACCTAACCTAACCTAACCTAACCTAACCTAACCTAACCTAACCTAACCTAACCTAACCTAACCTAACCTAACCTAACCTAACCTAACCTAACCTAACCTAACCTAACCTAACCTAACCTAACCTAACCTAACCTAACCTAACCTAACCTAACTAACCTAACCTAACCTAACCTAACCTAACCTAACCTAACCTAACCTAACCTAACCTAACCTACCTAACCTAACCTAACCTAACCTAACCTAACCTAACCTAACCTAACCTAACCTAACCTAACCTAACCTAACCTAACCTAACCTAACCTAACCTAACCTTTTTTTTTTTTTTTTTTTTTTTTTTTTTTTTTTTTTAGGTGGGGAAATCCTCATGGATACCCGCCGCCTTGGGGACGGCGACGGGTTATGCCGGACTCTTACCGGCTAAAACCCCACCGTGTTCCACCTCATCGCAAATTGCCGTAGAGCCTGAGGGCCCGTGAGGAATCTTCCACACTCTACGGCGTAGCGACCGACCTTCCCAGGTCTCATCTCTGTTGGCCTTGACAAGCCTACAGGCCTTTAGGTGGTGCGTGGGAACACGCACACAACCACCACGAGTCCCTATGATCGGCCGCCGGACCCCCCAGCCCGACGTCCAGAGACTCAGAAATTACGGGGGAGGCAGACCGCGAGCAAACGCAGCCCGTCTGCGCCCCGTGCGTCTTTGGCGGATCGGGAGTTCAGAAGTTGACTCCCTCTCCCTCTCCGCCGTCTCCTTCTGGAGCATTACTGCCTCACAGAAGGAGAGAACCGCGCGCCAAGACGCCTCGCTGTCGACCATAGCGCGAACCATAACCTAACCTAACCTAACCTAACCTAACCTAACCTAACCTAACCTAACCTAACCTAACCTAACCTAACCTAACCTAACCTAACCTAACCTAACCTAACCTAACCAGTCACGCGCCGCACCCCGACGCGAGCGGATCAGTTTTAAGCCGCTCCGCAGCTCAAAATTTCAAAACATGTGCTAAAGTGCTCCGATTTTAATGAGTGATACCTCAAAAGTTGCGCGCTGACCTCCCCTATCCATATGTGAAACAATCTTTTCAATCGGACATCAGCTGTAAGTACAATCAAAGAAACAGTGCTAAGTGATAACCTTCCCACCGATAAAAATCCAACTTAACTAGTTAAAGTGCCTGGATTGCAGTGAAACTGTGCGTATGTGTTTGTGTTGAAGCTCTGCTTCTAACAGTGCAAAAATCTTTAAAATCCGCCAATAACTGTAAGTACAATTGAACTTTTTGTGGAAAATTGACAAATTTTCAACACATAAGTGCGTGCGGCTCTCGAATAAGATCTATAACGTATCATTTTTATTACTTCATCCTGTGTGTGGTCCCTCTGGGCAACTGCCTGCAAAGTTTTGGATTTTTCCTTCGCTCCGTCTCCGAGATATCCTCAAATAACCGGAAACCACGTGCCGGCCAACTTCGTTCCTGGACCAGTGCGGCTGATTCCAGGACTGGCTCCCGAGGGAAAGCATCCACCTGAACTGGAATCCACAGTTACTTTCAACCGGCGACTCTTCGTTCAGCCGCAATTCTGCTATATCGGTTTTGCCGAAGAATAATTGCAGTTACTCAAAAAATTCATCGCTGTTCACCCCCTGATTACTCGCCAGGAAGATCGACGACCACACAGTTTTTACACATCACTATCTTCTACATTTCTTTATCTCTTTATCCTGTAAATTCCATAATTTTCGCTTGTATAGATTTCTTTCTGTGAACTTTTTACTGAGCAGTGTCCGACAAACCGACTGCATTTGTTAGTTGGCTTTCTGGCTCAAAATCGTCCCTGGACCAGTGCGGCTGATTCCAGAACTGGTTTCCGAGGGAAAGCATCCACCTGAGCTGGAATCCGCAGTTACTTTTCACCTGCGACTTATCGTTTAGCCGTAATTTTGCTATATGTGTTTTGTTTTTACGTAATTATATTTTGAAAATCGACTTTTTTCCTGGTGCGATTTTGAAAATTCTAAAGATCTTGATCGATGGCAGGACGTTAAAAAATAGGCTCAAAACAAACCCCAACGTTCTAACTCAATTAGTTTGACTTTTATAGCACTTTTAAAAAATTTTCAATAAATTCCTTAATTTGCACCTGTTCTAGTATTGACTTGTTAACCGTATTAATTTTCAGCATCAAGTATATTATTCCTGAGTTTTTGAGACTATTTCTAGGGTCCTAGCTGATGGTCGAGTTTGACCTCGAAAAATATTTATACAGGGTGTCGCTCATTTTTGGATATATAGGGTGTGACCCCTTCAAATCTCAATTTATTTTTTTTTACTAATAGTACTAACCCATAGCTCACCCTTAGTGTAAAAAACAACTTTGTATCTGTTATAGTTTTTGCGTAAATAATTGTCAAAATCGTGAATTTTGTCCAAATTTTTGCTATAATTCGTTGTTTTCTCTTCTTTTCAACCTAATTCGAATTGTATCCTTATTGTTAGCCTTCAGCTTATCCCTAGTGTCAATATCAACACCATAACTCTTACAGTTTTGGTTCTTTTGTAATTCCTGAATTTTGTTCCAATTTGTTTCATAAATCATATTTACCCCAATATTTCTAGTGTGTTCATAGCAGTCCGTTTTGAGACGGATTATCGTATTCTAGTCTATAACTTAGATTTAGATTAGATAGAACTTAGATTTAGTAATAAGCGTCACATATATAAGTTGTATTACTTACTTCACTTCCACCGTCCTCCTTACCTACGAACTTGCCAAGATGGCCCCCACCGGTGGAGATATACCGCCCCTCCCAGCTAGTGCCCTAGATGTCAAGGACCTGGAAACATTTACCACAACAGTGAACAAACTTACCAAGTGCATCACTGACGCTATAGCTGAAACAAGGAGCGTGACATCGGTCAACAAGCGCGTCATCACCCTAGCAGCTGATGAAATACGTAAGTCAGTTCATGTTTTCTCTGCCATGGCACCGGATAATCCCTCCGCATCAAACGTCAATGCAAGCCTGCGTGACGACATAATTCATTGCGTGCGGGAGGAGATTGGTGAGGGTGTACGGAGACTGGCGGCACAACAGCAGCAGCAGCCTCAGCAGCGGTCGTACTCGCAAGTGGCTGGCAGTGGCTCCAACCCCGGCCCTGGGAACAACAAAGGCATGGGCTGGCCCCCTTCTCACGGGGTCGGCGGAGAAGTCGGCAACGTGCGGTCTCCACCAGTAAATAGACCGGCAATCATAGTTACGCCAAAGGAGCCCGTGAAAAGCAGGCAAGATGCGATTGAAGCTTTGAGAAAAAGTGTATCATTTAGGAACACCGACTTCGCGCCGGCTAAAGTGCAAGCGGTATCCAATAACAAGTTGAGGGTAGAGTTCAATAATGTGAAACAGCGTGACGACACTCTTCAGTTGATGCAGGGCTCTGCGCACGTTAGTGCTGAGCCGGCCCGACGACTGCGGCCCATGGTGATTCTGAAAGGTATATCTTCATTCGTCCCACCAGAGGAGCTTGTATCTATAATCTTAGGGCAAAACCCAGCCATCGCCGAACTAGTGACCAGCGAGGAAGATTTACATCTGCGATTCAAGCGAGGAAACCGCAACCCTAGTCGCTACAACGCTGTCCTTGAAGCCAACCCTAAGGTCTGGCGTAAGATAATAGAACTGGGGAGGATCCCAATAGATTATACACAGGTGCCATGCAGAAGAATTCTCTCCGTTTGTGCAGTGTTTCAGTTGCTTGCAGTTTGGCCATACACAGACCCCGATGCACTTCGGAAATCAAGCCTTGCTCTCACTGCGCCAACACTGAACACCAAGGTAAAGACTGCCCCGAGAAGGACGTCCCCCGGTGCCGCTAAGTGTTTCAATTGCGCAAGCCACAACAGCAAGTTTAAGGCTACCCACAGACACTAGACACAGGGCAACTTCCACATCGTGCCCCTCGCGTTAAAGCCCATGCAATTGCGAATCAGTGGACGCATAGACTATGGTGAATAAACTTTGCACCCAGAGATGTTATAATAGCAGTCCATACAGAAATTCATTATGTATATTCTAAATTTTGTGTCTTCAATAGTATTAGCATAGTATGTATAAGATTTAGTTATTTATTCATTGACAAACCTCACCAATCTGTAAAATATTTGTATTCAATAAGCCAGAACGTAAGATATTATAGGCATAGAAGATATTATTATTATAACTTGCATACAACAGGCCACATCAGATATGTATCAAATCGCATTCTGATGTGGTCTCAAACTAATGTAAATCACAGTAGTAAACTGTATAAGACTTAAAAATGCCTCAGCAGACATGTATCAAATCGCGGTCTGCTGTAGCAGTCTTGTATTGTGAAAACAAGAGTTAGCGCACTATATTAACAACACATATGTCTATCATAAGTAATGAAGATATTATTATTATTATTATAACTTGTATACAACAGGCCACATCAGATATGTATCAAATCGCATTCTGATGTGGTCTCAAACTAATGTAAATCACAGTAGAAAACTGTATAAGACTTAAAAATGCCTCAGCAGACATGTCCAATCGCGGTCTGCTGTAGCAGTCTTGTATCGTGAAAACAACATTTAGCGTAATATATTAACAACATAAATGTCTTTCATAAGTATATATAAATGTATGCGAAAAACTTAAATGTAACAAGTGAAAATTTTTAAACAATTGTAGAATCAACAAAAAAAAAAAAAAAAAAAAAAAAAAAAAAAAAAAAAACCTAACCTAACCTAACCTAACCTAACCTAACCTAACCTAACCTAACCTAACCTAACCTAACCTAACCTAACCTAACCTAACCTAACCTAACCTAACCTAACCTAACCTAACCTAACTTAACTTTTTTTTTTTTTTTTTTTTTTTTGATGACGGGGGGGAAATCTTTGAAAGATACCCGATCTCCTTAGGGGAGGAGTCGGGTTATGTGGGATTTTAACCCACTAAAAACCCCCCCCGGTGGTCACCTCAGCGCATGTCGAAGGGCCATGGGAAAGCAATGTGCGTCCACAGCCCTCCTAGCGCTTCGCCGAAGCTCTCCCGGCTCGGCACTGATGCCGGGCCATAACTCCCGCAGCGCCTCTGCGCTGCAGCGGGACGGGACCACGCCGTACTACCGCTGCCTTCCAGGGGTCGCTTGGAAAAATGGGACTGCCTGAGCCCCTTCTCCGACCGTCCGCGACCCTGGGCGCCCCTATCCCGGGGCGTCGTTGTGGCGCATCGGGGGGCCAACTTGGCGTCCCCCGGCGTCTCCGTCTTCGGGGCGGGATCAGCCCGCTCGCGGTCTCGCTCTGCGCTCTTCCTTCTGGACCATGACGGTCTCACAGAAGGCGACCGCGGCGCGTCCCATGCCGCCCGGCTCCCCAACATCGCCGCTACTAGGGCCGGTGGGGAGAGGTCTTCTCCAATGTTTTCGATCAGGACTCGCCGCTCGGAATGCCACGCTGGGCACTCCTCGAGCGTGTGCTGTGCAGAGTCCTGATCGCCTCCGCAGTGGTGGCACTGCGCTGTAGCCTCCCTTCCGATCCTGTTCAGGTACTCACCGAAACAGCCATGTCCGGTGAGCACCTGAGTAAGACGGTAGGTGACGCCTCGGCCTTCCCGGTCCAGCCAGGCCTGGAAGCTGGGAAGTATTGCTCTGACGACGCGCTGCCGCGTACTTCGCGGCTCATGGAGCCGCTCGCGCCAGCAGTTAAGTGCGCGTCGTCGAGCCTTCCTCCGGAGCTCTGCGACCGCCCTCTCGGGTACGGTCCCGCCTCTCTGACGTAGGACGCGAATCCGGTCATATACCCTCGCGTCCATGTCCGCCAGGATATCCAGAGGCGGAAACCGCGCCAGGATGTTCGCCGCCTCGTATGATATTGTCCGGTATCCGCGTGCGACCCGAATTGCGATCTGACGCTGCGCGGCGTTCAATTTGGCCGCGAGACGCCGGACGCCCGATAGTCTCTCCGACCATACGGGCGCCCCATAGAGCGCAATGGATCGCACGACTCCTGCATAGAGGCGGCGGACTCCCTCCCACGGTCCCCCGAGGTTGGGCAGCAGTCTGTGCATAGCACCCGCTACCCTTTGGATTCGGGGGACAACCTAACCTAACCTAACCTAACCTAACCTAACCGGCCGAGCCGAGCGCAGCGAAAAACATCCGCTCCGCGGTCGAAAATTCCTAAAAATCAGTTTTTTCGCGAAAACCAACTAGTGTGATATATCAAAAGTTGCGGGGCGACGAGCCCGACAAAGTGGTGCTATTTTTGTTGTGATTCATTAACATTTGGAGACGTAGTGACCAAAAAAGTGAAATTTTACCCAAACACATTTTGATATCGTTGGAAGTGCTACTTATACTTGTTGGATCCCAATGATCCATATGTCCAGAGCTGCGCATTGATGAGCTCTAACTGGTTGTGAAAGTTCCAGCTAAATTGGTGAAAAACTGTAAGTACAGTGAGTGAAAAAGTGAAATTCGTCCAGTCAAAAACACAAAAGTGCGTGCGGCGACAGATTTATCGCTGTAACCCCCAATTTTTATACTGTATATCTGTGTAGACTGGTCTTCCACAACTTCCCTGAAAATACCAGACTCCTAGTAGGCTCCACTCCGAAGATATTCACAAATTTGCAAAATGACGCAATAGCCTAACTCCTCACCTGACGTCGTGCGGAAGAATCTGAGGATGGAATCCGGTGGAGGCTGCTGAGCTGAGCCTGAATCCACTTAGAGCGAGAGCCTGTGACTTGTGGTTCAGCCGGAAACCAAGTTTTTCTGGATGGAAAAATTTCTTCGGTCTTCGCCAGGGGATTGCTCGTCAGGTTGATCTGTAACACTATTGTTTAAATACGTCATTCTGTAGCTCAACTCACTGTCATTATTGTCTGTAAATTTCAAAATTTTCTGTCGAGTAGTTTCCGAGATTTTTAACTTTCCCCGAGCAGTGTCCGAAATTCTCCCGTTTTCGACGTAAATATATTTGTAAAATTGACTTTTTTATCTTCAGCTTCCGGACTTTTTTAACGTTTCAATATTGTAGATCTGAGTATAAAAATAGTTTTAGTGAAAGAATTTTGTTTGTAACCCTTTTAGTTTGGTTTTTATAT
>OV277710.1:21600565-22040565 GCA_922987775.1 Agonopterix subpropinquella | reverse complement strand
CCAATTTGGACCTCCCGGTAAGCCGGACATTTGACCTATTTTTGGGGAATTTTCCCTCATGTTTTACCAAGTTATTGACTAAATTGTAAAATTCCCACGCGGCCCAAGTTTTTCCCTGAAGGTGTGCGGCGAATTCTGATCCCGTCATTTGGAGGAGGACCCATACCCCATTGACACGACACAAAGAGAAAAAACCGCAGACCTCGGGAACTGCCGACAAACTTAGCAGTTCACCTAAAAAAGTTTTTTCAAATTCCCGGAAAATTCTCACGCATCAGGAAGATCTACGACACCCACTTTTCTCCACGGTGTCCCCTCCCTTATCTATATCTCCACCCCAGGATTTTTCTAAATTAATTTTCCGCTGTTCGGTTCCCGAGATATAAATTTTTCCCCGAAAAGGGGAAAAGTCGCCATTACCACTTAAGTTGGTAATCGCTATATCTCGTGAACCAGAGGCGATAGGTCTGTTTTTACAACATTTTGGTTTACTTTCGGTAAAGCGATTATTGGGGTACTCCACCTTTTGGAACACCCCCCTCCCCTCCCACTTTGGATTTCAATTTTAAGTCAAATTTGCCTCCGTCCCGGACCACGTGGAGAAAAGGAACAAACGGCATTACATTAAGGCCCTTCAGGCCTATTTAATAGGATACAAAATTGTTTTAAATTTTGTATTCTTCTTTTATTTTACAGTGTTTCCATATCTTCCAGACCGTTTTTACCTGAATGTATTTTGAGTGTTAGACTAAGTGTCCGTTCTAGTGTAAGACGGCCGGAATAAAAAAGGAGATTTCAAACATTTTCTTTTTTCTCTTCTAGAATATTCTAAATTCCAAAAAATTTTATGTTTCCTTTATAAATATTTTCGAAAATTTTATGTTTCTTTATAAATTTAATAGTTTTTTTTATGTTTCTTTTTAGAAATTTTTAATAGTTTTTTTTTTTTTTTTTTTTTTTTTTTTTTTTTTTTATGTTTCCTTTCAGAAATTTTAATAGTTTTTTTTTTACATTTCCTTTAAGTAACCGTAAGCTTGAAATCTCCTTCCGCGACTATAGTATAAGAATTTTAACTTGTTGACGGGCGTTTTTGCCAACATATTTTATTGATATTGTGTAAAAATTTTGACATATTTTAAATCGATCCAGTGTTTTCGCTGCGATCGAAAACGTTGACTAGGCGCTTTTGCCAAAATTCTTAAGACTATTATAAATTTATTGAATCGATCCAGTGTTTTCGCTGTGATCGAACTAGTTGCTTTTGCAAATTAAGTTAGTTTTAAATTTAAATTTAGAAATTGAGCAAACTTTTACACCTTGCTCAGTTTGACTTCTCGGTCGTTGTAGTCGAAATTAAAAATGCACCGAACGCCAGTCAAACCCGGAGCTGGAGCATCAGGCCCCTCGGTGGAGGCCAAGGCGCCGAAAGACCCACTCGTCATCACGCCGAGTGTTAGAGAGAAAGTGGAGCGTTTCGGTGGTCCCAAGTCGGGAACCCCTGAAACGGCCCACGCTCAGGCCAAAAAGCTGCACCAGGAGGCCCTGGCGCAGTTGGACCGGTCAGGCAATCTCAGAAGAGATGTGAAGTTGGCAGTGACCAACTGCCTGACCGCCCTCTTAAAACTAGTAATGGATGCTCCACAGCGCATGGCGGGCCCTAAAACCGACGACGCTCCTAAATACGAGGGAAAGACTCAAGGAGACACAGCCGCGGAAATCCTCAAAGAGGTGAGGGCCTGCAAAGAGATCCTGGTCTCTGGAGCCTCCGAGCAGAGTCGCTCCAACGACGCTCTACTTAGAGTAGAGAATCTGCTCGGAGACACCAGAGAACAAATCAAAACTGTCCCACAGATGATGGAGAGGGTGACCTCGATTAAAGAGGAGATGGCATCTCTCCCGAGTAAAATGCAGGCGGTCCTGACATATGCTCAGGCGACTTCAAAAACCGCCGCCATTTCAGTTTCGGGAGAGAAGGTACACGCCCCGACACACTCCATCATCGTGTCATCCCAGGACATAAAGGACTCCTCGGAAAGCATTATGGCTAAGGTCCGAGAGGCGGTGGATGCCAAATCCACCGGAGTAAGGGTCGACGGCTTCAGGAGGGCCAGAGACCAAAAAATCGTCATCGGCTGCCAGGACAAGGGAAACCTGGAAGTGATCACAAAGAGGATCAAAGCTGCCCAGCCCGGCTTCGAAGTGGAGGAGGCCAAAAATAAGGACCCTTTGATCATCGTCATGGATGTGATGTCCTACAACACAGATGAGGACATCTTGAAGGCCATAAGGAATCAAAATGGCCATCTCCTTGGCGATGTATCAAAGGAGGATTCTCGACTCACTGTAAAATACAGGAGAAGAGCGAGAAACCCCCACCGATGCCACGTGGTCATGCAGGTCTCCCCGATCATCTGGAGGAGGCTAACGGAGGCAGAGATGATCTACGTTGACATGCTGCGAGTGCGCGCCTACGATCAGACGCCGCTGGTTCAATGTGGAAGATGCCTCCGTTATGGACACGGTCGGAAACTGTGTACGGAACAGACCGACGCGTGCTCCCACTGCGGTGGTCCGCATCTTAAGGAGGACTGTCCACGCTGGGCGGCAGACGAAAAGCCCTCCTGCCGAAACTGTGCACTGGCAAAGATGGAGAAAGTCGACCATAATGCGTTCGACAGAGAGTGCACAGAGAGGAAAAGATGGGATAATATAGCCCGATCAACAGTAGCGTATTGCTGAGGGCCCCATAGAGAAATGCACGTCACCAAAAACCAAGAAAAGGTCGTACGAAGATGTAATAGAATACCCTCTCCTAACAACAGAGAGCATGGCAGCTGCTACGCACAGAACCAATAGATGGACAATCGGACCTGTATTGGTCTATCCTGAGGAAGATCAACCGGTTGATCCGGACATTGAGGAAACAATAGCGATTAGCCGAGAATTAGCTGCCAGCTGGACTTTAGCCAAACGTTTAGATCTAACGGCCGAGAATCCCCTAGACACCCTAGCAGAACGACACAGTAGATTATTATATAGGTTACGGAAGAAGTTAAAAGATCAGAAAAGTCAAGACGTGGTGGCAAAATTATTGGCGGACAGCAAATGCCATCCACATTTTGAGGATGTACGAATGAGTATTTTAAGAGGTATTACCAATAATTTTGCTGCAAAAGATGGAGTACAAATTAGTATATTATGAGAATATACTAACTTTGTACTAAGGAAAGAGGAAAAGAGAAAACCGTAACCTAAAATTTTGTAAAATAAGAACTACTGTGTTAGGTATAAAATTGTGATAAGGTAGAATTGTGATAATAGGTGTAAAAATAATTAAGAAATAGAATAAGACTATTGTTGTGTATCACATTTTTAATTCAGCTATATCTAATGAAATTGTATATTAAGATAAAGACTCTCTTTATTGCATAGATTCATTTAGAAATAATAAAAATCTGATTTGAAATTACCTTTCGCCTTCCTCTCAAAATTTTATAAAACATTCAAAGAAAAGAAAATAAAATGACCGCTGTATAACATTCTCCGAACAATCTTATCGGAGAAAAAGAGGAAAGACAAACTGAGGTTTTTGGCCGGTACGAGTCCGGCACTATCTGGGTCTTCCATTCCCAGATGTCCATGATGGATTTTCCTCAGTTGTCAAATTTTGAAAAAAAAAAAAAAAAAAAAAAAAACCTAACCTGAGCAAACCTAACCTGAGCAAACCTAACCTGAGCAAACCTAACCTGAGCAAACCTAACCTGAGCAAACCTAACCTGAGCAAACCTAACCTGAGCAAACCTAACCTGAGCAAACCTAACCTGAGCAAACCTAACCTGAGCAAACCTAACCTGAGCAAACCTAACCTGAGCAAACCTAACCTGAGCAAACCTAACCTGAGCAAACCTAACCTGAGCAAACCTAACCTGAGCAAACCTAACCTGAGCAAACCTAACCTGAGCAAACCTAACCTGAGCAAACCTAACCTGAGCAAACCTAACAAATAAAGAGCAAATATAGATGGAAGGATAGACAACCTGTGAACCGGAGTCTATATATCTACATCGGTCCGACGCCGCGACCGGCAGCTTTTTCTTGTCCCCTTTTGCAACTTTGGCAACATTTGCTGCGTTTCTGTAGCATTTGAAACTTTTGATGCTTTGACAACATTTGCAACTTCGGCTAGGTACTTAGGATGCACCTGCATCACTTGCATCACCGGTGACATCGGCAACATTGGAGACAAGCTGGCCGTGGGTGGCATGCTTAAAGAAACTCTGATTTTGTTACAATTGTGATTCTGTGTCGCTAGTGATGTTGGTGACTTCAATTACTCTGTGAACTTGTACTGGACTGGATGCAGTGAAGTATTTGTGCTTTGGTGACTTTTGCGGTGGCTTCTTCCACTCTGAATAATTTGTAACTGCGTGTCTTACAGTGGCACGCCGGGGACCTCAGTCTGCGCCGGATACTGGTGACTACCAATAATCACTTTTTTAGTATCTATCTTTTTTTTTTTTTTTTTAGGATCTATCTGACTCAGAGTCGATTTTTGAGGAATATTCTGAAGAATATCTGGCTCAATATAGCCATGAATAGTGCTATCTCTATTGAAAGGGAAGTCAAGGCGGGCGTGGCGGGTGTCACCAGAGAGAATAAAGATGCTGTAATCCAACACGCTGTGACTATTATTGATCTGATCATTCAGGTATTAAACCTTCCTAAGCGCCTCAGGTGGTTTTGTGCCCCAGATAGAGTAGCTGAAGTGGCCACCGAAGCCAACTGGCCTTTCTGGTCGAGTATACAGTTCGAGCCACTACCAACTACTAAGCCACCCACGCCCCCTACGCCTCCTACTATTAAGGAGGAGCTCAAGTGGTCTGCACCTGTGCAGCCCCCTCCCCTTTTTCTTCCGTCACCACCACACCTTTTACCTCCACTTGCTTTAACAAACCAAGAACAAGCCCCACCTTGTACAAACTAAACCCTCTTACGCGGACACCCTCAGAGCAAACGTACCCATAAAAAAAAAAATTTTACTGCACTAATCCGTAAGAGTAATGGTAGCCGACCGCATGAAGCGTGCCGCCGCGACGTGTCGCCGCGACACGTCGCTGCGGTTATGAATTCGAACCCGACCACACGCCGCAACTGCACGCCGCAGCGTGGCCGCAGCTACAGTCAGTGTTGCCAACTTAGGGTATTTTTTGAGGTTATAATTTTTCTTAGGGTTGTATTTTGTAATTGTTCTATAACACGTTAGAGGCATTCCACCAGTCTCAAATTAACTGGAGCTCTAATAAAGGGTGAATAGAAAAGATTTTCGTAAAAACGTATAGAAAAGATTTTCGTAATAAGTAAAAACATGTTTTTTTTTATTTGTTTCCCAAAATTATCATCTCGTATTTATACAGGGTTACAGGGAAAGTCGTGCTAGATCCGTTAAGGGCGTGTAGTACCCATCATTTCTGACCTATTTCACTATGAAACACCCCAAACTTAACCGTTTCCGAGATATTCGAAATTGAATTTTTTTGCTATAAATTTTTTTTTTTTAATTTTGTGTGTCTTACTACTATTAAGATTACATACCTAAAGAGAAATTTCAAGCTTCTTGGGCCACGGTGACCGGAACAAAAAATTATATTCCTGTCTTTTTTGTTTACATAAGTTTTCATAACTGGCTATCTCGCTCTCTCATTTCTTGGCTTGGCTACTAAGCACTAGCTTGGAGATTCTGACAGATTGTTTTAGAGCGATTATTTTATTTCCTGAAAAATTAATTGAGTCGTAAAACCAAAGAGTAATATAAGTATATTAGAACGTAAAACCTTTAATTAACCGACTTCAAAAAAAGGAGGTTATCAATTCGATACGTATGTATGTATTTAATGAATTAACGCAAAACTAGAAAGTAGTTTGTTTAGAATCAAGAGCAGAATCGAATTATCATGGTTTCAACGTAGGTAATTTTTTTCAAAATATTAAAAATTTTTTTTGCAAAATTAATAATTTTCTGAACCCGATGTCAACCCACCGCACGGGCACACTCATCCTACTTACTTACTACCAAAACAAGATTATAAAAATGTATCCATGAGTACGTTAGCGCTTTCTTTCAGTACTGAAATATTAAAAAATCATTTTTGCCTCAAAACTTAAAATGCGAATAACTTTAAATTTTAACTATCAAAATAATGAAATTATTGTTTCAATCGAATTATTTTGTTATAAATCAGTTGGGGTGTATGAGGTTTTGCGCTAATTCATTAACACGTTGTATAAACAAATATACAAAATTTCATAGGTGTATCTATGTTTGTCCACGCATTTCTCCGAAACTATTAATCAGATTGTGACCATTCTTTTTTTATTGGCTTACATTTACTCCAACTTAGGGTACAGTACAAGTTTCATCAAAATCGGTTCAGTCCATGGTAGTACAAGTTTCATCAAAATCGGTTCAGTCCATGGTAGTACAAATGGGTTCAGTCGTTTTCAAGTAGGGTTAAAAGTTGCATTACGTTAAACGGTGATTGTACTCATGATACTGAACAACTTTCCCTAAGAAACCTATATAAACACGTTAATTTTTTTTTGGACTTTCCATACTGCGTGAGCGTGAGGTGGTAAATGGAAGCACAATATTAGTTACGTTACACACGGCAACCGATGGATGCAACGTCTGCTCAGTACGAGACTACGAGGTACAACGTAGTGATTATATTCTCTTTGCTACGAGGTGTAGATTAGTAATGATGGCGGGTGTTGCCCCCACCACTTACAATGCATACATTTATTTAAGATCAATGCAACGACTATTAAATACACTATTCCTAAACGTAATTTACCTAACATTTATAATTATAATATAATAATATCTATTTATTTAAATGGCAGGACACCACACATAACTAAATGCAATCAGCTGATCGACCGATTGTATGAAAAGTCGAAAAAAAATTGTGAGTTTCATACGGTTTGTTAGGGAAAGTTGTTTATTACCATGGGTACAATCACCCCATAAAGTAATGCAACTGTTTACCTTAACACCCTGTCATCATCATCATCATGCCTATCATCGTCCACTGCTGAACATAGGCCTCTCCCAAGGCGCGCCACGAAACTCTGTCCTCGGCCTTCCTCATCCAGTCGCTCCCCGCTGCTGTTTTTAGGTCGTCTGTCCAGCGGGCAGCTGGGCGTCCCACACTACCAGTTCGCGGTCTCCACTCTAGAACTCTGACACCCCACCGATTGTCAGTTCTTCGGCAGATATGGCCAGCCCATTGCCACTTCAGCTTGCTAATTTTCTGAGCTACTACTTTAGTTCTCTGACGTATCACTTCATTTCTGATGTGATCTCTCAGAGAAACACCGAGCATAGCTCTCTCCATAGCTCACTGAGCGACCTTGAATTGATGAACTAGTCCTATCGTCAGGGTCCATGTTTCCGCATCATAGGTCATCACTGGCAGGACGCACTGATTAACACCCTCGTCTTGAGGCATTGTGGTATAGTCGAGGAGAATATATGACGGAGTTTCCCGAAAACAGCCCATCCTAGTTGGATGCGCCTAGCGGCCTCCTTGTCGAAGTTGTTTCTACCTACAACACCCTGTGATACCTACAACTCTATTTCAATTGAATAAGGACGACATTTCATTGGGCACTGGGAAATGCTCGAGCAGCTCTCCGCCTGATGTGTGCTGTGCTGACCCCAACCCAGTAAATGATTGAGTCTTGAGGCAAAATGATGATAGATGTTGGTACAAAATGAAAGACTTAATGAAATAATATTAATTTATTGGGATTCTAAACAATATTGTACAGGAGCGTGACGTCCATCCATCCAGTCCATCAATAAATAGGTACATCATTATTTCTGCAAAGCTATGTACAATACAACGAACAGGTGAAGGCAGCGAGCGAGGCGGCCGCATCAATATAATATACTACTCGTAGCATTTAATATTAATAAATAATTGGGCCGTTATCGTACGCTCATATCTAACAATCGGCTCGGAACAGGCGAGCGCCGTGATTCCTGCGCGATACATTATCTGTAGAGACAACTACACTACATTACATTATAATTATAACCGCCGCGCCGGTATGCAGTAGGTACTAGATACTCTTTCTTATACTGCGCCGACGCGACGCGACGCTGTTTATTTATAACTATTAGAACTATGCGAGGCTACAGAAGGTGCGACAGACAGGCGAGCGGTGACGCCGCGTCGGCGTCGGTCGCAGAGTGACGTCACGTGACGTGACGTGACGTGACGGTGACTGACTGAACGCCACCGACCCCGAGATCGCTCTACTAATCGTGTTACAAAAACCTTTTAAGTACAAAAAGAAACACAAAGGAGATAACTTTAAAATTATATTAAGTAAAATAAAATTCGTTAGAAAACATAAATAAAGTAATAGATTTGTGAACTTATCGATCAAGAAATGAAACAGTTTCTTTGTACAGAGTTAATTAGCGTATCGACGGCGACACACCGACGCGACGCGACGCGACCGGAGGCGCCGTGCGGTGCCGTCTGCCTCAAGATCATCATTACTCTTAACTAAATAACAATTTTTGGTTAAACATACGCAAAATTAAAAAATAATCACAATTTGGCGAACAACACACTGCAACACTCGAGGCACCCCGTCGTGCGTGACCCCCCGACCCCCCTCACGATGTCACCGCTTACGACTTCTTCCTGCAACACAGAGGCACGCGTGAGAGTGACACAATAAGTAGGTAGAAAAGCGTATTATTATTATTTTGGTTGTAAGGGCTTGGTCAATGACCAATAGCTACTACGACCTGAATAGATCTATTGTAGCTGTCACCCTAGACCTAAAGGTCGTTTCCTAGGCCCACGGACTTCATGAACCGTGTTATGCTCTTGGAGGGGAGGTCCCTAATGTCATTAGGTGTTATTACGTATCCATCTAGATGGCGACTCCTGCTGTGAATGAGCACTTCGCATTCGCAGAGGAGGTGTATGGGCGTTTCCTCTGCTTCACAGCAGAATCTGCAGGTGGGTGAATCTACAAGCCCCATTCTGTGTAGATGCTTGTTTAACTTGCAGTGTCCTGTTAAGGCTCGCACTAAGAGCCTTAAGTCGTTGCGGTTTGAATTGATGGCCTCTGAGGTAAGTCTGTTTGAGAAGCCGGTCACAAGTTCTTTTGTGTGCCTCAGTCCTGGTGTATCCGACCAGAGCTTACGGCTTTGGTTCACGGCCCATTCCTTCAGCACACGTCTAGAGGTGTTGCGAGAGATTCCGCAATAAGGCTCGGGGCCTATAGCGTCTTCCTCCGAGAAAAGCGTAGTAAAATAATATAATATTAGTGGGTAAGTTTAACCGCGGGGCCGCGACAAGTCAACCGAATGCGGCGTGTGGGAGCCGGTAGAGGCGCGTCCCGCTCCCGGCCCCCGCTACATGCGCGCGGCGCGTACCAACAAAGCGAATTGAATTATTCCGTCCCCCGTCCCCCGTCCCCCGTCCCCCACAAACCGCGCTCCGTTGACCCGCTGGGCTACTACAGGCAGGCCGCTGTCACTCGGCCGCGGCCGTAGGTGCCGCGATAAAGACCTACACTTTAGCGTATCGTAAGCGACGTGATCGCTCGATTTCTGCTACTCGTTTAAAATCTTACAGCACAGCAGGACAGCATGCAGACATGCGTGTCATAATAAATAAATAAATAACGCTCACAGGCACATACATTGTAATGATCCCATGTAAGAAGCACTATAGGCTTTTTGCTATGGAAATCATACAACAACGGCACGAACATATAACATCCATGACCGAACCGGAATTCGAATTTCGAACCCAGGACCCTGGTTTGGCAATCCGGTGTGGAAACCATTACACCAACCGGGCCGTCAATCGAACGAAAACTGACGCGTAATTGTTTCTCTTTTGGTTTGGATATTTTTAAGCGCGGACCCTTCGCCAATGGACGTATCAGTTACCTACATTATATGTATTATAACTAGTATACAACGTGTTAATGAATTAACGCAAAACTAGAAAGTAGTTTGTTTAGAATCGAGAGTTGAATCAAATTATCATGGTTTCAACACAGGTTTTTTTTTTCAAAATATTAAATAATTTGTTTGTAAAATTTTTAATTTCCCGAACCCACCACATGGGCACACTCACCCTGCTTAATACCAAAACAAGATTCTTAAAATGTATCCATGAGTACGTTACCGCTTTCATTCATTGCTAAAATGATAACAAATCATATTTGCCTCAAAACTTAAAATGCGAACAACTTTAAATTTTAAGTATCAGAATAATGAAATCCGCGAGTTTCCAACTAGTCAAATTAACAACTCTTTATCAAACGTCAAAACGCGTGCATTGTATGAAATATTGTACTAAAATTTGGAGAGTGACGTCATAGTTTTTCGCCGTCGTTTTGATACTTTTTATAGTTTATCCAGTTATTAAAAATAGTATTCAAGCAACAGTATTACTGAAAATGTGAGTTTAGCGTTATTTTCAAACGGTTTATTTACTGAGCAGCTAAAACTAAAATATATTTTATGTAGTCAACTCCCCAATTATTGTTTCAATCGAATTATTTTGTTATAAATCAGTTGGGGTGTATGAGGTTTTGTTTTGCGCTTATTCATTAACACGTCGTATATGTAGGTGGGAGTGGGGGTGGGGGTGTGGGTGGGTGAGGGTGAGGGTGACTCACTGGTCGTGGTTGTCGGTGTCGGAGTCGTCGAGCTCGGGCTTGGTGCGGCGCCGCTCGTAGATGAGTATGATGGCGCAGAGCACAAACACCTCGGCGCAGATGCCGAGGAAGGGCCACAGCGCCGCGTACTTGTCCTTGACGCGCAGCTGCGTGACGGCGGCGGCGGCGTCCGGCCCGAGCGGCTTGCACTGGTACCAGCCCGCGTCCTCGAGGCGCGCCGCCGCGATCACCAGCTCCGCGCCGGCCACGCCCTGCTCGTTAGCCTTCAGCGTGATGCGCGGCGCCTCTCCTCCCGCCACCACCTCGCCCTCCGGCACCGCCACTATCGCCTCCGAGGCGTTGAACGCCTCGGGCTCCGCGCTGCTGTTGCTGTAGCGCCACTCGACGCCCTGGTACGGCTTGCCGATCAACTGAAACACGACACCGATATTGTAATGCGGGGTCACACTTAGTTTGCCGACGGTTTTTTGAAAGGACGATCGGCTCGTGAAGCTGACCGACTCTCTCTAAGCCCGCGCTTCGAGGCGACGCGAGCGCGACGTCACCTGGAGGCGCGGGCTCGATTCTCCTTTACGACAAAAACGACGATATGCTACGTACTATAAGGTTTATACAGGAGATCCCGAAACTCAACGTTGAGCCGAAAACAGAAGATAGTGTTGCGAGTAATAATGACAACATTAACATATTATGTAAAATAAGTGTTAATTTTAAGATGCTATGTGGCAACATTTCTGTATTTCCTTCTTCTTCCGGCGATCTCGGACCAAATACACAGCATTGAAGATTTCCTGTAAATTTTATTTATTACCAGCGCATCGCGGACTCCATCCCCTAACAAACCACCCTACCCCACAGTCCACCCAACAGATAGGTGAGTTTATAACTATTCAGGGAAAATACAAAAAAAAATCAAGTTTGATAGTTTTCTAGATTTTAAATTTTTTTAACATTGGATAATTTGGCGCTCAACTTTTAGATGTAGTTACTACAAATTTGTAAATTTTTTCATGAAAATACTTGTTACGCAATCCGGAATAACCTTTTCCGTCGACCCAATTCAAAAATAAAGAATTAGTGCCATACTTTTTACAGAAAACACTATTTTCTATCAGACCTCTGCGGTACATGTTTTTCTATGTCATCTTTGAGACTACACCCTGTATAAAAAATGTATGGCGCTAACTCAACAAGCTATTTTAAAAGTTGGTCAATTTAATCACGTTTTCAAAATGGTAAAGCACTTGGGGTGGCCTCCTAACAAAAATCCGTAAAATGACTGGGCTATTATGTGTGTGTTACTTATGCAAATAAATAGTTTATCTATGTAGTGCGTGGTCACCTTGCAGGAGAGCTTAATCTTCTGTTCCTCGACGACGTTGGTGTTGGGCGCCAGCTTAGCGTGCGTGCGCGCGCGCAGCTCCCAGGCGCGGGTGTCGGCGCCGGCCTCGCACGAGTAGTTGCCGAAGTCGTCCTCGAGCGCGCGGCGCCAGATGTCGAAGCGCGAGTTGTCCAGCTTGTAGCGGCCGGTCAGCTCCGGGATCTGCTCCACCAAAGTGCCGTTCTTCTTCCTGCAGGGGACGCGAGCGCGAGCGCGAGCGCGACGCGTAGTGTGTTAGAGTGAGACGCCACCACCACGAGCGCGGCGACTACCGTCGCGTCGCTATGTGACATTCTACAGAATAGACGCTAGTAGAAATGACAGAATGTATGGATTTTAATTTGACATTGGCGATCGAAACATTTTGACTTTTGCTCTCGCCACTACAAGTCCATACACGTCAAGTCCATACATTTTATCCGTTTCTACTAGCGTCGACGCCAATCAAATACCACTTTGTCTATAATAGGTACCCTGAACAGGCATCGCATCGGGTGGGGGAGTGCGTCTACCTTTTGATATGGCGGTGTCGGTAAGGTAACCGTTGAATATTGAAAGCTTCTTTTAATATTCAACAGTTTATTGTTTTTGGATTTCACATTTTGATTGCTACTTAAATAATCAGAAATGACATGTTCTATTTTTAACATGATGTTATGCTACCGTTCTAATAGTAATTGTGACGTGTAACAGGAAGAGTCAGTTTCCTCTGGCGGGTCTTCTTGCAAGACTACGGCACAGCACTTTTCAACCCCACCCCTATAATATATTCCAGGATATTGAAAGGTACTCAGAGGAACTCATCTCGTTTCAATTATGGGTTGAACCTCATCCGGCCGCAGCACCGCCGCGCGCGGTCGCGTTCCATCTATCTTATTTTTCAGTTTAACTCATCATCGTCATCCTATCTATCGCTAACAGAGTTAGACCTCCCTCCCCTCCTACTTATAAATATAAAAATAATTTCTTAAAAACATGTCAGGCAATAGATAAAAATGATATGATAAAATTTACTACTGAAAGTAATTGAGACAATGATAATGTAAATGAACAAAAAATAAAGAAACAGAATAAGATTACCAAAAAATATTAAGTAACTAGCCTTACAAAACATTCATCTAAATCACTCTCATCAATATTGACAATGCGATGGTGTAAAACACAAATGTATGATGTAAGCATTATTATTAATATAAATGATCACGTATATTTATATCATAATAATTTATAATGAACTAGTAAAATGTAAAAACCCTTACAAGTAGGTTGGCTGGTTGTTAAAATAATGTCAATTTCCTTGTAGGGCGTGATTGCGTTAGCAAGTTGCAGTAATGTACATGTAAGGTGTACGCAGTGCAGTGACGTCACAACCCACAGCACAATAAGACACTATCAAGGATACATCGCACTGCGCCAATCGTCTTATCTCTGCGGCGGCGGCGCGGGCGCCGGCGCCGGCGTTGTGATTGTGACGCACCTACAGCCTACACTATAGGTAGAAGCGGTGCAGACGTCTTCGCGACAACGCGGTTCTATTGTAGGTCAACAAGAGATAGATGACGGACTAGGTACCGTACCAGTAGGTATTTGTTTACGAGCACCTATACATATAGTCGAATACCTACAGTTCTGTTCTTCGCGATTTTGTTAAATATTATGAAAAGCTTTTGTCGTCATTCTGCAGCCAGACATTTAAAATAGAAAACTAGCCAAGAGCGTGTCGGACTAAATGTACTACGATTCATTTGATTTAGATTTAACACATTTTCTGTTTTTTAAATGAAAATGCCTCATTATACGTCACTTTGTACTTAATTTTGTAATCGTAATTTACCTTGCGGTGTCGATAAGAAACAATATGCGATTTAATTCCGATTTTGTACTGTAACAGACTAGACATTTTTCAAGATTTTTCGTTTTTTAGGGTTCCGTAGTCAAACAAGAAACCCTTATACTATCGTCCATTCTGTCTGTCTGTATGCCCCGCCCGCCCGCCTCAATAACTCGCTCATTTTTGCACCTATTGAATCGTTTCGCATGAAGATTGATAACAGTAGCCCAAAAACAGAAATGTAGTTATGAAGAGTTTTTTAATAAATCGAGTGAGGTGTCGTTGGATAGGTCTTGTCTAATGGAACAAAACTCCCATACAATCTAAATCGTTATAATGCTTCTGTCTCGAGATATATGCGCTCAAAGTCTAAAATAGGGCGTGAATGAATTAGAGGCACTTATGCCTAGTTCCTAGTTCGGACTAGACGAGTACGTCAGTCGAGTGCCAACCATTTTTAGCGAGTAGAGGGTATTTGACTGGCAGTCGACTAACGTACTCGTGTGGTCCTCACTAAAAAGGATGAGAGTTTGATAATAAAGCGGTGTTTACCAGACGAGTGGCGTGGCGGCGTCGGAAGCGAGGCCGGCGCAGTCCAGCGTGATGTTGTGGCGCACCTCGAAGTAGACGAGCTTCATGCCGCCGGCGCCGGCGCTCTCCGCCACGTCCACCGCGCTGCCGCTGCCCGCCTCCGCTGCAAGTTGCGACAACACACCATGTTACACGTTACACTATAAAGTTTCAGTCCGTCGGTCGTGTAACTCGACACTGCGGCGTGCAGTCGCCTCGGTCGTCGGTCGTCGGCCTCGGGTCATGCACCTACTGGTGTGTAGATACGGCTCGGCGTCTCTCGGCATTGCTTGTCGTTAATCAATAACGATTTAATGTAGAGCGTAATACGAAACGAGTAGACGATCTATAGAGCTCAGCATTCAGTTGATGAAGTGTAATGAATGATACGAAGCGTTCACCGTCGACATTTACTATCATTAAAAGTAGATACACGATATAGACAAGCGAGTGAATAATTTAGTAGGTACTTGAGAGTTACTACGCTGTTGCCAAAATATGTCAATAGTTAGGCTGCAGACAGACTGGCCGGCGCCGGCGGCGGCATGGAATCTGGGACGCCATCATTTTAATATGCATCTGCGAATTTTGGCTCCAGTCTAATAATTATGGAAAGCATGTGACGAGTGCGGTCGAGGACGATCCGCATGTGTTATAGTTTGTGTGTATAGTTGGTATTCTCTGGCACGTGGGTGTGACATTAGTAGACATTATGTAATAATAACTCTCAGTACAGTTTTAATAATTATCTATAAAACATAAAAAAGAGCCAATTCTACAATATAAGTATGTCAAATAAATCTACATCGAATGATAAGATTACTACTTATATAAAATTATATAAATATGTACGTAAGAATGAAGGCGATAGATAGTATGTACAAACGGCAAGCGAGCTATCAACGAGATACAATCGACCGCTCTAATCTAGCACCAACAAGAAACGAGCTCGGATCAGAGTAGCGACGTGGCGCCCCCTCCCGCCCGCGCCGCGCCGGCACTCAGCAGAGTAGGTACAAGCACAGCTCTAACTACTGCTCCATGCGGCTACGAGTACGAGTGAAGGAAGGTGTCGCGAGGTACAGTACAGCGCTACATACGACTCATACAAACGGCACTACTCGATCGATCTATAGAGGAGCGGGAGCGGGAGCGGGAGCGGGAGCGGCACAGGCACGGTACGACACAACAGAGCTAGCGGCGGCGACTAGCTAGGCGCGTACCGGGGGTCGGGCCCGGCGCCGCCGCCGGCAGCAGCACGACGCGCACGCGCGCGCCGCCGCCGCCCGGCGCGCACGTGTACACGCCGGCGTGGCGCGCGCGCGCCACCACCACGTGCAGGCGCGCCGTGAGGCCGGCGTGGGCCCCCGCGGGCGCCGGCGCCTCGCCGCCCGGCAGCGCGTCCGCCGGCGGCGCGGCGCCGTCCAGCCGCCAGTCGGCGCGCTGCTCGGGCCGCAGCGGACACTCGACCCACAGCGGCGCGCCGGCCGCCACCTCCACGCGCCGCTCCGGCGGCTCCGCGCCGCGCGCCGCACTGCCTGCGCCACACCCCACCGATAGTCTAATCTAGTCTAGTCTACCCTCTACCTACTGCCCACTGCCCACTGGCTACCCTCATGTCATGTGTACGAGTTACGACCCGACGTTATCCACTAACGAGATATCGCGCCCGTCGTCTCGTTTCATCGACAATTTAGAGACAAATGGTTCGGATGCGACAACAGAGGCCGTATTTCCCACGAGCGGCGTTGTACGATTTAAATGTGGTTGCGATTGAGCTAACATTGTGCAATACGGTCTCCGTTTTCTGAACTTCATCCTAATCGATCATGGAGGCTAGGCTAAGATGGACAACCGTATGTCTCGCGTACGTTCAGCATGGTAGAGATAGCGCTATCCCATGCTAAACGTGCGAGACTCATGGCGCGACAAAACCTTAGAACACGCATGGTGTCAGAGAACCGCCATACTGAACATTACCGGAGGAAATATACCTCGCTTCCCATGTATTCCTTCCACAACACGAGAGTATCATGCAGCGTACGCAAGGCAACATTTTAAAACAGCAGTAAGTGCCGTTTCGTCCAGTGTGACCCCAGCTTTAGCATAAAATAAGAATTTTGTTAATACAACTGTTGCAAGTACTAATATAGCAGCTGGTAGAAGTAACTTTAAATTGTTATTCTTAATTGGGTCAGACTATTCTTTAAGATAAAGATAAGCATTGTAATTTTGGTTTTTTAATTAAATTTAAAATAATCTAAAGTATCAAATAAGTTATACATTCTTCAACATTCTATTCTACGCGGCAAACTCAGAAGACGCCGAGCAAACAGCTTCATTCATTGAGTCTAAGAGCTGTCCCCATCTCCCGCGTTACCGAGTTCAATAGTACTGTTGCATGAGGGTGCGCGAGGCTGATGTACATTCACGTATTTGTAAACAAAACTAGAAGATTTTAAGTAAAGTTTATGTAATTGTAATGATTTATTTGATGAAAGTGATTAAAGAGGATAATGAACCATAACACATACATTAATTTTATTATTGTTTGACAATAATTAGTCAAGCAATAATAGGGATGATGACAATTTTTATTTTATTTCTTTTTTTAAAACTGTTTGATATCGTAAACACTAAAGTGAAACAGATTTTTAAAATCTTCAAAAATAACCGAAATATAAAGTGTTTAAAATTAATGGTTAGAGCGAGAGGCATATATGAAGGGAGTGACGTCGTACCCTCGTATTTTAATACAAATAATAACAGTCGTTATTGACTGTTATTATTTGTATTAAGTCAATTTCATACAAACATTTGTTTTGCATGAAAGAGATAGAAGATAAAACATAAACATATTTCAATCGCTTATAACTTTTTGTTTTCTTTTTGATTGTAATTTCGTTTTAACATTTTGTTATTGAATTTAGCCTTTTTTTAGAATTTGTTATAAGATATGAATTCCTATTACAAGCAGGTAGATAACAGCGGGACACAGGCATAGATATATTATAAAAGAACAAGATGCACAATCTCATATAAAATCATAGCAATTTTTTGTCCGAATTGACACATACTTTTCAAACTTTTGCAAAGAGATTGAAATCACTAGACTTTTTTCTGTTATCTTTTCGCGTAATACATATCAATGGAATATATACCTTATTTTCAAGGTATAAAGTTGTAAATGCTTTTTACATGTCTTTTAAAAAAACATATATTTTTAAAACAGCATTTTGAAAAAGGAACAAGATGTCATCTATCAAACGATGACAGGTGTGCTATTTTTGAAAGTCACACGTTCAAATAAGCAGTAGAAAATGTCAAAATTACTATGGACATCTTTCGATCATCTTTCTTTCTAATTCTGATTTGAACGTCAGACTTTCAAAAATCGCACCCTGGAACAGAGACAAATGATAAGCCACACAAAATAAGTATGAGTGCTGTAGGTTGATACTAGTACATGATATTTGACTATTAAACTTAGTCGTATTATGTATGTTTACAGTCAGAGAGGCAGCGCGGTACTGAGGCAAGAGGAGGTACTTTTATTCGCTAAGTACCTCATTTGGGTCTGCCGTTTTTGGACCGCTGATTGTGTATCTTGTTCTGTAGGTATAATATATCTATGGACACAGGTTCACAGGTTCACGGGTTCTCTATGTTCACAGGGCTGTGAACAGAATCAAAACCGCTGTTTGTTTCAACTGAAATAATTTGCCACATCCTTGTTCATAACATCAGTTTGCTTTACTTACATTAATCACTCTCACAGAGTGAGGTATTATCATGGAGGCATGTTAGTTGGTAATCCCCACAATAACTGTAAAGGTGAAGACGGAGGTGCTGTTTGTACAGGAGGCAGATAGTAAATTATCAGCATTGATTTAACACTGATATGATAACAGCGCCTCGACGACAGAATTATCTCAAGAAAAATCATTAAATGGTACCAAAACCTAGATTACCTAATTACTCATTAAATTCTGTGCAAATGTTTGTCAGACAGAACAGAACAGAATATCTCCCACCCCGCCACTTGGTTTATTACATTTACATAAACTGGAGACAATGTGATTACAGGATTAATTCTTAATGCTATGTTAACAGTTTGAAGGAATTTTAGACAATATTGTAGTTTCCGGCAAATATCTGGAACAATGCTGGGGGTTTTGTTTCTGCACAAGGCTTGCTCCAAAAGTTTGCCACTCTACAGTCATAATGTTGAGTACAGTCACCAGCAGATATATCGTAGCAAATGAGGTGGTCAAATATTTCTAAGCAGTTCTAATTTTCAATAATTTCTTTACTCGTAACCATAAAGGTATTATACTACGTAAGAGAGACGGTGACAGCTGAGAGAGCAAGATGTACCTAGCGGCATGCCTGTATAATAGAAAGAGATACGTGACGCGAGGCAATAGAACCGTTTTTGGGGATTTGGAGTCCTGGTAAAAATTCAGTTTCTGTCAATAATCGTGAACCTAAAGTGAAATCGTAGATAATTTTGTAAAATTTACTAACACTGTTTCATTAAATTATTCACCATTTCACGTTAGATTGAGAATTAATACACAGAAATCGAATTTTTACCCTGCCGAGGACTCCAAAAAACGTCCAAAAACGGTTTCATTTGACAATTCATGTCATTTACTCTATTCCGTAAGGTATAATATCTTTATGCTCGTAACCAATCAAAACTATAGGAACGCCTAGAACATCACCGACGAGTGCCAGAACCGAATTGCTACTGTAAGGCTGATCGCCGTATCCAATTCAATAGCTTGCCATAGCATTCGGTGTAAAATTTTTTTTTTCTAGTGCCCGACGAATTTCGTATATAGCTTAGTTATAAGACCTATTTGGAAAAAAAATATGAACCCTGAACTCGAAGACACGCATTGTACAGTCCTTCCCGTAACAATACCACGAACATAATGCGATGCATTAATCAGCCGATGACATCATCACAGTGAGGACATCCATTAATGAAACTATCGAAATGAGCTCACAGACAGACGGTCGTCTCGTATTGACGTTATATTTTTAACTGTAAGTGCAAGGAGAGACGAGGGACCCGCCCCGACCCTGAGCCGAGGCCCGAGCGCGGCGCGAGCCTGCTCCGCGCGGCGCGGCGCGGGTCGACCTACAACACACTACAAGCGAGGCTCGCTCGCTCCGAGTCAATATGGGTCAAAAGAACAAAGATTAATGAACTTCAAGGCGCTACACTAAGGATAATCCATCCACTTACTTTGTGCATTCGATGGAAGCACACTGGCTAAAAATAGCACAGCCAGAGGCCAGCAAGAGAGGGCTCGTAGCATGGCGGCGTGTCGCTGTTCCTCACGGCACTATGTGAAACAATAGCGAGAGACACTTCCGATATTGAGGCGCACTTCGAGAGCCCGCGGCTGTGGGGCGTTCGATTCCTCCACCGATCGACGATGAATGAATGGAATGAATCCCAAACCAAAATGGCGCCGCACCGCAGTGCCAGCGTGACCACTTTTTTTTCAGAAAATCTACTAAAATTACTGCTGAAATCTACCAAAATCTACCAAGACCTGTTTCAAATTCTACTTAAATTCTACCAACTAATATTTATATCATTCCAGATGGTTAAAAATCATTTTTACCTAAACTCTCATCATTGCTCAAGCAATTTTCACAATTTTTTTATCGGTTTTCATCACTTTGTAACATGGATGCTTCAATTTCCAAATAAATATTAATTGGTTGTCCCTATGCAAGTTTAATGTTGGTACAGTATTCTGCATCTTATAAACCCTCTTTAGTAAAAAAAACAAGATTAGGCGACAAGATCAATTTTGCTGTACACCACTAAAACTTTACTAGAAGTTCCGGAAAGCCCGCTACAATCGTTTTCTCGGCTTTGAATTTTTGTCCTGAATCCTTGAATTTTTTATCAAATTTTCGAATACCGAATTTCTACCAAAATCTACTAAACAAATTCCCCCTACTAAATTATCGTTCTCTTTGCCCAAAATCTACCAAAAAAGTAGAAATCTACTAAAAGTGGTCACACTGCGCAGTGCGCCAGTGTTGCCACCTCACCTCCGGAACAAAACCGTACCCAAAAAGTGGCTAGATACCTATGCTAGATACCTTAGTCTAAAAAAACAAGGGCCTCAATCGCCCTAAGTTTGAACGATACTACCAAAACAAAACCACAACCAAAAACGTTACGTTATGCACAATTCGTATCGCGCAAATTATATTAACGGTAACGATTTAGCTTTTTTTCGAAAGATACGTTGGCGTAACGTTCGACCACTGTCCAACGAACGTTTTTGATTTAGTTGGTGTCTAGAGAGGTGTATGGAGAGGTGTATGGAGAGGAGTATGGAGGTGTATGGAGAGGTGTATGGAGGTGTACGGAGAGGTGTATGGAGAGGTGTATGGAGGTGTATGGAGAGGTGTATGGAGAGGTATGGAGAGGTGTATGGAGAGGTGTATGGAGAGGTGTATGGAGAGGTGTATGGAGAGGTATGGAGAGGTATGGAGAGGTATGGAGAGGTATGGAGAGGTGTATGGAGCTATGGAGAGGTATATAGAGGTGTATGGCGGTGTATGGAGGTGTATAGAGAGGTGTATGGAGATTGGAGGTGTATGGAGGTGTATGGAGAGGTATATGGAGGTGTATGGAGAGTTGTATGGAAGTGTATGGAGAGGTGTATGGAGTTATGGAGAGGTTTATGGAGAGGTGTATGGAGGTATATGGAGAGGTGTATGGAGCTATGGAGAGGTGTATGGAGGTGCACGCACAATCGATCGTTTTGGTTTTGCTTCGGTAACGTCAACGATTTAACCGTTCAGAAAAAAATAGCGCGATAGCATTTTTACATCAGCTAAACCAAATCTAAACCAAAACTAAACCAAAGCCATAAACGTTCCGTCCGAACGGTAAAACCGTATAAAACAGCGTAATCGAGGCCCAGGTCTACTATTCCCAGAGTGACACAAGCCTACGTCACAAAAAATGGCCGCTAAACATGGTAAAAGGGTATGATGACGTAGGCTTGTGTCAGTCACGTGATCGGAAGAGAATACCAGGCGCAATATATTATTGTACCATGCTAGATACTGGAAATTTTACTGTCGCTCATGGTACAATAATATATTGCGCATGGTATTCTCTTCCGATCACGTGACTGACACAAGCCTACGTCATCATACCCTTTTACCATGTTTAGCGGCCATTTTTTGTGACGTAGGCTTGTGTCACTCTGGGAATAGAAGACCTTGTTTTTTTAGACTATGCTGTCGCTAAAGTGGCTAAAAGTGGCTGAACAAAGTATAAAAAAAATTATAACAATAATTTATTCTATAAAATTAGGTTTTTTATAATGTTATAGAATAAAAACATATAATTTTGAGTGACTTATTGTAGCCCATTCTATTAGGTAAGTACTATGTTGATGTTTTACACTGCTCATTGTAGAAAAGAGTGTGGCGGAAGAAATCCTGCACCGTGGTGCAGCGGTCGAATGCATCATCGTTCCGCCACCCCTCGGAAAGCTTCGGGCGCGACGCTTGGCTTTCTCAAGCAAATTCTGACAGCTGCAGTCATAGATAAGCTACTATTTTTACGCTGCAGTCATAGATAAGCTACTAGCTGCAGTGCACTACCGAGCCCGAGACGAGACGCATGTCGCTGCAGTTCCAAATTCGTAAAAGCGTCGTCTTTTGTTTCCAGAGAGTACTTTTGTTTGTTTCCTTGTTTTATTTTACTCTGACAAATCGTTTTCCAAATTTTCTTTTCATTCTTATATTCTTTAACTCTGTCTTGTGTTCTATCTATCCAGGGCCGTAGCTAGGGGGGGGGGGGGGGGGGGGGGCATCGTGGGGCAATGCCCTACCTTAAAAATTACCCAACCATTTTTATAGTCTTTATTTTTAGTTTTAATATGGGCAAGTGGGGCAAATCACGAAATTGTAATCACGCAAGTCGTAAGCTGGGAAATTTCGAGCTTGCTTCACTTGCTTATTGATTTTGTTATATAAAACGGTAAAGCTTGTTACAACCTCAGCTTATCTCGCCGTGAAATATATATATATATATATATATATATATATATATATATATATCTTGGACAATGTCACACAAATTATCTAGCCACATTTAAAGTACCAGAATCTAGCCTGGACTTGTATTAGCACACTCTACCACTCCAACTCCGACTGTATTAAAATGTTTGGAATTGACAGAATTTTGGTTACAACAAAGTTACAGTGCTCTGAAACGGTCTCACTTCACTCGCCAGCCTTTGAATGGTGTTTTAAGTGAACTCGGATTGACACTGTTTCGAGTCTTGGTGAGTGAAATTTCGAGTTCGCTCGCTTCAGCGTTTTAATGGTGTTATGAGCTTAGAAAAGCTAATGGAACTCATACCGACACCGTTTCGAGTCTTGTAGTGTGAAATTTCGAGCTCGCTTCGCTCGCTCCAGCCTATGATATGAGCGTAGGTAGGCCAGTGGAACTCATACAAAACCTTTTTGAGTCTTGTACCAGCATATGATATTATGAGCGTAGGTAGGCTAATGGAACTCATACCAACACCGTTTTGAGTATTGTAGTGTGAAACTTCGAGCTCGCTTCGCTCGCTCCAGCCTATGCTATGAGCGTAGTTAGGCTAATGGAGCTCATACAGCATCGTTTTGAGTCTTGTAGTGTGAAATTTTGAGCTCACTTCGTTCCCTCCAGCCTATGATATTATGAGCGTAGGTAGGCTAATGGAACTCATACCAACACCGTTTTGAGTAGGTATTGTAGTATGAAATTTCGAGCTCGCTTCGTTCGCTCCAACCTATAATATTATGAGCGTAATTAGGCTAATGGAACTCATACCAACACCATTCTGAGTCTTGGAGTGTGAAATTTCGAGCTCGCTTCGCTCGCTTCGCTCGCTCCAGACTGATGAAATGATATTTTGGAAGTAATGTAGGCTATTGAAATTCAGTATCACCATAGTTATGAGTCTTGAAAATTTCACAGACAGAATTATGTTACTCATCTAAAAAAACTAGCCATTTGCTTCCGCCCTACCTTAAAACTCCTATGCCCTACCTTCAATCCAGTTCTTGCTACGGCCCTGTATCTATCCCTATTAAACCTGTTCTTGTGTTATCATCATCATGTGCTGTTCATCTTCTCTTCCTCTCCGCTTCCTGCCTGCTTGCCTGCCTTCCTTCCTTCCTGCCCGAGCCGGGTGCGCTACACGTTCCTACAAGAGTCTTTCAGCTTCTACATTTGAGTAAGTCAATGACATAAATTGTAATATCTACAATTTATAAGAGTTAGGTAATCATATCGGAACTCAAAAACGATAAAAAACGCTCTAAGAACCCGTTAAAATGATAAACTTTATAAACAAAAAAGTGGAATATTTTTTTGTACCTAGCTGACAAGTTCGAAAATGGTAAAAGTTCGAAGTGGCTAAAGTGGCAACACTGCAGTCCACAGCAATGTTGCCAGATCCGATTTTTAGAAATCCGTAGGTAGGTCTTGGACTCTTTCTTGGGTAAAATCGGTGTTTTTTTGCATAACAAAGTGTCGTGCAAGGCCGCGGTCCGATTCACGCCAAAATCGATTTTAGCGCTCTCAAACGCGTCCCGATTTGGTGAAAGCGCGATCACGTTAGACGGCGTGACGTCATTTTAAGCGCCATCTTTTTTCTGCGCCCATGCTCCACAGCCACAGCGATATCACTGTGAGCCTTATGTCAAACCCAAAGAGTAATGTCAAACCACTGTCACTGTCAATGTCAAACTGATGTTTTATGGCGGTTTTTGATACAATATAACCAAAATATAACGTGAATACAACTGTCAGTGGTTTGAGACCGGAAAAAGCGGTCCGATTTGAATAGCGCCGTAAGTTGTGAAATCGCGCTTTTTGTTTCGGACCAGCGATTATGGACGTTAGCACTGTGAGCTATGAAATTGTGAATCGAACCGTGGCCCAAGCGAACAATATACACAGTGAAATATGATGGTGTATGGGCGTAAACAGGAAAAGTGTTCCATCATTTTTAGCGCGGCAAAGCGGTCGGTTCACCTCTTTCCTGTGGACTTCTGCGATTCCCGCGTCTTTCGATTGTCTCCAAAAACTCCAAAGACGCGTCAAAACGTCGAAGACCAACGTTTCGAGGCTTAAAATTCATCGTCATCTATCATCATCCTCATCCACGATCAAAATTAAGAATTTGAAGAAGAAAACGTAGATATGGCTTTAAAGGACATAGTATCCAGAGCCATAAAACACATTAGAAAAAAAAAAAACAAGTTGACAGGAAGGAGTTTTTGGCGGGCATTCGTTAGCTACCTACGTTTGGAGTCCAAATATTATTGTTTATAGTGAGTTTTGGTTCGTAAGATTGGTGTTGTTTGGCGTAACAAAGTGTTGTGCAAGTGAACAATATACAGTTCAGTGAAATATGATGGTGTACGGGTAGTAAACAGGAAAAGTGTTCCGTCATTTTAGCGCGGCAAAGCGGTCGGTTCACCTCTTTCCTGTGGACTTCTACGTTTCCTGCTACTTTCGATTGTCTCCAAAAAAAGAAGCGTCAAAACGTCGAACACCAACGTTTCGAGGCTTGAAATTCATCGAGATCTATCATTCACCATCAAATATGAAGAAATTAACGTAGATATTGCTCAAAGGACATAGTATCCAGAGCCATTAAACACATTATTTAAAAAAAACAAGTTGACAGAGAGAGAAGTTTTTGGCGGGCATTCGTTAGCTTCGGCTTCGTACGTAGTGATTATATTCTCTTTGGGCTTCGTTTGGAGTCCACATATTTTATCGAATTTTTATTGTTTATAAATAATCTTTATAGATAATCATACGAACCAAAACTCACTAGTGCTGCTGTATCCAATGACGCTGTGTCACACTATCGCGGGTTAGCGTTAGCGTGCTCGCACAGCACTGGTAGCATGCACACCCGCGATAGCCGTGATACGGCTTTATCACGTCTTTTATCTCGTTCGTCAGCGCGCAAAAGAACGAGATAAAAGACGTGATAAAGCCGTATCACGGCTATCGCGGGTGTGCATGCTACCAGCACAGGTAGGTACTATCGGGGCTAGTCTTGCCAACCCGCGATAGCGCTATCACTACCTATCACGCTTCCGCTCTTTCTATTTGTGCGCGAACGAACGAGATAAAAGACTACATTTGACAGTGTCCACTATCGCGGGTTAGCGTGCTAGCTAGGCAGGTTTATTTTATTCCGGACAGATTCCGGATGTGTGTGGCGGACCAGCATGGGTAGATTAGCATGCCACCGCGATCCTATGCCAACTTCCTGCACTGGTAGCATGCCAACCCGCGATAGCCGTGATACGGTTTTATCACGTCTTTTCTCTCGTTCGTTCGCGCGCAAAAGAACGAGATAAAATACGTGATAAAGCCGTATCATGGCTATCGCGGGTTGGCATGCTACCAGTGCTGACGATCTACTAGGCATTCACTTCGAGTTGGCCGCTACCTCCCTTCCCGCTTCCCCGCACCGCACCCCTAAGAGACCCTATTAAACGTAATTTTATAACCTTTAGCAACGCAATCACGTACGGTACGTCCGTCCCGGTCACTAATATCGCTTTTAATTTTAAATTTTTATTTGCTAGTTATATTATTTTTTGTCGACGGGACCAGTTAATGTGCCTGTGAGGAAATTTTGTAACGGTCATCGACGGCCTACTGGACGTGAACGAGTAGTATATAACTTGAACCTACTTGAACCCTTGATAGGCCAGTCATTTTACGGAGTTTTGTTAGGCGGGGTAGGGAGTAATTATTAATTGGACTTTTAAACTGTAACCGGCACCATTTAGTGACAAAAATACTATCCTAAACCATATTTAAAAAAAATTTGCTACGCAACATAGAAATCTAAATTGTGTGTCCCAGAAGGCTTTTAAATTAATAATATTAATACCAATGCACTCATTTGAATTAGATTTAACAATATACATTATTTTTGATCAATAAAATAGGCATTAAAATTTTAAAAATGAGATATTTATTAGAAAATACGAATGTATTTTTCAAAACCTTCTAAGTAGACAAAAATATTTATACCATGTTTGAAGTATGTATAATGGTAAAGCCTTAAATATTTGCAAAAATAAATTAATCGTCAGGTTTTTTAGAACGAGATAATATCTATATTTTAAAATTGGAACTGTTGCTGACGTAATTTTTTTTTAATTTTGGTACATTTCTAAGCTCAAATTAGCTCTTCAATATTATAGCGAAAAAAAAAATTCAATTAGTAATTAGTCCCGGCTCAAACCGTAAAATGACTGGGCTATGAACCAAGCTAATGTTACCACTATATTCTAGAGATTATGAGAAACAATTCGACATGAGTTCCATAACTATAGGTACTATCGGGGACTTTTCCGCCTGACCACTTAAGAAAAAAATCGCATAATTTCGCCCAAAAATTTATTGTTTAGAAACTATTATTAATATTAATTGGTTTATTCATCAATAGGGCGCGGGCGGGGTAAGACATCGCTTTTATTTTTTAGTAGGTATGCAAGCAAAAATGAGCCTAGTGGTGGTCAGGCGGAAAAGTCCGCGATAGTACGTCAACTAATAATCTTAGATCAAAGTATTAAATAATACGCTAACATATTTTTGCTAGCACTTTACTTAAAAAATCGTCTCTGAATCTCAGCCTCAGGCCGAGATTTTTTAAGTCATAGTTCGAACTAAGTAGGGTCAAATCAAAATGTATGGATTTTGACATACGGGAGTTCGAACTAAGACTTCAAAAACGTCTCTCTCAGCCTAAGATCGAGGATCTTTTTTAAGAGCCTATGTCGCAAAATAATTTAAGCGAAACAGGCGTGGGATAGCTTATATTACGGCCTGATGCGAGAGAAAGAGATGGGGCGCCGCGCGCGCCTGAAGCGAATCGAGCGCCAAATCAAACTTTATTTAATTGTGATTGTACTATTTATGTTATTTCAATTCTGCTCTAATCAAAATTTAGAAAATATCAATCTCTTTTTTTTAAATCAAGTCTCGTGTTTCTATTATTCACCGTTTCGCAGTTCCAAGCGTTTATAGATAAAAACAGAGGCTACTTTGGCTTGTTTTTCTATCGAGAAAATGTTGTTTTGGCTCTAATCAAAACTTCAATTATATGTTCAATTTACACATATCCGAAAATCATACTCCTACTGTTAGTACTTCATGATATATGAAGCTTTGAAGAATCCTATTTTTTTCACATAGCCCCTTAATGAAAACTCTTTTTAGGGTTCCGTACCCAAATGGTGAAAACGGAACCCTATTACCCGTATTGCCTACTTTGTCCGTCCGTCTGTCCTACTTATTTAGGGCTGTAACTTTTGAAACATAATAGCTACAGAATATGCGTTATTACGGCGGATTTGTCAAAAAGTTAAAAATTAAGGGGGGTACCTACATACAAGAAACTAATTTTTACTATCGTTTTTTCTTCTCGCTCTATCGTAAAAACGGTAAATTAATACATACGAAACTTGGACAATATAACAACAAATAATAAAAACTGGCCAAGTGTGAGTCAGTCTCGTCACAGAGAAATAAATATTGTTGTAAGTTAATATGTAGCGTGGTGGTGTGGTACGGAACCCTCGGTGCGCGAGTAGCCAGACTCGCACTTGACCGGTTTTATTTTATTTTCGTCGTTGGATTAGAAAGGGACAAGGATAATTCCATAATTTCACCGGAATCCCAAGTTTCACCGCTTGTGACGCAGTCTAGGTACCATCTAGGTACAGACAATACCACATAACATTATAAGAGGGGTTACAAGTGCAAAGTAGGCGTGCAACGTGTCGCCACAGGTTATGCAATGATTTGCATAACACCATAAGGCGCGCGGCGTGATGCGAGCGACAGGGCATGAGTAGTTGTAGCAGCGTGAGCGGGAAGACAAGTGTCGTCACTAGCCGTCTCCGAAGCAAAAGCGATACTTTGCATTTCTAAACCTTAGAATGTTCTGAGGACAATACCGTTTCCTGGGCCTCTACCCGGACATTCGAACTTCGCAATTGCATGAACGTTTTCGTTCCAATCAATGTCAACGCTGATGTCAACTCTATTACAATGAAGTGCGGACCGAAACAGTGGCGATATATCGAACATCGAAAGTCCAGGTACAGGGCTTGCGAGTTGCGTAACCAGGAAGCAGGCCCTGTTAATTAACTACCTAGGTATGTACTGTATATTGCTTAGACTCTAATCTAAACAATATACATACCTAGGTAGTTAACTAAGTAGGTACTTACTAAAGTTTTTCATGATCGTTATTCGTTAGGTACTTAGTAACAACGATGGACAATCCTATAGGTACCTACTTACATGTTTCAGAAGGAAATAAGTATTCATTTTTTATGTTGGTCGGTGGGAACTTTCGTCTAATTCTACTCTATTGTTGCGTGTATTTATAGCCGTCTCGTCTCGTCTGTGACGTAACAGTGAGCTGCGATTATTAGTAAAAAGGTCGCAATAAAACAAGACTTCAACATTCAAGTTTATTCATAATTATAGAACGTGGCTATAATATAAGGTAGGGTAGGTATAGTATGCTACATACTGTTCTGTTCCGTACCGGATGCGATTCGAGTAACATTGCCTCGGTAATGTAATGTAGGTACGAATATCAGTGAATATGTTAAACTAACAAAGCAATGTGTCTCAAATCGTATGAGGGCTGCAGACCGGTATTATGGTACTCTTAGGAGGTACCTACACCTATGCTAACACAGAGTGTGCGCACGCGCACGCGCACACACACACGCGGGCACATCGCGTCGCCACTGACGTTGTACGTGTGTGGGTGCCTGCGTCGGCGCCGGGCGCTATCGACATGCAGATTAAGATCTATACTTACACCCAATCGATATTACTTTTTTCTTAGTTCTTAGCGAATCTGGTTTTTATCTATAATAGGTGGCAATTACAATTATGAAAGAAATAATGATCGAGAATGCAAAATAATAATAACGATACAAACACATAATATCGATGATCTGTTAGTTACGCAACAGCCGGCCCTATAGGTAGGGATTCATCATCATCATCAGCCTACATACGTCCCACTCCCACTCCCACTGCAGGGCACACGCCCACCCTGCCCTACAACTTGCACTTTAATGAGAACGAGCTACAATCTGAGAGGTAAAGTTACAGTTCCCCATACTCATACTCATACTCATAGTGTAGCTGTAGACCGTACACGCAGAAATGTAGAAGCTTGCCACAACGTTGTTACTACTTCGCTTCGTACAGCGCGCGAGTGGCAGAAATCAAGCGAGCAGCGACGATGCGCCATAGTGTACTTATCTCGGACGTACGCGTACGGCCATAGTGACGTACAAGTGATATGCCGGCTCGACGCAACGACATTGTGCCCGTTCTAAACGATAATATGACGAGCGACGCCCGCATTATATTACACTACCTACCAAAGGTAGCAAGAACCAACCGAGTACAGTCGTAAGTAACATCTCGCCTCCCCTCCGCTCCGCTCCGCTCCACGTGTCTAGTAAATACATTATTAGTATCCGCTATCAGCGACCCGACACTACACTCCGTCCGATGTCATTAAATAGCTACAACTTATTTACACGATTCATTCTCAACAATTACATTTATAAGTACCTAACACACGCGCTAAGTAATTGAACGCAGCGCACGCACTATACTATCTACATAATGCTTAACAACGCTAGGCAGTAGTGGCCGTTGGCGACACTATACAGATAAATAACTTAAGGTAGGTACGGGATCTTTGGGTTCCATTACATTACAACCTGGCCGCCGTGTGGGGCCACGAGGCGCGCGACGTACCGCCCCGATACGATGGCGATTCAGCGCACCTCCAGTTTACTAGTTAATTAAAATATCTTTGCGAGACTAAATAATAATTGCGAACCATCACCACGGTGACTAGGTACTGTGAATACGCTAGCTAGTGTCGTCACACGCTCTATCTCACTCACTCCAACGATACTTAACTACGACGACGGAATGAACTTAATAAATAATATGGAACATAGACGAGTACAGTACAGATAACAGATCTGGCGTCCGGCCGGCGCCGGTGCCGGTGCATCACTGGACACGGGTCGGCGGGGGCCGGCGCCGATCGGTTCGCGACGTGACGTATTACGGTCTCGCGATGCGACGATACGTCGGTGCGACGTCGCTTCTCCCCGCGCGGCGCCGCGCCGGGCCGCAGCCATCCGCTTACGCCCATATCTGTAACGAGGGTGTAACGTGAGTGTCGTGTCAGCGGATGCGAGTAGGGTTACCAATTTTTTTAAACGAATGTAAAGTTTATTCGATTAAAAGGGACTACAAATGGTAAGGTAAATAAGGTTGAAAGAAAAAAAAAGTTCAATTTTTCAAAAAAATTTAAACTATAGTTTTAGTTTTTGTGTTTTTCCCACATTTTAACGAGATTCATGATTTGATAAGCAACCCTAGATGCGAGTGAGGTAGGTAGGTCACATGTAGCGTCTATGTACCCTGATGGTGGCGTCCCTCCGCCTCCTGGCGGTGGCGAGCAAGGTGCTCGTGGCCGCAGAGCACGCCACGCGCAGGCCGTGTGGTCGCTGTAGCGTGTAGCGTGTAGCGTGTAGCGTGTAGCATGTAGCGTGTAGCGTGTGGCGTGTGTATGTACCCTGATGGTGGCGTCCCAGGAGGCGGTGGCGAGCGCGGTGCCGTCGGGCGCGAGGCGCGCGCAGGAGACGCGGTGCTCGTGGCCGCAGAGCACGCAGACTCGCGCGGCGCGCAGGGCGTCCCACGCGCAGGCGGTGTGGTCGCTGTAGGCGGCGAACAGCAGCCGCCCCGACGCCGACCAGTCCACCGAGTTCACGCCGAAGATAAGACTGTCCTTGCCGTAGCGCGCCACCTGCGACCGTATCATATTCATCAATATTTTTCCTATTTCACACCGATGCATCGGTATATCGTGCACGGTTTGTAACTTTCGAGGTGTGCGATATTTACGGAGACAAACGAATCCCTTAAACTGAGCGAATCAATAAAAAGATAGGCACATAAATTTTGAGTGAGTTTTATATTTGCTCCACTCTTCCTCCACCACTGGCCGTCATCTGCGTTCCTCTGAAAACCTCTCCCTCCATATGCCCATCCACTCCACTAACTTCTACACCCATTCCTTCTCCGTTCATGCCGTTCGGCTTTGGAACTTGTTGCCAGAGGCAATCAGACGTGCACCTTCCTTGAATGTTTTTAAGTCGAAAGTTAAGTCGCATTTCCTTGATCACTGACCCTCTCCGATTTTTTCTCCGAATGTAAGTAGGTACTTAAATCTTTTCCTATGTCTATGGTTCATGTTTTCCTATCGTGTTTAGTTGAGTAGTACGCGTATTTATATATGATGTGTGTATGTATACAGGGTGATTTTTAATAGGTCTGTATGGCTTAAAGGGGAAAGAGTACAGCCCATTAGAAGTCTAAAACTGTATGGAACCCCTGGTCGAAAATCACTGGTTTCGGAAATAATGGACACTTTAACTTTTTTTCGAAAATTACCAAAATTTAAGGTAAACGCATAAAAATAAAAATAAATACTAATTGCATGCATTTTTTTTTTACGTTTTCTGTTTACTGGATAAATTATTCATAAACTAAAAACAAAAAATCTCATAAGTTACTTCAAATTTTAAAGTTATGAGAGCTAAAAGTCGTAACATTACAAAAAAAAAATACTTTATTGAAATTTCAATTAACTTTTGAGGAAAATATCTTCAATGACTTGTCGTACAAACGATGTCAATAAATTCCATGTTTCCTTAGCTTTCTAAAAAAGTATAATAAGTGCACAAAATTCTCAAAAACCGCACAAAAAACTCAGTTATTGTCGAGTAGGTAAACCGTAAGCTACACGTTTTTATTACTTAAAGCTCCTGTAACAACGTTATTGACAAAAAACTCTTTTACCATATCGCCTTTCTAACTCTGATAAAGGATCTTATGGATGTACAGTGGCGGTCTGTTCAAGCTTTACCTTTTGACAGCTGTCATGTTCTTAAGTCAAAGCAGTAAAGATTATTTTCCCTATTATGAACACAAATGCCATACGACGTAATAAACAGTAGGGTAAAAACACTTTTAAACTTTTAAAACACTTGATTTTTATTTAAAAAACACTTTGTTTATTTCAAATCTTGTTCAAATTGTCTGCCTTGATTTCTTATACACGCACGGAGTCGTTTTCTCAAGTTGGAACGAGTTACAACCCCGGTAAGTTCTCGCTGTATTTGATCAGCAACTGCTAATATTCGGTTTCTGTCTTTCATGTAACCCCATAAGAAATAGTCGCAGGGTGTTAAATCCGGGCACCTTGCCGGCCATGGCGTCGGTCCACCGCTACCAATCCAGCGGAGTGGAAAATTTTCGTCCAGCCATTCTCTGACACTAGTGCGGTAGTGCGCTGGGCAGCCATCGTGCTGAAATATCATTTGTTGCAGGTTGGCTAGCGGAACATCTTCGAGAAGTTCGTCCAATTGGTTACGAAGAAAGTCTTCGTAAGCTTCACCATTCAAGTTATTGGGTAAAAAGTATGGCCCAACTATGTATTTGTCGATAATACCCATCCACACGTTTAATGAAAATCTTATTTGATGAGCTCCTTCTTTGGCTACGTGAGGATTTTCACCCCGTGAAGCCCAGTAGTGAATATTGTGGTAATTGGTAATACCGTCACGATCAAACTTGGACTCATCAGTCCACAAGATCCTGCTCAGAAATGTGTTGTCTTCAGAGTCCATATGTTGCATATACCGACAGAAATCCACACGTCTTGCAGGGTCTCCCTCCTCTATGGCGTGAACAGGCGTGTAGTGAAAGGGATACTGTCTGGCTGAATGAAGAGTGAACCACACTTTGTACTGAGATAATCCCATTTCCCTAGCTACGACGCGAGTAGATGTATTTGGATCTCTGGTAAAACGATCCAGTATCTCCGAACTTCAGTAACGAAGAGTACGCAGACATAGTGTTTGTGTATGGATTCTGTGACGGTAATACTGGAGAGGCCAGAAGGGAGTACATACGCCGATTCCCAAATCGTCGTGTACCGAGTCATCAAGTATTTTCTGCGGCGTTTCAACGTCTGAGGGAAAGTGGAAGTGTCCACGAGCGACGTCATGATGCCGGTAGACCTCGTGTACCGACTGCAGATCAAGAAGAGGAGATACTGGATCGTTTTACCAGAGATCCAACTACATCTACTCGCGTCGTAGCTAGGGAAATGGGATTATCTCAGTACAAAGTGTGGTTCACTCTTCATTCAGCCAGACAGTATCCCTTTCACTACACGCCTGTTCACGCCATAGAGGAGGGAGACCCTGCAAGACGTGTGGATTTCTGTCGGTAACTCTGAAGACAACACATTTCTGAGCAGGATCTTGTGGACTGATGAGTCCAAGTTTGATCGTGACGGTATTACCAATTACCACAATATTCACTACTGGGCTTCACGGGGTGAAAATCCTCACGTAGCCAAAGAAGGAGCTCATCAAATAAGATTTTCATTAAACGTGTGGATGGGTATTATCGACAAATACATAGTTGGGCCATACTTTTTACCCAATAACTTGAATGGTGAAGCTTACGAAGACTTTCTTCGTAACCAATTGGACGAACTTCTCGAAGATGTTCCGCTAGCCAACCTGCAACAAATGATATTTCAGCACGATGGCTGCCCAGCGCACTACCGCACTAGTGTCAGAGAATGGCTGGACGAAAATTTTCCACTCCGCTGGATTGGTAGGGGTGGACCGACGCCATGGCCGGCAAGGTGCCCGGATTTAACACCCTGCGACTATTTCTTATGGGGTTACATGAAAGACTTAGTCTACACTACACCAGTAAATGATGTTGAAGAGTTAAGAAACCGAATATTAGCAGCTGCTGATCAAATACAGCGAGAACTTACCGGGGTTGTAACTCGTTCCAACTTGAGAAAACGACTCCGTGCGTGTATAAGAAATCAAGGCAGACAATTTGAACAAGATTTGAAATAAACAAAGTGTTTTTTAAATAAAAATAAGTGTTTTAAAAGTTTAAAAGTGTTTTTACCCTACTGTTTATTACGTCGTATGGCATTTGTGTTCATAATAGGGAAAATAATCTTTACTGCTTTGACTTAAGAACATGACAGCTGTCAAAAGGTAAAGCTTGAACAGACCGCCACTGTACATCCATAAGATCCTTTATCAGAGTTAGAAAGGCGATATGGTAAAGGAGTTTTTTGTCAATAACGTTGTTACAGGAGCTTTAAGTAATAAAAACGTGTAGCTTACGGTTTACCTACTCGACAATAACTGAGTTTTTTGTGCGGTTTTTGAGAATTTTGTGCACTTATTATACTTTTTTAGAAAGCTAAGGAAACATGGAATTTATTGACATCGTTTGTACGACAAGTCATTTGAAGATATTTTCCTCAAAAGTTAATTGAAATTTCAATAAAATATTTTTTTTTTGTAATGTTACGACTTTTAGCTCTCATAACTTTAAAATTTGAAGTAACTTATGAGATTTTTTGTTTTTAGTTTATGAACAATTTATCCAGTAAACAGAAAACGTAAAAAAAAATGCATGCAATAAGTATTTATTTTTATTTTTATGCGTTTACCTAAAATTTTGGTAATTTTCGAAAAAAAGTTAAAGTGTCCATTATTTCCGAAACCAGTGATTTTCGACCAGGGGTTCCATACAGTTTTAGACTTCTAATGGGCTGTACTCTTTCCCCTTTAAGCCATACAGACCTATTTAAAATCACCCTAATATATATATATGTATATTATAGGAATATATATTATATATACAGGAAGATTTTTTTATCACCATCCAAATTTTAATAAAATGTTTGTTTATGAAAAAAAATCGATACGTGTTTTTTCTTTCAGTATCGCTCAGTACTAAAATATTGAGATATGACTACGCAAAAATGTCTTAAGAAAAACAATTCGACTGGACACAATACGCACCTACCTGTGCCACAGATTACTTATTAATAGTTACTACCACTCGACCCGATTTCGCGCGCTTTTTCGAATTTAGAACTTTGCTTTTCAAGAACGAAAACTTTCCTTAACAATAGTAAAAATTCATGAATGTGATGATGATGATGACACAAAACAAAAATAAACATTTCAGATCATCAAACTGAACAAGTTTCACAAAAAAAGAAAAAAGTCAGCTGTTTCATACAAAACTGAAGTAGGTACCTACTGTACTGACTCGACTCAAATGTATGGGACAGCCAGATATTTTAAAATTATGACGTTGTGGTGTTTTGTTACACCCTGTATAATATACTTAAATAAGTTACATACTTTAGCGGGTCCTTTAGTTTAGAGTTTTAGACCATCAAACAAAAAAACATTTACGAATAAATCGCGAAATCGTGAAAATAGTATCTCTGTATCGCATAAAAAATTGTAACCCTGTATAAAAAAATTTAGATTTCATCTGAAAATAAGCAAGGGTGTATCTAAGGGATTATTTAACGAAAGTTCGAGGGGGCAAAATCGAGCGTAACTCATTGACTGTCTCAAACTCCGATAGTAGATTTTGCAGACAAAATCCACTATGGGAGTTTATTGACCGTCCTCAACTCCGATAGTGGATTTTGTTGCCAAAGCCCACTACGGGAAAACTCAGATAGTAGGTTGTGCAGACAAAGTCCACTATGGGAGTTTATTGACCAATCAGAGCCCGTCTTCAAAACTCGCATAGTAGATTTTGTTGACAAAACCCACTACGGGAAAAATCCAATAGTAGATTTTGCTGACACAGTCCACTATGAGAGTTTATTGACCAATCAGCGCGCGCGTCAAAAACTTCCGTAGTGGATTTTGCTTACATGCGGACGGCATCACACCCCCCCCCCCCCCCCCCCCCCAACCCTCCTTGCTACGCCTATGGTGTAAAACGTATTGTAGTGTCTAAAATGGTTACCTAAGAGCCGGAATTGGTAAGAATTTCACTAATACCTACACCACTCAAATCTGCAGTGTCAGAGCACGGATCTGAAAAAAGACGGATGTAATCTCGTCTAATCGTGAGTGAAGCATGCAAATGGCCGCCCTTTTCTATGTGTTGCGTTCTTTGAGGGTTGCCATATAAGTCATAAAAGACATCATTCATCAATGTATGGGCCGTCAGGCCAATTTGTGATATGCATGCATATGCATGTGATAGCTTTTATATACGCATTTTAATATAGACAAATATAATAAAAATACAAACCAATTGCTATAATAGCTACAAATAAAGTCGTTTCGTGTTACAAAATATTTAAAGTAATATGATGACAGCTCGAAGTAATTACAAATAGCGCAGTTAGCAATATAAAAAAGCAATCTTTACTGTAGTAAAACTTCTTGGTTAATGATAGCGTCATCAAGGAGGTAATCCTCAAGGAGGTGAAACTACACATTACTTCCTTTATGGATAGCGCACTCTGAATTTTAGTCTGAAATGGCTCTGAATCAAAGAGTACTTAAATAGTAGCTTATCTATGGAGTAGTTTCTCTGAATTATCCAGTGGAATTATGTGATGTTTTTGTTCGATTCGGCTCCGCTTTAGTTTTTCTGTGTTTTTCTGCTTTATACCTATACTTATTAATGAAAGTGTGATACAGTCGTAGGAAGATAGCATTTGTGTTATTATTGTAGCAGTGTTAGTGGTAAAAGGACTGTGGTATACTGAAGGTAGTCTGGTACATGGGTTGGGCACGATACCAGACAAATATTGAGCCTCTTGCTGCATATATCTGGATGATAAATAATTGTTAAAGAAGATGTGGAAAATGAATAATAATTATGTTTTTTAATCAAATACTGTTTTATTTTACCATTTACCTATACTAAAGGCTCCCCCACACAGTTGCGATTTTATCGAGCAATAATATCCCGGCGACTTTGTGACCGCGTCGCAAGTCCTACTCCTACCACACAGGTGCGATTTTGCGATTAGCGTCACGCGTCCGCCCCACCAATGAGAATGAATAAGTATAGTCTGAGATAGACATACTTTTGGTAACTGTCGCTAGAAAGGCTTTCCTAAAAAGAAAGAGTTCCCTCATATGGAGACATTCCTGGCTTTAGGACCAGATCTTGGTGTAAATATTAATTTTGCTATTAAACCCAATCATGTTCAAAAAATTAGAAGCCAATGCTGTACTGAAAATAAAAATTGTAAAATCGCAGCGATATTATCGCTCGATGAAATCGCACCTGTGTGAGGGGCCTTAATAGAGAATTAGAGAAATAAAACCTAAAAAAAAATATGTCAATGTCAAGTGGTCAATGTCAAAATATGTCAATCAATTTATTGTCAAGGCCTTCTTTTTTCAAAAAGTTTGTGACTACTTGTTCTGTGTTTTTTTCGCCTTTTTTTCACATTTCGTAACTAAAATATCCAAATTCAATTCAAGATATCTCGTTTGTACCATAAAATATAACGTTGAAATAATTAGTTTTAGTAATATGAGTATGCGAACTATTATTCCCATATTTTTATAACGCTGTAGAAAAAGTTGGTAGTACAAAAATGGCCCGAGTTGGTGGTTGTCTTTTGCCCACTTTTTACCAGCAAAATTAAATCATGTCATATTACTATCTACTGCATTGGCTATGATTGTGTCGTGCGACCGTTTTAAATTAGTTGATGGTTCGTTTAGATTTAAAGTTTTTTAATAAAACTTTGGAATAAAAGTGTAATTGTGTCCTTAATTAATATTGGTTTTTCACTACCTAATAAAAAGAATAACGTCTACGGACAAATTATTGCTACATAATTTTTAACTGTCTATCTGTCAGATTAAAATAAGAGTAATTTTATAAGGCAAAGGTGCCTTATAAAATCACTTACGTGGCCAATAAAGTGACAAAATCAAAATTCACTTGCGTCCTAAATTGACGTCGCTAAAGTTATCAGAGCAATCTACTATTATATTTTATTTAGAGATAAACAAATTATGCATAACTAATATTTAAGAGAGCTATCAGAGTCCAGTGGCGCCCTCATCACATTAATAAAGATTTCTCAATAAAGAAAGCCTAAATTAAAAAAGTGCTCAATTGACAAACTACAGGGTGTCTCAAAAGAAATTTTATATTTATTTAGCTTACTGCGTGAGCGCAACGTATCCGAGGGGCGCGGGGGTTATGCCAATGGGTAGCCTGGCTCTTGGGAATTCAGTCGCTGTGGAGCGTTTCTCGGGAGCAGACCGCGCGTTGTGCGTGCGAGAGTTTTACAAAAACGGTGATTCGGCGACTGTAGCGCGTAGAAAATTCTGCAGTATTCGAGGTTTTCGCCACTTAAATGATGCGCCAAGCATTCCTCTCATTCGACATTGGGTTAAAAAGTTTGAAGAGACCGGTACAACGCTAGATAAATCAAAATCCGGGCGACCTAGGTCATCAAGAACGGTAGAAAACGTGGAGAATGTTAATCAGTCTGTTCGTGACGACCCGAATCTTTCAATTCGGAAGCGCGCAAGTGCTTTAAATGTGCATAGATCATCATTACATCGCATCATGCACAAAGACCTAAAGCTGCACCCCTACAAAATTCAATTGGTGCAAGAATTAAAGCCCCAAGATGCCAGTCAGAGGCTTCATTTCGTAAATCAGGTGATTGAGCGATTTTCAACGTTTACCAACATTTTGTTTTCGGATAAAGCTCATTTTCATCTTAATGGCCACGTAAATAAGCAGAACTGCCGCTACTGGAGTGCAACGAATCCAAAACGCAAACATCAGAAACCCCTACATTCGCCTAAAGTGACCGTATGGGCTGCGATGTCGGCGCGAGGAATTATCGGCCCTTACTTCGCCGTCATAAGTAATTTTACTGTTCGATTAAATGAGTGCCGAGAACGCGAGGGTCTACATTTAGACGATATCATTTTTAAGAAATAAATCCTTAAAAAGTGTATTTCAATAATTAATAAACATTTTTTCTATATACGGCTTACTTTTTTTTTAATCGATCCACTAAATATAAAATTTCTTTTGAGACACCTTGTACAAAAGCCTTCAAGCCATTGTTATACAATACTTTCGAAGACATTCGAACTTCGCAATTGTGTGAACGTTTTCGTTCCAATATCAACTCTATTACAATGCAGTTCGGACTGAAACGGTCGCGATATATCAATAATCGAAAGTCCGGGTACAAGGCCAGTGGACGGACGAACGCAAGAATAATTTTATACGGGTTATATTCTTATCGTCTTGAGGTACGGAACCCCAAAAACTTACAAAACCTGATCTTAAAGAGTCACAGATTCAACAAATACAGATTTCCCCACTTTCAGGGAAATTCACCCGCAAAAAAACAGCAACACTGTTCAAATTTTCTTAAGAATTTACTTCAAAAAGTAAATAAAACATAATTTTATAAATTATCACGAATCATCATTACTTACCTATGGTAGGTGATTCCATTAGACTTTTTGACTTTACTCATGTAGTTTTTGCATGAATAAACAAAACAAGAAGGCATTTTTAAATAATATTTGTGAATACAAAACACATGTGACAGGTGCTGTCGCGCGGTGCGTAATGGCGACGGGTTGTGGCACCTGGTGCATCTGTGTGAGTGTAGGTCTTGTAGAACAAACGAGATTGTAGCACATTGCGTGCTTCATAGACACGAAATCAAGTTATTGCATACTGACATTGAATTTGATATAATTATGTATATTGTTAATCGAAATTTCACAATCAATAGCTTATTTGTAATATTTTACTTGTTAATTTTTTTTTCTTTTTTTTGTTATTGTGAATGTAAATGAATTTAAGTATAAATTATGATTATGTAAAATTGACGTACAATTAGCAATGTAGCATTCTCTGTTACAAGGCCAATAAAATTCTGATTTCTGATTTCATATCTTTATAGTGTAGAATTACATCCGTCTTTTTTTCAGATCCGTGTGTCAAAGGAAAAATAATTAAATTGATGCGGTATTAATGTATCCATTATTTTAATAAATGAGGTACAATTTTTTAAAATAATGGTCCAGTTCAGTGTCATACATTTTTTTTACAGGAGAATTTTTTCAATTTCTGTCATCGGAAGGGGAAGAAGATCATTTTTCAACTCGGCATTTTTTTCAAGTCTTTCTTAGAAGTTAGTAACAAAAATGTTACCTGTATAAATTGATTAACTATTCAGCAATATTTTGCAAAAATCAAATCTTGGAAATATTATCATTTGTAGGGACAGCGTTAAAAAACGTCAAGTCCGGTAGACGAAATGGAACAATTCGGAAAAAAATGTTTTTTTTTTAAACCTACGGATTTTTTTAAAACAATTTAAATTAGTTTTAGGTAATTAAATTAGGTAAGCTGTCTTCCCCTTACCGTTGGACCATTATTTACGGAATACCCTGTATTTATTTATTTATTTATTTATTTTACAAAGGATGCACTAAGAAAGGATTTTTCGAAAATCGACCCCTAAAAAGGTAATCCACGCGCACAAAAATGCGGGTCAAAAGCTCGTAGGTATATAAAAATTAGGTTAATTATTTCAATTTAATTTCAATCATGATTTCGGTCAATAAACGATCATACGCCATCTCAACGAATATCGCAAACCTAAAAAGTGAGACAACATACCTCTCTGTCGGCGCGCAGATCGAACAGCCTGCAGACGGAGTCGTCGGAGCCGGAGGCGAGCGAGTCGCCGGAGGGGTGGAAGCGCACGGCGGTGACGTCGGAGTCGTGCGCGTCGAAGGCCTGCACCGCCTGCCCCGTGCGCATGTCCCACACGAGCAGCGAGCGGTCGCAGGCGCCCGACACGAAGGTGTCGCCCATGTCGCTCGGCGCCAGGTCCACGCACAGCACGTCGGCCGCGTGCGCCGTGAAGCTCTGCAGCAGCTGGCCCGACTCCACGTCCCAGAGCGCGCAGGCGCCGTCGCCGCCGCCCGTCAGCAGCTGCCGGTCCGTGCCGGGGAACAGGCAGCACGACATGTACGAGGTGTGCGTGGCGACGGTGCGCTTGCGCTGCGTCGGCTCCTCGCCCTCGCCGAGCGCGCCGCCGAGCGGGAACACCGTCACCTTGTTGTCGAGCCCGCCCGCCGCGATGAGGTTGCCGGAGGGCGCGTAGGCGCACGCCATCACCCACGTGCTCGGCATCGCGATCGTGGTCTCCTTGGTCGCCGTGAACGCGTCCCAGATTATCAGCTTACCGTCCTGTGGAAAGGGTTCGCACCGTTCGCATTCATTATCGCTCTCTTCTGTCCGTAACGTCTAGTCGTCGGTACTCGATACTCGATGTATGAATACGAAAATCGACTGTGCAAAACATGAAGACGAAATGAATTTTTATGAATCGTACCATAATATATTGGGTCCTAATATACTGACACTTTTTTAAGAGGATAATCAGAATCAGATCGTAAAACTGAACAACTTTCAATATGGCACCAACATCCAAATCGCAAAAAAAAAGGCTGTTCCATACAAAACTGCAAACCTACTAGCCAAATGTATGGGACAGCAGTTTTTTTTCGCGATTTCGAAGTTGATCCCATAAACTATGGGACTGAGACCAACATCGAAATAGCGATGACCAAGCATAGCATGCTGTCAAGGGACCGGGACGCGTGAATCAAACACGAGAGCTGTGCTAAGACTGGTTTATTATAATTTTTATAAATTGTTTTAGAGTTACCTACAATCCCCTTATTTAATAAAAAATAAAGATTATATTAATACATGTGATTTAACTTATTACTCAATCAAGTACACTTAAGCAATACCTAAGCAATTGATACCTTATTAGTTAAACAATAAATAAAACATTATTTTAATTACAATTCAATTTTTGTCTCATGCATTTACTCTTCTTAATTGAAATTAATTTTACATAAATAAGTAACACATAACAGAAAAACTTAACATTGTATTATTTCACAATGTACTTTTTTTTTTTTTTTTTTTTCATGCAAACATTATGTACATAAACTTACGACCGTAATCCCTTTCGGGGTGGTCAGAAATATTGCAACTACTACCAACATTCTGTTTAAGAATGTGGTTGTAGTAATATTCATATGCATTTGGCAATTTTAAGTATTTTTATAATAACAATGACATAAATAGGTACATATTCTTGTTAGGGAAGCAATATTAATTTTCAATTTTGAGCATTTCATTAAAAAAATAATTTCATTAATTCCTACTCAAAGTATGTTGTTTTTGATTTTATTCTAAAAGTATTAAATTGGTAATTGATTTGATAAACCTCATTTAAATACAAACTCATTATCATTAAACATCGTAAATTTAAACATGCTAAACTTTCTATATTATTATATGGTAAATATATACATGCAGATATTGACATTAGATTATTATAATTTTTATAAATTGTTTTAGAGTTACCTACACATGCAATCAAAGGCATAGAGAAAGTTGTTCAGTATGATGGTCCGATCATCGCCTTAAAAAAGTGTCAGAATATTGTAATGTGGTAAGAATGTAAATTAGAACATAAGTACAGCCCGACCAGAAAGAGTAGAAATTAAACGAGGGCGCCACTGTCGCTTTACACGGCAACACTACACTACGACCTAAACTATTTTGATACTTGCTGTATTTACTCCGAAAGTTTATGCAAAACGTTATCTATGTTTAGCTAAATTTTGCTCTGACAGCAGCTACATTTTACACCCAATATACATTTTAAATTTCGGCAACTACATGGCTAGCATGGCAGCGTGATATAGCGCTATCACACCTTCGCTCTCTTTCTATTTGCGCGCGAACGAACGAAATAAAAGGTATGATATAGCCATATCACGTGTAACATGCTACCTACGCCTCCTGTATTCTAGTTCTAGAAGAAAATAATGAAAACGCATATTACTTTATATTGTACTTTCAAATTATTTGTTTTTGAATACGATGTTTACTATTTTCGTATTTTCGTAGATCTGATATTTACATTCCTTCTATTTAAGATTTCTATTTCTAGGCATGGCAGTTTTTTTATCGATGTATTCCGGATTCCGGACAGAAAAATTTTGCGATATAAATGTTTTCATGAAAACAAAAAAAAAAGTAGGTAATCGATAAAATATTAACTAGTCGCAGTGAAGATAAACTAAACATGCAGGAATGACATACAAGGATCAAAATTATGCGGTCCACGCATACAATAACGTCAGTTTTATCAACAAACGATCATAACCCCAAACGAACAAAACTCGAAAGAAAATGCCCTAAACGATTATTTTTCAGATGATAACTGACGATAATTGATATAATTACGCTGAAAACTATTGTTAAAAAGCAACATGAGAGTAAATAAATACCTACCATATCATCAAATCGCTTGTAAACAACATCCAATCTATTCCAATTTTCCCCGCTTGATATACCTCCAAACATAACAGAAAATAACGTAGTAAATTACTAAACTTGCACCACTTTTTGTTACTTTATCCATTAGTATTAATAATTAGGACAAATTCAAATATTTTACGGTAAATTTTTATTTGAAATGCATAAAACTGCATTTGAAATTTTGGTGATTGACAGTTTGACGTTTTCCATAATGTTGTCATGATAATGAAAAAGTTTAGTTCCGATTTATTTAATTTCTAGACTTTACGGTCGTACTGTAAATGCTTTAGAACTTTAGATTATCATAGCCCTAATCTAATAATCTAAGCTAGATCTAAATGTAAGTAGGTACTAATGAACTACATTTAAGACTGTTAATAGTACATTACTGCAGCGGCCAGCAACAGAGGCATTGACGGACGAACGTGTAAATGTGGGCCGAGGCGAAGCCGAGGCACACATACGTAAGTCCATCAATGCCTAGTTGTGGCCAAGGCTTGTATAGTACTTTTCTCAAATAATGCGCGGAAATTAAAACAGTAAATTTTCTCAAATAATTCGCGGAAATTAAAACTCTTTTCAAAATCAATGACGAACATTTGACGAACATCGAACAATAATTAGTTTTTTTTTTTTCAATAAACAGCTTTCTATTTGCAAGCCAGTTCGAAATTTAAATAAAACCTTTGATAAGTTACCTCCTTGGTTGCCATGTTTCGGAGAAAAAGATTGTATTCATATCCAAAACACCTCTCTATAATATTAAGAAGGACCCTGTATAGATAGATAATGGCTAAAAAAAGAAAAAATTCCCGCACTCAAAAATCCTGTTAGCTTATAATATAATGTGATTCTTAAGTTTTGCATTAGTTATAAAATGCATACAAATAAAATGTACTTATTAACCTGTGAGGAGGAGACGATGTGCCGCTTGTCGGGGCACCAGTCGGCGCAGAGCACCTTGGACTGGTGGCCCTTCAGCACGCGCCGCAGCTTCAGGTTGGGGAACGTCACCTGCTCCAGCCGCTCCGCCACGCACGACACTGCGGCACGCACACACATACACATCACAATCACACTGTTACTATATACATGTACACACTCACTGCAGTTCTTTAATAAGATACCCTTAAAAAAAAAAATATTTTTGTCATTTTGAGTAATTGTCTGCATAAAATATATTTACACTTTTACAAAGAGATGGCGAGATAGATCAAGACGTAAAACGCCACATTAACTTGGTTTGGATGAAATGGCGACAGCTAGGGCGAAAGGTTCCGGGACCTGTGACTCCAGAATCCCCCTTGAACGGAAGGGGAAAATATACAAACCCATCATAAGACCTGCCATCATTTAGGTTCGGAGTATTTAATATTTACAAAGCGCACATTTTGACATTCGATAAAGAGTTGGTGATTTGACTAGTTCATGTTCATAGTTTCATGTGAAAACTATTGAAAGGGAGTAATATTTTTGAATTACACACATCCTTTTTTTTTAATTCTTTTTTTTAAGGCACTTTTATACAAAATTGTATGTACATGTCAGTCCCATCGTGCCTAATGTCTAGATTTTACCTACTCTAACTTAGTTATTCTAATTTACTTAACGAGACACTGATGAGTTTGCAAAGGCGAACATTTTTCTAGCAGCATCAGAACTTGGTGACGCTAGGATGTCATGAAATAAACCCACATCAAGTCTATTCACTTCAAGCTCCCTCATCAGTGTCATTCGAGCCTGCTTGTAACGAACACACTCCACTAACAGGTGATGAACGTTCTCGACCACTCCACACTCCTCACAATTAGGTGGACTACTCTTTTTTGTCATGAAGGCGAATTTATTTAATGGAATGTGTGTCCACTATGAGGCCTATGTGCCATAACAACAATTTTTCTACTGGCCTTAATTTGGGTAAACCAAGGTATGTGAGGAGGCTGACTTTGTAAATCTAAAAGCCTGTCACCAAGAGTAGTTTAGACTTTTTGAGAGCTGAGAATATATTTTTGCAAGTCATTGCTATGAACCATTGAGGAGATCCCACATACGGTGACAGTCCTGACCGCAGTCAGGCCGCGGCACTTGTTACCATATTATTCCATTGTCATCAAGTTCCTATCAAACTTATATGTGTAACAAATTTCAGCTGAATTGGACACTGGGAAGTGGGTTAAAATTAACTTGCGGTGAAAGGTGAAACTAAATAAAAGTGTGTAAACAAAATGACATATGAGTATAGGGTGGAAAGTTGAGATGGGGCACAAAGGCAAAGGGCAGCTACCAGAAGCATTATAGGTAAAAGAAAACATTATAGGAGACTAACCCAAACTTTAGAAGCAGTTTAACACAGATTTCGAAAAAAAAATACAGTCATCGAGAAAGACTGCAATTTTAAAAAACTTTTTTTTATCCTATTTGATCCTCTTACTGATAAGGAACATAAGTCTATGGGGTCAACTGCATGTCTATGCAGTCAAGGTATAAGAACTCTCAGAAAACGCAAAATTAAATTCAAATACATTTAGTAGGGAAATAACAAAATCACCCAGTTGTGATTTTTTTAATACTTTCCACCAGGGGTCGGGTAGTTCAGACCCTCAAACTGAACAGCTTTTACTATCAAAAAATCTGCTGTTTGAGTCATACACGCCTTGCGTTTAGTATGGACCAACAGATATTTTTCTTGCTATTTCAGCTTTGCTCCCTTAGTACAAGTTGTTCAGTTTGATGGTCAGAACCACCCCTATAAAGACATTGCCCACGTGACGAAGTGTATTAGTTTCGGGTCGTTTCGCAGCTGGTGAATGTGTATGATCAAAGAACACATACAAATCGTATGATATCTATAATTATCAGGGTTCGCTTGGATAAGTATCTGATAATTATCAAAGAAAATAATTATCTAGATAATTATCTAGATAATTATTTTCTTTGATAATTATCAGATACTTATCCAAGCGGATTCTTAGTTTTGAGTAAAATGTTTAACTCAATGTTCTAAAATTGCTATTTTTGCTTTAATGTACTAGTATTAAGTTTTGTGTACACTGGAGTGGAGGCCCAGAGAAACCACGCGAGGTAGAGGCCGCCCACCAGAAAGATGGGTCAATGACATTAGGAAGCACGCGGGTCCCAACTGGATGCAGAGGGCGAGGGACAGAACGTCATGGAGAAATATGGAGGAGGCCTATGTCCAAAGACGGACTGAACAAGGGCTGTGATGGATGGATGGATTAAGTTTTGTAGGTGAAACTGGTTTGGGCGTCCTCCATTTATAAAGTATTAAAAAAACCACAACGAAAAAAAAAGAATTTTGAATATTCAAAAATCTTCAAAAACAAAATTTCAGTTTTTCTCAATGAAAGGACATTTTTTTCAAAATCTGTGTATGCAGAAGAAAAATTCTTCAAAAGTTAGGGCTAGTCTTCTTAGAATGTTTTCTTGTAGCTATGATGCTTCTGGTAGCTGCCCATTGTGCCCTATCTTCAACTTTCCAACCTGTATACAATAGTACTTCAAGTAGCATGCGGACCATCGAGCAATAGCAATAATTATAACACATTCTTTTGTCACATTTATTTTATGCAGTGGGCTCTCAAAATAAAAAAGAAATTAAAACAGTGATGTTGGTGTGTATCACACACAACACATTTCTGCTGCAGCAACTGGTCAATAGTACATTTATCATTGTAAACTAACAATATTAATAATTAAAAATGTATCACTTGCAAGACTCAAGTTGGAGGCTGACACTGACAAATCAATCTAAGGATCAAGCGAGGGTGAACATCGGCTAGTGCTAGTGGGCCGGGAAGGTGTGAGCTACGAGGTGTACGTACGCGTGACGTCGTTCAGTTTCTGGCGCTCCTCCTCGAGCCGCTGCTTGAGGGCCTCCGCCTCGCGCAGCAGCGCCTCGAGCGTGTCCTCGGCGCCGCCCGCCGCCGCGCCGCCCGTGTCCGCCGCCATGCCTCCCCTCCGCTCAGTGCCCGCGCCCGCCCGACATCACTGGTCGGTCACACGCTGCCGCCTCCTGTCCTATACCACTTCGGACACTAGCACATACTAAAACACATTTATTTATAAAGTCACTAGAATATCTTGGGACGTTAAAATTATGGAATGAGTTCGGATTCGGATTGGAATCATAAAATCGATAAATCTTGGGCATAGGACACTGACTTCACTTTTGACATTGACAATTTGACTTGACATGACAGCAGCAGTGCTGCCACCCTAGTTTTAGTAATAGGGGCAGTTGGAGAAGCTAAAAAGGGCTAGATCGGGCTCTTTGACTACTTCTCGGGCTAGATGGAGCACAAATTACCAAGAACACACTTGCTGGAAAAAAAGGCTAAAAAAACACCTTTACTAATGATTTCAATTATGTATTTATTGAATCACAAGAACACTTTTTAAAATTAAACAGATTTGGAAGAAAAATTTAACTAATTTAATAGGTTCAAAAATTAATAAATAAATAAATATCTTGGACAATGTCACACAAATTGTCTAGTCACATTTAAAGTACCAAAACCTAGCCTGGACTTGTATTATGATGACTAGACAACGATATAGAATACAATATTACATACAAACATCCATGACTCGGGTACAAATGTTCATATTCATCATACAAATATTTGTCCCTTACGGGATTCAAACCCGCGACCCTCAGCACAGCAAGCAGGTTCACTACCGACTGTGCTTTAGAGTTAAGACTAGAATCCTGAGTGAAGCGAGGGGTTCAAGCTCACCCAAGATGAAAACACGTTTATCCCCGAGGACCATACTCTACTTTTCACACCCTCCGCGAGAAAATAAAAAGCAATAATGTTAGAAACCCAGGGGAGCGTGTAAATTCTCTATGGTTAGAAACCAATTCTTTTATAAGAATTTATATTATTAAATTCAAAGTGAAAGTAGATATTTGAAACCTTAGACCAGGAGAGCGATTTTTGAAACTCATTCGCTGAGTTCATCAGTTGAAAATGTCAAAATTAATATGGAGATATGCTACTTTCTACTGCTGATTTGACTTTCAAAAATCATTCTTCAGGAGTGCGATTTTTAAAAGTCAAATCAGCAGTAGAAAGATGCGTATCTCCATAGTAATTTTGACATTTTCAACTGCTGAATGAGTTCAGCAGAGGCGAATGAGATTCAAAAATCGCACTCCAGTTGTGGAAAGAAAATGTAATATTTTTTATTACCTACTTTGTTCGTACCAATAGTTACAGAGATTTGCAGTATTCGCGCCTTTTTTTCTTTTTATGTGTTCAATACTCGTGGTGGCCAGTTCGAATTTCGAATTAAGTTTTTTTTGGTGCAGGTCTCCATGATAAGTTTTCATACAAATTTTAAGTAAGCGTCGCAGTAAATATTAAATAATCTGTGGATGCGGTTCCATATTCAAATCTCATTATTGACCAGCGAGTTATAATGAAATTCAGTACAATATTATTGCCCGGCTGGTCCCAGGGCTATAATGACTTGCTTTAGGTTCGAGTTACATGACATATAATGTTCCATGTTCGAGCGGGTGGTGTGAAAAAAATATAATCTTAGGGGAATTTCCCCTAAATACGAATCAGTTGGAGCCAGAGCTTTTTACGTACATTATGTGCAAAGTAACCTAGTAAACGCTATCGATCGATCGAAGCAAACTCAAAATTTTTAACCCCGTCGGAACTCTCTAGGAATAGTGTAGCTGTAGGTAGGTACATTAATCAAAACGAAACTTGAGCGAGCGAAACGAGCTCGACTTTTCTCTGGTCTACGAATAAGTTATAGACGGAGTTCAATCAATCTATTATCCCCCCTCCCCTTGCTACGCTACTGGTCCAGGCCAACTCGTACCAATGAGTTTTTCTGAATTTTTGTACGATTTGTAACACCACTGGCTTTTTGGTGAAGGAAAACATAGCGAGGAAACCTGCATGCTTAGATTTCGAGGTATGTATGTACCCACTGTCCTTTACAAGTGGCAACGGGCTCACTCCCCGTCACACTGGATAGATTTTCGTACGTGGATGTTCTGAGGAAAGAAAATAAACTTATTCGCTTGTGGCCGTACATAGACCAAAAGTGACAATTATGCTGGCGGCATTTCTCCGCTGCACAGCTTAGGACACTTGTTGGACCAAATATGAACCCAGGTTCCTAAAGAAAGGCTTTCGGCAGTTGTGTAACAAAATATTTTTCTAGTTATGCAAATAATCAGTCAATCGGCTTAGTAGTTGAGTGATCATCTGTCTACTAATTGGAATGCTATTTTTGAATCGTACAATTTCAAAACCATGACCAAATAATGAATAAACTTAAAAGCTTAAGACATTTTCGAGTATGAAATTAGGCTGTGCTAGAGTCAAAATAGCTCTCTTGAAACGAAATTTTACCACTAGAAAAAACCACCAGCCACTAAACGCAAAATTTCACCACTAGGAGGGGGGCCCAAACCACCAGTATTAGTGGAAAATCCACCAAGTTGGCAACACTGGTGCTACCGGGCCGTAAAATTAAAAATATTTTTACTTAGTTATTTAATAAACTAAACCCGGAAGTGCGATTTTTAAAAATCATACGAGTGACTTGGCAGTAGAAAGATGCATAATCTCCATAGTAATTTTGACATTTTCTACTGCCAAGTCGCTCGTATGATTTTCAAAAATCGCACTTCGGATCGGCGGGGCGTGGCGTAGAGATGCAGTATGTTGCCATAATCGAGCAAATGGTATCTACCACAAAAATATAAATAAATCAATATATGACACAAATCGCCAAAGTTCGATGTTATTGCGATGTAAGCATGGCGCAAATTTCAGATTTTGGTGCAATATTATAAAGAAAATGAAAAGCCTGTTAAGGGCTAGATTTCCCTTTCCGGGCTAAATCATTAAACGAGTTCACCAACATTAAAAAGTGCTACATCTAGCCCCAAAAGGGCTAAGGTGGCAACACTGGACAATGACAGTTGACTTTTTTTTTAATATAATTTATCCTTTCGGAAACGTAATGGGAACTAGCTCTTACAGCCTGGTCATAAGTTATATTTTCCTATGTACACACGGCGACAGGTCAGATTACCCTGTTTGGATTTTGAACTATTAGAAGTTGAACGCTGCGAATCGTGCAAGAGGGTGCGGTATGTTGTTGTTGTTTCGTCTCACAGCACGCTGCGCCCGCGCTGGCAGCCGCGTCTATGCAGGCTCTCTACCGCACTATTTTGTGTTTTGTACGTAGTGTAGTTATGGGTATATAGGGTGCGTAACCTGGTGTGATGTGTCGCCATGTGTACTTAAACCTAAACTAGCCTAACCTTATACCTAACTCTTGAAATGCGAGGGAGGGTGGCACACACATTCCAATGTTCAAGAGAGTTTTGCGCGAGGATCAATACGAATCAAACGCGAGCGCCTTCTTTATTTCTCACTTTTACTAAATTTTTCTCCATTAATGACACTTGAATGACACATTATTAAACTAATGAAGGATTTTCCGGAAGAAAAAAAATTTTGTTCCTAATTTCTCAATAGATGGCGTTGGCAAGAGAGGGGGTCCAATAGATACCATGAGTAAATTATAATAATAGAAACACACAGTAGGTATGTACATGCTATAATTATGTTTGTGCCGTTGTTGAATGGTTCCCATAACAAAAAGCCTAAGGCTTGGGATCATTACAATGTATGTGCCTGTGAGCGTTATTTGTTATTTATTGTCTGTCAAAAACGAACAAAGTATCAGACATGGCTGTATGGGCTTAATATCCATTTTGAATACAAACAATATTAAAAATTGGTCACTTTACTTTTCAATATTCTTTGCTTTGCTGCTGCTTTGCTGATAAAGAGCGAAATTTTTTGTCTATGACTTTGCTTTTCATTCACGGAATCTGAAGTGCGATTTTTGAAAATCATACGAGCGACTTGGCAGTAGAAAGATGCATAATCTCCATAGTAATTTTGACATTTTCTACAGCCAAGTCGCTCGTATGATTTTCAAAAATCGCACTTCTGACATACGATTGTAGTGATTATATTCTCTTTGATACGATTTAAACATTTCCGGTTTATTTTTATTGAAATTCTCTGTTTCTGTTAGGTTTTTGTAGTTTGTTATTGTTTCTCGTTTATTGTTCGTATATTCAAAACGGATACGAAGCCCATATAGCCACGGCCGATACTAGATTCGTTGTTGACGGACAATAACACCGAGATTGCTAAATAATAAACCAACAACAAAAAGAAAGGGTTTGTACTGTGTATTTTTACTATTAATATCTACGAATAAGAAATAACTATGGAAGAATAACTCTAAACAAAAGCAACATAATTTTTGGCACCCTTTGAAAAATGACACTTTGTATGAGGTTTGGCGGCAAGGTGTAGTTTTTAAGGAACAAATTTCGAACACTGTGTACTTCTTTTGGGGTCACTTTTTGAGCTTGATTTACATTTCTATACATTCTTATTCGTAGATTAATATTAATTAATAATGTTGCTCATACGTACTAGTCATTTGCTTCGAGTTGGCCGTTCCCTCCCTTCCCGCTTCACCGTACCGCACCCCTAAGAGACCCTATTAAACGCAATTTTATAACCTTTAGCAACGCAACCACGTACGGCACGTCCGTCCCGATCACTAATATCGCTTTTAATTTTAAATTTTTATTTGCTTGTTATATTATTTTTTGTCGACGGGACCAGTTAATGTGCCTGTGACGAAATTTCGTAACGGTCATCGACGGCCAACTCCAAACAAACGGGTAGTATACGGTCATACCACCTATTGGACCCCTCTCTGGTCAACGCCATCTATCGAGAAATTAGGAACAAATTTTTTTTTTGCTTTCGGAAAATCCCTCATTTCACCACATTAACACAATAATGACCACGAAAAACGAATTTAGAAAATTAAGAAACAAAGCCCGTCCTTTTCTTCTCGATACCCGTGCAAAACTCTCCTGATGATGATGGGATGATAGATGAAAATGAAATTGTGGTCGATTTTGTAAGCTCGCACGAAGCCGCCAAAATCACTATACCAGTAAACTTGCACCAAAACTTTTGTTCTTTCTTCGTATGTATTTGACATTCCTGTTATGTTGGTCGATCTACGCAACTTTTTGGTACACAATACGCACGAAATTATGTCACAAATATCACAAAAAACCAGCTAAAAACCAACTTTTCACAAATATCAAATACAGCCGCAAACGAACAAAATAATGGCGGCAAGCGAACTCTCATCATCTCATAAGTGTGATTTTTGAAAATCATACGAGCGACTTAGCAGTAGAAAATGTCAAAATTACTATGAAGTGCGATTTTTGAAAATCATACGAGCGACTTGGCAGTAGAAAGATGCATAATCTCCATAGTAATTTTGACATTTTCTACTGCCAAGTCGCACGTATGATTTTCAAAAATCGCACTTCAGCAATGGCGCCAAGCAAAACCTTGACAACAGTGTCTTTTCCAAGAAATAAAAATAAAGCTCTTGCATAACAATGTGCATGACCTCGCTCGCCTATGTATTACACTACGTTTCGCTCGCAAATGTGACGTCACTCAATCACACGAACTTCACTCGAGTCATTCAAATGATTATTTCCTTTGCATAGAGTCGTAGCATAGAGTCTATATTCCTTTATCAACCAAGTGAAGTTATCCAACGGCCCTTCAAGGTCATTCACATTGTTACAGGGCCGTAGCTAGAACTGGATTGAAGGTAGGGCATAGGAGTTTTAAGGTAGGGCGGAAGCAAATGGCTAGTTTTTTGGATGACTAACATAAATCAGAGTCTGTGAAATTTTCAAGACTCAAAACTATGATGATACTGAATTACATTAGCCCACTTACTTCCAAAACACCATTTCATCAGTCTAGAGCGAGCAAAGCGAGCTCGAAATTTCACATACCAAGACTCAGAATGGTGTTGGTATGAGTTTCTTTAGCCTACCCTACCCACGCTCATAACATTATAGGTTGGAGCGAGCGAAGCGAGCTCGAAATTTCACACTACAAGACTCAAAACAGTGTTGGTATGAGTTCCTTTAGCCTACCCATGCTCATAACATAGGTTGGAGCGAGCGAAGCGAGCTCAATATTTCACACTACAGGGTGAAATTGAAATCAATCGACAAAATTTAAGAGAGTGTTATACTCGAGATATGGCTGGTTTTAAAAATAGATTTAGACCAAATTAAATAACGTCCGAGATTTTAAAATATCGTAATTATTAATTGTGGCTGATTTAATTTGTGACTGACTGTACAGATGCGCGGCCGATACGCGGCGAGCGAGAGTGAGCGGTACGAAACAATAGCGCCATCTGTTGAGTTTTGGCGAATTTAAGCATTTAAAGCACGATATTTTTATGGTATAAGAATCAATGGTAGGTATACCATTGTCCGTTAAGTACTAAAAGGAAATGTCCTTACCTTATTTTAACAGATGTTCAAAGTGACCACCTCCATTTCGTATGCACAAATTGAGCCCGACACGGTGCTGGTTGTGATTTACAGCTTCAAATGCACTGACATTTTTTTCTCTCAGTTCACTCACTGTGGTCGATTCAGTTTCATACACACATCTTTTAATTTCCCCCCACAAATAAGGGATGATACTTGAGAAGCAGGGTGCATCTTGCGATAGCGTCTTTGCGTTTCACGAAGCCTCCGTGTTTCTCACTAATAAATTATCACCATATCCAAAAAACTGCAGATTTGTGTACGACTTTTTTTTACAAATTCAGGTTGAACCTAATACGACACTGCACTGAAATCCAAGTTCCGATACGTAAGCGGGCACTGATTGATTACAGAGCGCGGTAACCTCTTAATCAGATCGCGACCAAACGGAAACTGTTTTTGTTTTGTTTGCCTGAGGCGCGTGCGACCTTGCCGAGCGGTGGGGATGCGCTCGCTAGAGTTGTGCGGGGGTGCTCCGCCTGCGAGGGGATGGACGTTGACCGGGCCGCCGGCCGGTGGAAATGTACAGTTCGAATGAGAAAATGTTTATTTAAGGAATTATTTAATTTTAATTTAAAAAACATTTTTTTTATTTAAAGTGTGTATGACACAGAGCGTTTATTATGAACCCCTTCTGAATGTTTTGGCATGCTTAGAATGTCTTTTATTTTCATAATTTAGATTTCAAGAAAACCCTGCAATATAAGATACTCAATACTCAATACTCAATATATTTATTGCATTCCATAATGTACAGTAAGATGTTAACTTATAAACTATGAGATCATTATGGACCCTGTAGGGCACAGCAATTATACAATTATAAAAACAATAGAAATGAAAATAGTAGGTAGGTACATAGCGTAGGTCTTAAAAGTTGGTAAAAACAAAGGTAATAATCACAATCATGACAAAAAGTTTTCATATTACTATTTATAACGACATAATAGGTAGGTACATTAATGAGTTTATTAGATATTTATTAATGGGTAAATTTTATGTTTTCTTAGGGTTTCGTCATTTAGGAATTCGTCGAGATTATAGTAACATTTCTCTAGTAAAAGTTCTTTTAATTTTTTGTTAAAAGTTACCTCCTTAGTTACTTGCTTCAATTGCTCAGGTAATTTGTTGTATATCTTAATAGACATAACAAATGGGCTTGATGAATGAATTGTTAGTTGCGATGTTGGCAGCATTAATCTGTTCTTATGTCTAAAACAGTAATTTGTTGGTACGTCTTCGCGTTTTGTATAGAAATGTGGATACTTTCGAACGAATTTGCAAATCTCAAGGATGTAAATTGAGGTAAGGGTAAGTATCTTAAATTCTTTAAAAAAGGGTTTACAACTTTCTATTTCATCTATGTTGACTATTATTCTTATAAGTTTCTTTTGTAAAGTAAATATGGCCGGTGCGTCGGTACTATTTCCCCATAATATTACACCGTAGTTGAGCCACGAGTAGGCGTAAGCGTAGTAGGTAACGATAGCTGTCTGTACGTCTGTAGTTTTTTTAACTTCTCGAAGCGCGTATGAGAATTTTGAAAGCTTGGATCTAAGTTTTTGGATGTGTGCTTTCCAATTTATATGAGTATCAATTACTAAACCGAGCAGCGTGAAATCATTGACAACTTCCAAATTTGTACCATTAAATTCGATCTAAATCAGGAGTACAACTCGCCACCAAAATTTGTCGAATGTCTTCGATTTCACCCTGTATAAGACTCAAAACTGTGTTGGTATGTGTTCCAACGGCCTACCTACGCTCACAATATCATAGGCTGGAGCGAGCGAAACGAGCTCGAAATTTCACACTACAATAATCAAAACGGTGTTGGTATGAGTTCCATTAGCCTACCTACGCTCATAATATCATAGGCTGGAGGGAGCGAAGCGAGCTCGAAATTTCAGACTACAACACTCAAAGCGGTGTTGTATGAGCTCTATTAGCCTACCTACGCTCGTATCATAGGCTGGAGCGAGCGAAGCAAGCTCGAACTTTCACACTACAATACTCAAAATGGTGTGGTATGAGTTCCATTAGCCTACCTACGTTCATAATATCATATGCTGGAGGGAGCGAAGCGAGCTCGAAATTTTACACTACAAGACTCAAAAAGGTGTTGTATGAGTTCCATTAGCGTACCTACGCTCATATCATTGGCTGGAGTGAGCAAAGCGAGCTCGAAATTTCACACTACAAGACTTAAAACGGTGTTGGTATGAGTTCCATTAGCTTGTCTATTATAATGCTGGAGCAAGTGGAGCGAGCTCGAAATTTCACTCACCAAGACTCAAAATAGTGACAATCCGAGTTCACTTAAAACACCATTCAAAGGCTGGCGAGTGAAGTGAGACCGTTTCAGAGCACTGTCTGTCTGTCTGTCTGACTTTGTTGTAACCAAAATTCTGTCAGTTCCAAACATTTTATTACAGTCGGAGTTGGAGTGGTAGAGTGTGCTCGAAATTTCACGACGAGATATTATGACTAGGTTGTAACAAGCTTTTCCGTTTTATATAACAAAATCAAAAATCAAGTGAAGCAAGCTCGAAATTTCCCAGCCGTACGAAGTGCGTGATTGCGGCTAGAGTAACGTCAATTTTTTAAGGGAATTTGGCCCACTTGCCCATATTAAAACTAAAAATAAAGACTATAAAAATTGGGTAATTTTTAAGGTAGGGCATTGGAATTTTAAGGTAGGGCATTGCCCCACGATGCCCCCCCCCCTAGCTACGGCCCTGATTGTTATTAGTTCTTTTTGTTGACTAGTATCCAGAGCCATTAAGGATATAAAAAAAGGCCGTTTTCAGTGCTGCCAGGTTAGGCGATTTATCGTCATTTCGGCTACATTAGGGGGTCTATCGGCGATCAAAAAATTCGATTGGCGACCAGTCACCATTTAGGCTATATCCAAAATTAAAATAGGCGATTTTAGGCTATATTAAGAAAAATGAGCTATTTAGGGTAATTTTAAGCTATTTTAAGAAAAATCTGTAATATTATACTTAATATTGTAAGAAAAATAATATGATTTTTTTATCGCAAACTGTATAAAGTGTACACTGTAACACACCATGTACCATATAACGTACGTGGATACACGGCGACATATCAGGTTACGCACCCACCCTATATACCCATAACTACAATACGTACAAAACACAAAATAGTGCGGTAGAGAGCCTGCATAGACGCGGCTGCCGGCCGGCGCGGGCGCAGCGTGTTGTGAGACGAAACAACAACAACATACCGCACCCTCTCGCACGATTCACAGCGTTCATCTTCTAATAGTTCAAAGTCCAAACGGTAACCTGAACTGTCGTCGTGTGTACGTGTGTATGTGTTAGAGCTATTTTAAAGTTGTGAGTAGAGATTGCAGTTGAAAAAAATATACAGGGTGTACAATAAAATGGGACAGCTACTCAAAGGGGTGCTTCAGACCATCAAACTGAACAACTTTCTCTATGGGACCAATATCGAAATCGCGAAAAAAAAATCCGCTCTCCCATACAAAACTGCAAACATAACTTGACTGAAATGTATGGGAAAGCAGATTTTTTTTTCGCGATTTCGATTTTGGTCCCATAGAGAAAGTTGTTCAGTTTGATGGTCTGAAGCACCCCTTTAAGTAGCTGTCCCATTTTATTGTACACCCTGTATATTTTACTGTCACGGGCAGCTAATGTAATATTTATTTTGGCCAATTTGCGGTATTTTTATGCTACTTTAAGGCTATAATTAATTACATGGGAAAAAAATTAGGCGACTTTAGGCTACTTGGCCCGAGATTTTTGGCGATTCAGAGTGGCTTGGACTTGGCAACACTGGCCGTTATTTTGAAATATTTTCTGACAGCCCGTTGTATTTATATTCGTATTTTTTGGTCGGTTCGGTTCAAGCGTAGCAATGGAAGAAGCAGGTGAAGACTCAGTGTTCCTGGACGTGGAGGTGGTGCAGAGGCGGCAGAGCCGCGCGAGCGCCGCGCACGTGGAGCGGCTGGTGCGCGCGCACCTCGCGGGGCTCGCGGCGCTGCGGCCCGGCGCCGTGCTGCAGGCGGAGGACCTGCGCGACTGCGGCGAGCTCGCCGAGCACGTGCAGTGCATCGCGCTCGACGAGGACGCGCCGCCCGACGTGCCGCCGGCGCGTCTGCGTCTTCAGCTGCACGTGCACCGCCTGGACGAGCGCGGCCCCGAGCGCGACGCGCTGGCGGGCGGGGGCGGCGCCGAGGGCGAGGACGCGGCCGCGGTGGACGCGTGGGCGCTGCCGAGCGCGGAGCTGCACGGGCTGTGGGAGAGCCTCGCGTTCTCGGACGGGCTGAAGGAGCAGGCGCTGCGCTACGCGCTGACGGCGCTGGCGCTGGGCGCGGCGGGGGTGGACGCGCGGCAGGTGGCGTGGAGCGGCGTGGTGCTGCTGCACGGGGCGCCGGGCACGGGCAAGACGTCGCTGTGCCGCGCGCTGGCGCACAAGCTGGCCGTGCGCGCCGCCGCCGCCTTCCCGCGCGCGCGCCTGCTCGAGATCAACGCGCACGGCCTCTTCTCCAAGTGGTTCTCGGAGAGCGGCAAGCTGGTCACGCGCCTGTTCGACCGCATCGAGGAGATCGCCGACGACCCCCAGCTGCTGGTCTGCGTCCTCGTCGATGAGGTGTGTACTCATTATTATCTTTGCTCTTGTTCATCACCGACGAGAACTATTTTATCCCAACTTTACAAATACTCGGTCTACACTGAAACTGATAAACCTGGCAGTCTACATTAAAACTGTACTTCTGACATATTATTTATTCAATCAAATATATCTATTTTTTTATTCTACTTTTGTTTAGGGATTTTTGTACTTTGGACATGTTGGTCCCATCGTACCCTTTTACCCTTATATTTCTAAATATATAACACCTATTTACTGAGACACTGATGAGTTCACAAAGGAGAACAGACTCCTTGCAGCCTCCGACTCCAGTGATGCTAAAATTGAGTGGAAAGTTCCAACATTGAGCCTGTTCAACCCTAGTTTTCCCATCAGTGCCTCCCGAGCCTGCTCGTACCGGACACATTCCACCAACAAGTGCTACACATCTTCTACAACTACGCAAGACTCACAGTTTGGTGAGTTTGTCCTTTTGATTAGGTACCCACACTTGTTCAGTGGCATGTGTCCTGATCGAAGCCTATGTGCTAACACTACATTCTTCCTACCTTAACGAGCAACGTTAGACCAAGGTTTATACCTTGGTCCTGGTCCTACCTTGCCTTCGGTTATCCGAAGGCAGACCTTGAATCGACTTGTACCAAATGCCCTTTTCCTTTGATTTATCATTGAAGTTATCAAGCCATAACTTTCAACAAATATTTTTGAATTTAGGCAGTGCGTCCGAATAATATTTTATATCTTGGTAGCGAATTTTTGGCATTTTTAAATATTCATGATAGAAAACTATGATGGCAAGAGCCATAGTTTCGATAAATATGCATATTCAAAAAGTATGTCGTAAGAAGCGCGCGTGCGTCGTTGAAAAACGATGCAGTCAACGTCTTGGCCACCCCTGGTTTTTTTTTTTGTTGTTATTTATTAACTATCTGCAATCAGTGCTGACACTATAAGCAGATCATTAGAATGAGGATGTTTATTTGTGGAATGAACCAGCTCCCAGTGGAGGGTATTCCTTTATTGTTGCCTTCTAGGAATGTCTAGATCGTGTATGTTGAGTCGCTTTAGCCTTTTTACGTCATTACTGCGGTCTGTTAGCGCAACTGCTAGCTCATTAACATGATTGGCTAGTCTATTCTGGTATCTTTTTGAAATATTTGATATTTCTTGTTTTATAGTCGGCATTTCCAAATATTCATGAACTTCTGATGTTTTGACTAGCCAAGGGGCATTGGCAATTGTTCTGAAGACCATATTTTGGAATCTTTGGAGGATTTCAATATTTGAGTTGCTGGCCGTTCCCCACAATTCAATTCCTAGTATCAAGTTCCGTATGTCCATACTGGCTTCAAGACAGACTTGTAGATAAGAAGCTTGTTATTTAGTGACAGTCTTGAATGTCTTCCCAGTAACCATAATAGTGACCTTTAGCGGATATTTAGCTCATCTCTCTTTTATTGTAAGAATAAAATCTAAAATCTAATTCAGTTAGTTACATGGTTCATTGATAATAACTCCTTTTTGTAAAGCCCGACTATTATAGCATTAATGTTATTTATGTTTCAAAACAAATCAAGCAACCAATCATAAATACACACATTTTCAATGATGTGGGGAATGAGAGTCTAAATGCTGCACTCATTCATTGCACTAGACATAGACAATGGCATTAGTGCCTTTCACTCTGTACCTACTCCACCCTCCCTGAAGGTAGGCATGTGCCCTGCAGTGGGAGTGGGACGTTTAGACTGATGATGATGATGTTTTAATTTAGGACAAATTATACAGGGTGTAAGGAAAAGTATCATTAACCTTTAAACCATATACTTTACCCATCAAACTAAACAACTTTTACTATGGGAGCAAACAAGTTAGTGGAAAAAAATCTGCTGTTCCATACTAAATTGTAGTGCCTACTTGACTCAAATGTCTGAGATAACTGTTTTTTTTTTACTCTGACAGGTTTGCTCCCATAGTAAAAGTTCAACATCTCACGAGCTAGGGGGTACACCCCCTAATCACCCCCACGAACTAGGGGCCCTAGGGGGTACACCCCTAATCACCCCCCACGAGCTAGGGGGTACACCCCCTAATCACCAGCCTGGGCTAGGGGGTACACCCCCTAATCACCCCACAAGCTAGGGGGTACACCCCCTAACCACCCCACGAGCTAGGGGGTACACCCCCTAATCACCCCAACGAGCTAGGGGGTATACCCCCTAATCACACCCACAAGCTAGGGGGTGCACCCCATAATCACCACTACACACCCCTTACGCATTAGGGGGTGTACCCTCTTATCACCCCTATGCATCCCCAATCACCCTCTACGCATTAGGGGGCGCATCCCTTACTCGCACCCTACTACCAACATACTAATAAGGTGTGAGCAGGGGGTGCGGGTGTAAGTAGGGCGTACGTAATATAATTAAAGTAGGGGGGGTAACTTGGAGTCAGTTGGGGATTTCGCGATTTCAATGTTGGTCACATTGATTGAAAGCACATTTAAAAGTACCTACCTTCTTTTGTTTATTATGCATCTGTGCAATATAGTAGATTATGTACCAAGGGGATAAAGCAGTGTCTTTCATCACGGGCGCGATATTGAATCCCGAGCGTAACGAAGGATTCTAGGGTTAACTCCCGAGCGTAGCGAGGGAGTTTAGAGTTAACTCCCGAGCGAAGCGAGGGAGTTAAGACTAGAATCCTGAGTGAAGCGAGGGGTTCAAGCTCGCCCAAGATGAAAACACGTTTATCCCCGAGGACCATACTCTACTTTTCACACCCTCCGCGAGAAAATAAAAAGCAATACTGTTAGAAACCCAGGGGAGCGTGTAAATTCTCTATGGTTAGAAACCAATTCTTTTATTAGAGTTTATAACAAAGTATTAGAGTTCAATAGTATAGTATTTAGAAAAACTATTTTATTAAATTAAAAGTGAAAGTAGATATTTGAAACATTAGACCAGGAGTGCGATTTTTGAATCTCATTTGCTGAGTTCAGCAGTTGTAAATGTCAAAGTAACTATGGAGATATGCATCTTTCTACTTATGATTTGACTTTCATAAATCATACTTCAGGAGTGCGATTTTTGAAAGTCAAATCAGCAGTAGAAAGATGCGTATCTCCATACATTTTCAACTGCTGAACTCATCAAATGAGATTCAAAAATCGCACTCCTGCAGTGCGATTTTTGAAACTTTCTTTGAACTCAGCAGTTGAAAATGTCAATATTACTACGGAGACGTGCATGTTTCTACTGCTGATTTGACATTAAAAAATCATACTCCAGGAGTGCGATTTTTGAAAGTCAAATCAGCAGTAGAAAGATGCGTATCTCCATAGTAATTTTGACATTTTCAACTGCTGAACTCAGCGAATGAGATTCAAAAATCGCACTCCAGGTTGTGGAAAGACAATGTAATATTTTTTTCTCAAACATGCTTGGAAATGTGAGCATTATTTTGACAACCTTCTTCGAGATAAATCGAAATTGCTGTACTGGCCAAATACATGCGCGCAGCGGCCGGCAATGTTGTATGAAAATCCATATCTGTCGTGTTTAGCGGCCAAATAAATTACATAGTAAACTCATATCTGTCGTGTAATTTAAAAATGGAACGATCTTTTATTCCGAAACATAGCGACCAAGGAGGTAACTCATCAAAGGTTTTATTTAAATTTCGAACTGGATTGCAAAATTTTGAATGTTTTTTTTTAAAGCTGTTTATTGAAAAAAAAAAACAAATTGTTGTTCGTTGTTCGTCATTGATTTTGAAAAGAGTTTTAATTTCCGCGAATTATTTGAGAAAATTTACTGTTTTAATTTCCGCGCATTGTTTGAGAAAAGTACTATACAAGCCTTGGCCACAACTAGGCATTGATGGACTTACGTATGTGTGCCTCGGCTTTGCCTCGGCCCACATTTACACGTTCGTCCATCAATGCCTCTGTTGCTGGCCTCTGCAGTAATGTACTATTTATTACTTTGTTCGTAGCAATAGGAAGGCAATAATAGGTACAGAGCAAGTACAGAGATATGCAGTATTCGCGCCATAAAGATGATACCTTTATGATTCGCGCCTTTTTTTCTTTTTTTGTGTTCAATACTCGTGGTGGCCAGTTCAAATTTCGAATTAAGTTCTTTTTGGTGCCTGTCTCCATGATAAGTTTTCATCACAGGTTTTCATACGAATTTTAAGTAAGGATCGTAGTAACTATTAAATAATCTGTGGATGCGGTTCCATATTCAAATCTCATTATTGACCAGCGGGTTATAATGAAATTCAGTACAATATTATTGCCCGGCTAGGCCCAGGGCTATAATGACTTGCTTTAGGTTCGAGTTACATGACATATAATGTTCCATTTTCGAGCGGGTGGTGTGAAAAATAAGTTTGAACATCCTTTGTGCTATTCATACTTCATTCCAAATAAGAACGAAAAGATTTTCCCATTCCTATACATACAGCATTCTGGCCTCAGAAAGATATAACCTGTGATATAAATATCTCCATATCTTGAACATTACTAGAGCTATTCTAAATTCTAAGAATAAGTGAGACGAAGTGTTTCAAATCTGTTTTTGTAATTCTAAATAGCCTTAAAAATGTTATTGCTATTTGAAATGGAGTATAGGTCCGTATGATTTATTTATTATAATGAACAACAATGTGTTCGGCTCGGCAGGTGGAGTCGCTGACGCACGCGCGGCGCGCGGCGGTGGCGGGCCTCGAGCCGTCGGACTCTATCCGCGCGGTGAACGCGGTGCTGGGGGCGCTGGACCGGCTGCGGCGGCGCCCCAACGCGCTCGTGCTCGCCACCAGCAACGTGACGCGCGCCATCGACGCCGCCTTCCTCGACCGCGCCGACCTCGTGCGCCGCGTGGGCCCGCCGCAGGCCGCCGCCGCCTACCGCGTGCTCGCCGGCGCCGCGGCCGAGCTGCTCGCGCGCGGCCTCGTCGCGCCGCGCGAGCCCGTCTTCGCGCTGCGCGTGCTCGAGGGCGCGCGCTTCGAGGAGAGCGAGGGCACGCGCGCCTCGCTGCGCCTGCTGGCCGTGGCGCGCGCCGCCGCCGCGCGGGGGGTCTCGGCGCGCGCGCTGCGCCGCCTGCCCTTCCTCGCGCTCGCGAGCCGCCCGCCCCGCGCCGCGCCCTCGTCGCTGCTCGCGTTCGCGGCCGAGCTGCTGGAGGCGCTGCACCGCTACCTGAGGGACCGCGACGAGCTCGAGGCGGACGAGGAGCCGCTGCCGCCCCCGGCCCCCACCCCCACCCCCACCCCTACCACCCTCCACAACGGTCACTGACCCCTCGGCCGCCGCGCCGCCGCGGCGCGATACCCGCGACCCCGGGGCACGGGGGACGTACGTCGCCTATTATTCCTACGACTACTTTTATCAACGTGATAATACTAGTTGTAGAAATTATTCATTTATTCATTGTTGATTAATAATTATTCATTTGTTCATTAATAAAAGAGGAATGAATCTAGAATAAATGCTGTCGAAATGCATTCTTTACGCAGTATGTGTGGTGGGTGTGACTCTAAATAACAGAATAAGAAACAGTGTTATTACAGAAAGATGTGGATTGAAATGTAAAGCTAGCTTCAACTGACCGCCGGCACCGGCGCGTTTGATCAACGCGCGTGCTTCGAGCTAGGTGTTACTTTGTATCGTTTTACAATGTTACGCTGCTGTCGGTAATCGCGCGTTTCGCACAACTTCGAGCGTGACTCTGAAACCCCGTATTCACAAGGCAACAATTGACGCGCAACACGTTCAGCAACGTTGGAAAACAACGCGCAACGTCGCGGAACTTAAACATAGTGGCAAAATGTTACACGTTGTTTTGCAACGTTGCCGAACATATTGAGCGAAACGTGTTGCGCGTCAATTGTTGCCTAGTGGATACGAGGCTTGAAACCAGCCTAAGAGGATAAACAGTGACTATAATCGTTTGGTCATGAGGAAAGGATGAGTGATGATAGTAGACTGACGTATGAAATATGTATATAAAGCTAGAATGGATGGAAAAGTGGAAAGGGGTCGCCCTAGACGTACGAATGAGGACTGTACATACCTTTGTTACGTGCGTTTTCCTAGACATGTTACGATCTATTGTGAGCCCGAGATATTTACAGTTATTTACAACTTCAACTATATCACATCGACACTACAAATATCATGGAAACACTTGTAATCGGCATGAGGTATGTCAGGATCGTAGCCGAAGGCGATCTATTGTCTCTGCCTACCCCAATGGGACACTGGCGTGAGTATATGTATGTAAACCGTTCGTTTACCCAATAAACTATGTGATACCACTATTTGTAAGAGTAATTAATTTAAATAAGCTATAGTCTGTCTATAAAGTCTTGACAAAAAATGAGGGCGCTGTCTCCACGCAAGAACGTCAAAATCAAGCATAACCTGGCAACACCACCATACTAAAATGATTAGTTCCTCAAACATTAATGTCAAGACTTTATAGACAGACTATAAAGTGTCGTACTATAATGTTATGTGATTGACTCATTGTTATGTAGATTTTAAATTATTATACTGCTAATTATAAACTATTATTTAAGATTAATAAACTAAATACTAGGGGTGATCAAAAAGTAATGATAATGAAAATTTAACAAGGTGATTATAGTTAAAAAATTATTTATTTCTCTACACAGTCTCATAACAAGTCAATACATTTGATCCATCTTTTTTCTAAACCCAGAATTCCCTTAGAATAAAAATCAGTCTAGACCCTCAAAAAACCCCTCAATAGCGGCCATCACTTCCCTACAATCTTCAAATTTCTTGCCTCGTTGGTGTTCCTTGAGCCGAGGAAAGAGATAGATGTCACTGTGAGCTAGATCTGGCGAATAGGGCAAGTGTTCGAGCAGTTCAAACCCCGATTCTTGAATGGCAGCCATCGCAACAGCGGCTTTGTGTGAGCCGGTGCGTTGTCTCGTCTGTTAACATTCTTGACACCCAACGCGCGGAGACCTTTTTCATATGCAATTCGTTTGTGAGGATCCTTTGAACATTGCTATTATGAGATCCCTGTGACCTCAACTATATGCTTGATGGTCACTCTTGGATCTGACATCACGATATCTTCGACTTTTTTCACGTTATCTTCAATGAGGGATGTGGATGGGCGTCCTACGCGATGTTCATCTTCCGTGAATGTACTGCCCAGCTTAAACTCATTGACCCAGACCCAGCGTGCAACTGTGGAATATGGAGGAGCCGAGTCCCCCAATGTTTCCACCAAGTCGGTTTATATGTCTTTGGTAGAATTTTTTTCAAACAGAGGTACTTGATGACAGCTCTTTTTTAGTTTTTCTCCATTTTTGATGTTATCTCTTCAACGGTTCGTATTCAAATAGATTTACCTCCCGGGAATCGTGGCCTATGTATATGATTTTTTTATGCTAACCTAGTGGGTATATGAGCAAGCAAAAAAACATTATTTTATTATTTTTATGTGCACTGGAAATAACCGATTATCATTACTTTTTGATCGCCCCTCGTACTATCAGTTTAAAATAACAATGTGCATGACCTCGCCTGCAAATGTGACGTCACTCAATCACACGAACTTCACTCGAGTCATTCAAATGATTATTTCCTTTAGATAGAGTCTATATTCCTTTGCAACTGAGTGAAGTTATCGAACGGCCCTTCAAGGTCATGCACATTGTTATTTTAAACTAATAGTACATACTTATATTTTGATAAGATAACATGTTTTTCCATAATTTCGTAGTTAATTTCTTTTACTAAAATTAAAAAAATACCAAAAATTTATAAACATTGTATTTAATTTTTAAACTCGAAGGCGTTAATTTTTAAACTCGAAGGCGCTATCGAGTAGCAAGTCTCACAGATCGATATATTTATACAAATACTAGAGTTTAATAAATCCCACATATGGGGATAGGACGTGCCTGGCATAGGAATACGAACGAAACGAAAGAATACGAACTAGTAAAGCAAAATCATCTTTATTGTCTTTATTTTATACTTACAACACTAAACTAAGATATAGTTACAGGGTTTTAGTTGAAGTCACAGTGGCCTCGATTCGGAGTGTACCACGACTAAACTAAACTAAATGTATTCCTGTCACTTTCTAAAATAAGATTAAGAAAAGAGACAGAAAATCAACAGCTGACTTTAGTGCTGTCAAAGTGACGTTAAATGCGCAAAATAAGATGCCATCATAATGTACGCCATCTTATTTAAGTAGTTTTTGGGCGTTAGTTTAGTTTAAGTCGTGGTACACTCCGAATCGAGGCCAGTATATACCTATAGTTACAATAGTTCTATATACAGAACGGCCACTCCCGCCCCTGTGACTACAGTACAGATACCCCACGCATGGCCCATCTCACCTCACACTTTAGGAGAGCCGAGCAAGGGAATGCAGTCAATCGCGATCTTTCAGCCCAGAAAGCTGGCATAGGTACTGTTTTCAGCCCTAGGTACACAAAGTGCGCACGTGCAGAAGCCATTTCGAAAACCAACAACGCTTTATAAAGTACCAGACCTGTAGTTCAAGCATTATTAAAACATCAACTACTTACCTAATACATAACATACCAGCGGAACGCATGGAGCGAGCGGAAAGAACGGAGTGACGCTGTTTTGGGCAAACAACGAGAGAGGGACGGCGCGGCGGATAGAACAAACGAAAAACTAATCTAATAATTATAGATTTTTAGTAGCATTTACTGGCCGGAAAAATGAAAAACATGCATAGGAATTGCTTGCATGCTACCATCGACAATTATATTCTTTAATGTTGCAATGATTCACCTTGACATGGAGAGGACATTTCTTTTTCTAGTAAAGCTATAGGTACTATACCTACTATAAGTATACACAGAATAAACTGATTTGAAAAAAAAATCTATTGTAATAAAATGCAATAAAAGTTAGATTCAGTCTTAAATAAAAAGACAATCACACGCACATGATTATTTTGTTTACGTCGCGTCCAGTCATTAGGTACTTAGTTAAAATTGACAAGGTATTCATTAGTCTTGTGTGTTTTCAGTGATACACTACAGATTAAGTCACTACCATCACTAGAATGTTTCCATCACCGATGACCCACAGCACGTTGAGGCCGGCGGGGCCTCGCTGCAGGCGGCGCGGGGGGCACTAGCGGCCGATGACCCACAGCACGTTGAGGCCGGCGGGGCCTCGCTGCAGGCGGCGCGGGGGGCACTAGCGGCCGATGACCCACAGCACGTTGAGGCCGGCGGGGCCTCGCTGCAGGCGGCGCGGGGGCACTAGCGGCCGATGACCCACAGCACGTTGAGGCCGGCGGGGCCGAGCTGGAGGCGGCGCAGCGCGGGGGGGGAGGCGCGCGCAGCCGCCGCTATGAACAGCAGCAGCGTGTGCAGCAGGTTGTTGCGGCCGCGGCCCACCTGCCGACACGACACGACACTCGTTACGTGGAGGTGGGAGGGGATGGTGATGTAGTGTGGACTGTGGAGGTGTGTAGCTGTACTCACGTCGAGCGTCTCGCCCTCGAGCAGCAGCACGTAGTGCGGCGGGCGCTGCGCCACGCGGTGTATGGCGAGGTCGCGCGCGGGCGCTACGTCGGTGCTGGTGGACAGGTAGTGGGAGGAGAAGGGGCGCGCGCGGGGGCCGGGCGGCGCGGGCGCGGCGGGCAGCTGGCGGTCCATGTAGGCGGCGAACAGGTGCAGCACCAGCTCGGCGTCGCTCGGCCGCGCCTCCCCGCCCGCCTCCCCCCAGCCCCGCCCCCCGCCGTTCCACCGGTACTCGCTCAGGCACCCCCCCGCAGACAACTCTGTACGCGACATAAAGGTATCATATAGAGGAACTGACAGCTGAGAGAGCAAGATGTACCTAGCGGCGCCACAGTATAATAGAAAGAGATACGTGACGCGAGGCAATAGAACCGTTTTTGGGAACTTGTCAGCACAATCGACTGGGTAAATATTCGTACTCTGTGAATAATTAGTGAATCTAAAGTGAAGTCGTAGATTATTTTATGAAATATACTAACACTATTTCATGAAATTACCTACGATTTCACGTTAGATTCACAATTATACACAGAACTCGAAGTTTTAGGGTGCCGATAAGTGCCGACAAATGCAAAAAAAACGGTTTCATTTGACAACTCATGTCAGTTACTCTATTCCGACAGGTATAATAACTTTATGGTACGCGAGCGACGATCAATAATTAGTTACGTACACGGGACAGAGTGGACAAACTTGGAGGTGGCCTGTGTCCCAAGATAACCCGACCAAATGTGCGATTAAGCTAAATTTTATGGAAGAAATGGTGTCGCAGAATAAAAGCTATTTTATTTATTTATTTATTATATGTACATGACAATTTTAAACTGTCTCGAAAATAAGAATGATAGGAATGATTCATCATTGTCGAACAGAGATAAGGCAAAACTTTGCTATGACGTTTTGCCTCACTAGCCCCGCAGAAGGTTTTCCTCTATAATTTAATTAGAGAACATGACGAGTAGGTAGCTATAATAAGAGAATATACAGTAAAGTACCTCTGATTCTGCGCACGGTGTACTGCAGGTCGGGATAGGGCTCCAGGCCGGGCGCGGCGCCGGCGGCGAGGGCCTGCAGGCGCGCGAGGGAGACCTGCGCGAGGCTGGGGGGGCCGGGGCGCTACATACCTCTGATCCTGCGCACGGTGTACTGCAGGTCGGGGTAGGGCTCCAGGTAGGGCAGCAGCGTGGCCAGGCCGGGCGCGGCGCCGGCGGCGAGGGCCTGCAGGCGCGCGAGGGAGACCTGCGCGAGGCTGGGGGGGCCGGGGCGCTACATACCTCTGATCCTGCGCACGGTGTACTGCAGGTCGGGGTAGGGCTCCAGGTAGGGCAGCAGCGTGGCCAGGCCGGGCGCGGCGCCGGCGGCGAGGGCCTGCAGGCGCGCGAGGGAGACCTGCGCGAGGCTGGGGGGGCCGGGGCGCTACATACCTCTGATCCTGCGCACGGTGTACTGCAGGTCGGGGTAGGGCTCCAGGTAGGGCAGCAGCGTGGCCAGGCCGGGCGCGGCGCCGGCGGCGAGGGCCTGCAGGCGCGCGAGGGAGACCTGCGCGAGGCTGGCGGGGAGGCCGAGCCGCTCCAGCGCCAGCTCCGCCGCGTCCAGCGCCGCCGTCAGCCGCGCCAGGATCGTCATCTGCAGCCACTGTCGCACCGGAACACACGGGAACTTACAACACGGCTTTATGATATAACGAACGACTTCGTCCGCGTGGATTACTCCTTTAGGGGTTGATTTTCGAAAAATCCTTTCTTAGTAGGTACAGCCAAGTACAGCCCTACATCCATTGTAAGAAATTTCGGACAGAAAAATTCTGACGCTCGCCGGAAGGCACTCGGTGCATACATTTTGTATTAGATCCCGCACACTGTTAGAAAAATTCTGACCGATCGTCCGTTTCTGATGTATACCGGAGCCGGACGGCACCTCAGCCGGACGTAAGAATTTTTCTGATGGAAATAGCGGACGGCGTGTTGGCCATACATTTTGTATCCGCCCCTAGGCCCCGCACACTATCAGGATATTCGCGTCAGTTCAGGCTCTTATAGATTCCGTGGTTCAGGCACGCTGCCGCACCTTTTCCATTGTTGTTCTGTAGATACGTTGTAGAAATTCAAGATTTAATTGCAAAAGGTGAATAATTAATATCCATCTTTGTGGAATCTTGATGATGAAAATTATCAAAATAAAATATACGGAGACTTAGCTTGGGAGCAAATTTGCCAAACATTAATTGAGAATTGTAATAAATTTCCAATATAGACTTTTTTTTTAAGCATGACAATAGTGCAAGAGCTATAACGTATCTTCATCCGGAGGTAGGGACCGCGTTAACAATTACAGGCCAATCTCTGTCCTCACGGCCCTGTCGAAGGTCTTGGAGAGGGTTCTAAACAATAGATTAAAAAGTTATCTCGACTCACAAGCAATTATATCGGATCGCCAATTTGGTTTCAAAAACGGTGTATCGACTGAGGATGCTGTCATACAACTAACCGAAAGTATAGTTAGAAAGCTTGACAATGGAGACAAGTGCCTGGGTATTTTCCTTGATCTCTCCAAGGCCTTCGACACCGTCTCCATTCCGATACTTCTCGACAAATTGGTTAATATTGGTGTCAGGGGTACTGCCTTCGATATTTTTGGAGACTACCTCAGAGATCGTACTCAATCTGTAAAGATAGGCTCACATGTAAGTGATGAGGCAGCAATAGACTACGGAGTTCCACAGGGAAGTATTTTGGGCCCGACATTGTTTCAAATTTATATAAATGACCTTTGTAAACTCTCACTTCCAAATTGCGAAATTGTCACTTACGCTGACGACACGGCACTTCTCGTAAAGGGCAGGAACTGGTCGGATGCCAAATCATCAGCTGAGATGTCCATGCGAGTAGTCACAAGTTGGCTAATAAAAAATTTGCTTACTCTAAACGTGGAAAAGACGAATTATATTACCTTTTCTATGAGATGTCCGTCCCGGCCACCAGTGAACTCATTCAATATTGTAGCTCATCGCTGCCCGTCTGGTACACCAGACTGCAACTGTCTAAGCCTCACAAGATCCACAGAGGTCAAGTACCTAGGTGTACATATTAGCGAGAGCCTAGACTGGCGGAAACACCTTGACACTCTGACAGCGAGGGTGAGGAAATTAATATTTATTTTTAAAAAACTAAGGAACTGTGCCGACAGTAAAACTTTAATAATGGTCTACAATGGTTTGGCTCAGTCGATAATCTCCTACTGTGTACCGGTCTGGGGTGGTGCACCAAAAACCAGTCTTATACAGTTGGAAAGAGCGCAAAGGGCGGTGTTGAAGGTTATGACGCGTAAACCTTTCAGATACCCCACCACACAACTGTATATAGACAGTAACATTCTCACCGTGAGAAAGCTCTTTGTTCTTAGAACCACACTAAGGAAGCACTCCTCAACGGACTGCGTCAACGGCACGAATCAAAACCGAAGACGGAAAGAGCCCGCTTGCCGAACCGAGATATCTAGAACAGCATTTGCAGACCGGCACTATTATCTTATGGCACCCTACCTATACAATAAAATAAATGATACATTGAATATTCTGCAATTAAATAAATTTGAGGTCAAGAAAAAAACCAGGGAATGGTTATTAAAATTGGACTATGATGAAACTGAAATGCTGCTAAACAGACTTGACATATGAAATACGAACTACTTACTTACACAGATACACACACGCACCCACGAACACACTTATGCACACTCTCACACAACATACGCATACACAGACACACAAGTGCTCACAATTTATTTACTTTGCTGCCTTTGTTTACTTTGGATTTAGTAATGTAAGTGAAGTTATAGAATATTATAAGAGTGACGGACCAGACCACTGACATCCAGGTTGCAGGACTACCTATTCCTGGAGGTCAGAATCAATACCCTCACCCTTACCTAAAGTTCCATCTTTATACCATAACCATCATGTTACTTCTTTTACTTATGTAATAAAGATTATTATTATCCATGTTGGTCGATGTTGTGCATTTATTAAAATATAAAACACGACTGGGCTCAAAACTTACCGGATCAAAATGTCTGATAGTATGCGTGCTGCGTGGTGCCTCCGCCAGCGTCACAATATTTCTGTCAGAAATTTCTTACAATGTGCGGCCGTCCTTAGGCTGTTCGTTGTCTGTTAGTCAGTCAGTCAGTCTCGCAACTCTTATACGTTTACACGACTTCATCCGCACGGGGTCCCGTCATCGTAGTGAGACAAATGATATACCAGATTTTAAGTCTAATCATAAGCTCTCAAACACAAAAAGTTTCACCAAAATTGGTATAGTAGTTGCGAACAAAGAAACAGATAAAAGTTAGTGATTTGGAGTCAAGGACACCTACAAATATTATCATTATCATATCTAACTACACTCCTCTTAATTTTATAATGTACTATTTTTATTTTTTATTTAATAATTATAATGAGATGAGACTATTTCTATAATAAATTTTGACATTGTTTACAGTTTTGACCACAACATTTTTATCGTGTGATGTTGAACTTGAAGTCTGATATACTAACCTAGTAAGTAAGCAATACTAACATACTAACAATGAAATTTAATTTGTGACATTGCTATGCTAAGTTGCTATGGTATTTATGTTCTGAAATAAATGATTGGATTTGATATCTACATAAAACAAAATGGGGTCGCCCAATAAAATTTTGTTTTAAGACAAGATGGTGGACGAAAAAAACGAAGCTATGTTTTGTTTTTCTTTTTTTTTCATAAAAAATGAGCGCAGTAGACTTGACTTTACAGTTTTATAATAGTAGAGATTGTGCTGCTCATACACTACATTCTTCTCCAAGGAACTATACAGGGTTACTTTTTATTCAGTGCACAAACTTTGCGAGCGTGATGGTTATCGAAATTAAGAATACCCGTGTTTTTTTGTTTAACCCGGTTTGGAACTGACCATACTGTCACCTGTCACTCGCTTCCTCGATCGGCGCGGTTGTTATCAACAGTACGATCTGCACAGCAATTTTTATTCAAGTTTACGGATGGCAAAAATAAGAGATAAAAGTTGAAAAAAAATAATTTTTTTAATTATTTTTTCGGGGTCTATTGATGATACCTAATACGTTGTGAAAGTTTGTGCACTGAATAAAAAGTAACCCTGTATAATTATGTAAAAATTCTAATTTGTTTTGTAACTTTTTAATTTGGGGCTATTACCAGGAAATAGCATACTCCTCAGAATGTTCTAGTGAACGAGAGCCGAGGCAGAAGATCGCAGAAGCCCAACGCAACGTGTTGTCAGAGAGAACAGAAGCTTTTACACGATTCAAACACAGTTTACTGAAAGTTAACGCAGCGCATAGGTACCTTATCAGTAGGGTAATAATAGTAGTTGACACACCGATGCGATGGCAGGAAAGTAAGAAAGGTCTCAGATCTCTTGCAATTGTTGAAGCCGAGGTCAACAAACATGTGATTTATTTTATTTATTTAGACTCACCAACAGATTTCATTATAACACTCAAATTTACATCATCAGTTAGGTATTATAACCCAGTTACAGGCGGGCACAACATTCACGACAACTAGACAAGATCACACACAGTTTCTTTTCCTACACGATATTTAGAGAACACAGGACACAAAAATGAAAAGAAATTACGGTAAAATAATAATAATATGTATACTTAAGAATAACAATAAAAACAAAAATAAAACAGAGCAGGAGTGTGATTTTTGAATCTCATACGTTGAACTCAGCAGTTGAAAATGTATGGTGATAGGCATCTTTCTACTGCTGATTTGACTTTCAAAAATCATAATTCAGGAGTGCGATTTTGGAAAGTCAAATCAGCAATAGAAAGATGCGTATCTCCATAGTAATTATGTCATTTTCAACTGCTGAACTCAGCGAATGAGATTCAAAAATCGCACTCCAGAACACTTAAGTTTAAAGATGAAATGATCTCAGCACCTTACGACGAAACACACGCAACGAGTCGTTGAATATGTCTATGGCCTCAACAGTTGAGTTTATCTTGTTGAACTTTGTACACATTCTAGATGTGATCTGAAGCTTTCGGTAAACTATTTTTCTCCCCGACGCCGACGGAGACGGACAGCGCCAACTTCGTTTAGCGCAGCGGGACGAAAGTTGACGCTTTCCGCCCGGAGCGGAGCGGAGCGGAGGGGTGACAACTAGTATTAGTATAGTTAGTACTCACGAGGCGCAGGTTGAGGTTGAACTGCGTGAGGCGCAGCGGGTCGAGGCGCAGCCGCCACCACACGCGCACGCTGCCGCCCCCCGCGCCCAGCAGCCCCGCGCCCCCCACCCCCACCCCCGCGTGCGCCCCCGCACCCGGCGACACCTCCCCCTCGACACGCTCCTCGCCGCTCAGCTTGTCTGCAAGCGTCAGATACGTACTGATTAGGTGCCAAGTCAGCGATGAAAACCGTCAAATCAATCGCAGCCCGCCGAGCCCACGCTATACCTAAAATTTGAACCATTTCCGAAAAAACTTTGTCAAAGGAGTCAATTTATTGTAGGCCCACAAACGGTTACGTTTATTGATCGTATTACACTCTGAAAACATAATTTAAATTACTCTAGTAATCGTAAGAAAGTTTAGGTAAAAACGAAAACGGAATTATGAAATAAATATAAAAAATCCACCGTTTGATTGTTTTTGCTAAGATTCTTTTTAGTGTTCCATACACAAAATTGGAAAAACGGAACACTTATGGAATCAGCTCAGTGTCTGTCTGTCCGTCTGTCACAGGCATTTTTCTCAGAGACTGTAAGACAAAGGAAGTTGAAACTCTACTACAGATATAGCAATTGCTGGTCCAATATCATAAATAAAGTAAAAAAAAAAGCTAAGTTTTTTATTGGGGGGCAATTTGGGGAGCAAGAAAGGGTAAATAAAAAAAAATATGTTTTTCTAACATGGTGTGGGGTATCAATTGAAAGCTTATGAAAATACGAGTCTAAAATTATACTTTTCAAATATTTTATTAAAACTTTGTTTAACAAAATTTTCAATTAAATCAGAGAAATTTCTGTCCCCACCTCTATTTCACAAAATATAGCCGCATAAGATCTGAAAAAAATCATGAACATCAGAAATAACGTGTAGATGGCGGGAAAATTATCAGGGTGGCTCTAACTTGGATAATTTTTTTTCTATGCTCAAAAAACTAACACCAACGAGACCATTGTAAAATGATCTTCAGTTACTGTCTTCTGACCACATACTAAGTAAGTGTCAATTTATAGTGGTTTTATCAATGATCCATGTTAAACAACTGGTAGTACGAAACACTAATTGCCCGAGTCCCGACTCGTACTTGGCCGGTTTTATCCTATTAAAATGGCACATGTACAGCAATGCGTGTATAGGAACATCTTAGCGCTCTCACAGACGAGCGACACTTTGCGGTCACAGAGGGTCGCGCGACCGTAAAGTCTAAGAGCGCGACCCACGGCGACCGCAAAGTGTCGCTCGTTAGACGAGGTTGGCCCGGCTCGCGCCGCGCTAGTTCGTGTGCGATACGAAACGCTCGTTTCAAGCTTCCGCTCCACACTCTCAAAGGCGCTGTCCTATTGCCATCGCTCGCGCGATCATGCGTTCGTCCGATGAAAATCATTGTGCCACTGTGCGTTTAAACCATAGACATTATTATACTACCTACCGTAGTAGACCAAGTAAGTGTGTGAATGAGATTCCAATCATAATGAAAAAGCTACGAGTGCGAAAGAGAGTATAATATAATAGCCGTAAAACCATTTTGAAACAATCTCGTCTCCGTCGGTATCCTGTCAACAAATTATCTCTCGTTATTTTATTGATTTTCTTTAAATTCATTTTGTGTTTTATAAGACGAATATAAAAAAACATTATGGTATCATGTTCTGTAATGGAGTGCAGTATAAATTCCACCAACAACCCAAATAAAGAGAAGTTTCAAAGGTAAATAGGATTAGTACAGTACTACTTTCACAACACTTTTTCTCATATATTTTATTCTTAAAATTATTTCGTAATACATTCATTATATGCAGTAAACGTCCTATTTTCTAAATAATATGTCATTTCACATAATTATGTGTAAGATAAAAAAATATTGTGTACGTGAAAAAGAAACCGTTTCGCATAGAGATTGCCCAAAATCTAATCGATATGTCGATAGTTTTGAAATTAATTTTTCTATTCTACCACCTAGCTCCCTCCGTTCATGTCACGTGAGATTTTCTGTTATTTTTTTAACTTATTGAAAGGCGGATTTAGCCCGGCCAAATATTGCCAGAAAATCTCTGTCAGAAAAATTCTTACACGCCGATTTTGACGGCATGGTTTTACTAATTGCGACATTATAATATTACTATTTAGCATGTCCATAACCCATGATACATACTGACAGATTGACAGATTTATCAAAATCATTATTCCTCTCTTTCGACACATTAAAATGTATAATAATTTAGCGATATTTTGTTACAATGCACAGTGTAATATCGGACCCTAAAATCGAACTTGGCCCATTTTTTGCCAGAAATAGATAGTTAATAAATACAATTTGAATACAATAGTGAAACTCCCAAAGCGAACTAAAGTTCTTTAAGAAATATTCCTGATTTCCGGATATTTTCTGAGGGATTAAAAGTAACAACTCTAACCCAAACTTTAAATCTATCATATTATCTTAGAGAGTCCACGGAATCGGTTGATAGTTTTTTTTACCAGATATGGTTGACTTCAGTGAAAAAAATAAAGAAGAAAAATATTAAATAATTAATATTTAAATTTCTACGACCTGCACGAGTCTCAAACTATTCTTAAAACACGTGTAAATTAAAGGTCTTTCGACATATACATGTCGAAAGACCAAACCAATGCAGCAAAGTAGTAACAGGTTTAGATATTTTAATTTTCTGATATCCGCCATAAAAAGTAGGAGATTTTCAGATTTTTTTGTCTGTTAAACTATAAATCGCAGACAATCGGGAGTTTCAATCTTGTATTCAAAATGTTATTAACTATATTTCTGGCAAAAAATGAACCACGTCTGATTTTAGGGTCCGATATTACACTGCGCACTTGTGCACTGTGCGACCGGGCCAAAATAATGCTTAATATTATAACTTCCAGATTTCCTGCAAATGCAATAAAGATACAAAAAATGGGTACGAATGTCAAATAGAATGCGCTAGAAGCCTAAAAAAGTTATATGGTATGCAGTCGACATTTCAAAGAAAACTGTTTCGTGCCACGAAATCACCGATCGGCGTCTTTAATAGAAAGGATCTGTACCTACTGAATTTGTCCCGGTGTTGGTAGGTGTTTATTCGTCCAAACATAAAAAGCATTTTTAAAGTTAGATCGATAAAAAAACACACTTCTACTTATTTGTTACATAGATTTTGATTTATTAATGTATATTAAGATATTCTGCATGAAATTATATTATGTGAAACTTTATAAAATAAAAAGTTACGATCTAAACAAAGAATTGATACAAAGTTTAGTAAAAAGGTCCACTTGTCGGTGTTTAGTACAAAGTGACTAAATACGACCACATAATGTAATAAAAAAAAAAAAAATTAAGTAAATTGTATTCTTACTCTATTTAAGAACTAACAAAATAAAATAACAGACGAGATCTTTTTGATTATAATTTGAACAGAACACTGAATCTTTAAAAATTACATAAAAGGTAACGTATTTTCTTGAACTCGTATTTTAAAAAAAAATTCTCCTTTTAGAAGAACTTAAAATAGTTTCCAGTTTTTGGTATTTATATTCACATAGTCACCATTGGTTTATCTAGTGAAATCATAAAAACTGTAAAAAGTACTTTTGTTAATTCTTTTTAATCGAAAAAACGGCACACGCTCGCACTTTTCGTGGGGCTGGGCAATCGCGTTTTTCATAGAAAATATTCGTCTGAACCTATGGTTTACTACCTTAAGTTACAGTTTTATACCAGTGTAGGTAGATAGATTGTAGCCTAGCCGATTTAGACTTCATAATATAAAAATATAATAGTAGTAGTGACCACTATAATTATTGATGTGACATTGACGTATTCGCGATTATCGGTATCAAAATTACATCGACTACTAAGTAGTCGATAATCTGATATCGATGATTTTGATATCGATAATCGCGAATACTTCAATGTCACATCACTAGAACTCACACTCTTATCAATTTCGCACATAATGACATTTCGGTTTCGGTGATGCGACAATGAGGAGTTCCTCGGTCTACTCGGAAGTATAATATGTTTATGGTTTAAACATACTTATGTCTGCAGAATATCCTATAGAAGGTCATGCTATCATGAGATGCGATCGAATTGTTCTATTTCTATTCAGATATAAGTATGTTTAAACGCAAAGTGGCACAATGATTTTCGTCCGACGAACGCATGATCGCGCGAGCGATGGCAATAGGACAGCGCCATATACTTCGACGCATTTGCACACTACAAATGTACAGAGAGCCTCGAGATTCTCTAACCACTTGAGGGATATAAACCCCGCACCACACTCTCGCCGAGAACTCTCGGCGAGAACTTTCAAGGAAAATTATTATGGCTTACGACGCCATGAGAACAATGAAGGGCATCCACACTCTCGTTCTCGGCCTGTCTCGCCCGTTCTCGGCGAGAATGAAGATATAAGAATAAAATCGAAGAGAAAATATATTTTTTTGTTCATTCTTGTTTTAAATGGAAATTTTCAAATATAATGCATGTATCGGTTTACACGTGTATCATCGCATTATCTATGTGTGTGTGCGTCCATTTCGCTAGTCTAGTGTCATGGAGCCGTCCTGGTTTGTTCAGTGGTTCTAGCGCTAGCGAGTGCATGCTACAGTGCATACCTACTGCATAGTGTAGTGTGTAGTGTATAGTATAGTATAGTATGTGTGTAGCATACGTACCGTCGGGCGGGGAGGCGAGCGCGTAGTGCGGGGGCGAGAGGGCGAGGGCGGGGCGCGGGGGGGCGGCGCGCCACTCCCCCCCCTCCTGCCGCCGCGACACCTGCCCCTGCCGCTCCCGCGCCGCGTACTGCCTGCGATGAGGTGACGTGCGTGAGAGTGAGACGTGTCATTGCATGCTCATGTTAACAAACTTTCACTGCTGACGACCTACGTCGTAGGTCGGCGACAAATGGGCCGTAATGCTGAAGAACCCACGTAACGAGTCAGTTCCATTGCATTTCGCCTGTGCTCAAGACCTACCGCGCGACTCATCGACAACCTTACGCCTGCGATGCGTGAGTGACTCACGAAACGAGCCAATTTATCGTTTCACCGTTACGACTGTACGCACGACCTACGAGGGGGGCCAAGTGCTATTGCATTTCGCTTGTGCTCATGACCTACAGCGTGAGTCACCCAAACCTTACGCCTGTGCGGGTGACCCACGAGGTGATCCGCATTGGTCTTTTTACGTTACGACTGTGCGCATGACCTACGAGGGGCGTCAGTTTTAGCACTGCACGAGGATCACGATTTTGAGCTTAGCAGCGAAAGTGTTAACTGTACTACAATATATTACTATACCGGAGGTATACTATACCTACTATACACACGGCGACACATCATGCTACGCAAAATCAAAATAAGTTGGCCGCGTGTAATGTAGGTAACTTATGTTGGTTTTGCGTTGCTTGATGTGTCGCCGTGTTTACACTGAAACCAAAAGCCGTAGCATGTTGCACGTGATACAGCAATATCACGCTTTTTATCTCGTTCGTTTGCGCGCAAATAGAAAGAGAGCTAAGGCACGATAGAGCTATATCACGCTGCCATACTATGATGACATAGTTCGCAAAAAAAAATTATGGAATGACAGTACGGTAATGAGTTAATATAAAAGATTAATTTTTTTTTCCTATTCTTTTTTATCCCACTGCTGGGAAAATGCCTCCCCTTTATTAAATTACTAGAGCCAACCCGCGACTTCGTCCATACAAATTATAAACCAGATTTTAAGTTAACTATCAAACTAAAAAAGTTTCATCGAAATCGGTACAGTAGTATTTGCGTGATACTCGTACAAACAAACAAACAGACAAAAACATTCTAAAAAAGATTGATTTGGAGTCAAGGAAACCTAAAAACCATATCGTCATATTTGTCTTGTAAATACACAGCTACACTTCTGTTACAGTTTTATAATAATTAGGGATGCAACGATTACGAAGCGGTGCATCGTTTTGCATCTGTAATCGTAATAATCACGATTAATAACGATGCAATGCACCGTAGTAAGAATCGTACGATTATTAAATCGAATTGATAACGTCAATCGGATTGCACTTGTTGACAAATACCAGACCTGAATATTAGATTCCAGAGCAGAAAAACAACTTTAAAAGAATCGGATCTCTAGCTGCCTTTTTAGCTCATTTCGAGCTAAATCTAATTTTTTTCGGTCAGATTTGACTCTCATTTTATTATTTTCTTTTTAATTCTACTGAGGTCTATAATTTAATTTTCAGTTTGACGTATTACATACATTCTCGTTCTCGATATCTCATCCACATTTTAAAAGATTGATCTCCCACGTAAATCGGACGAGGTATCGCTTTATTAACGAGATTGTACAGAATCAAGTTCCAAGTTGTTTTTGCAAAGCAAATTGGCCTCTACGCATCCAAAAAGCAGAATCCTGACTAAGTGAACCTTTTACTTGAATCTCAAAGTACTTAGTAGAAAAACTGAGGAAAAGTTACAAAATCTTGGAATTTTTTAAAGTTTTTTTTAATGATTTAACTTTCATTGGCATGCAAAGAAACACTATGAGAACTCATTCTGAGGATAATCTCAGCTAAATTTGTTTAAATAATCGTAATGCATCGGTTATCGTAATAAATAACGATTAATATCGTAATCGTAATGGCCGAATCGTTGCATCCCTAATAATAATGTATTTAAATAAAACTAACTTGAGGTAGTCGCCGAGGGACTCCTTGTCGGAGATGAACTCGTCCCTCAAGGAGCGGTCGTGGTCGGAGCCGGGCGAGCCGAGCGAGGCGGGCGAGGCGGGCGAGCCGAGCGAGGCGGGCGAGCCGGGCGAGGGCGGCGTGCTCGCGCGCCACGACCGCGCCGGCGACAGCGACAGCGACAGCTCCTCCGGCGCGGGCGCGAGGGGGACGGGAGACGCGGAGCCACGCGACCGCGCCCGCGCAGAGTCCACCACGCGGAGCGACGAGTCTGATGGCATGACGACTGCGTTCACTCACTTTACCTTATAAGTATCTTGGACAATGGCACACTAATTATCGAGTCACATTTAAAGTAACAGAATTTAGCCTGGACTTGTATTATGATGACTAGACAACGATATAGAATACATATATAAATACAAACATCCATGACTCGGGTACAAATAGGTATTAATATTTGTGCGCGAACCGTCCTGAACTCAGCGGCGGCGGCGCGGGGAGCTGCGCGGGGCGAGGGACAGAGGGACACTCCTCGGAGCGCGACCGTAATGACCTCCAACTTCACATCTATCTTGGCTCGCGACGACGTATTATTTTTAGATGTCATTCGCGTGGTGTTCGCGCCGTTCGCGTTTAAGCTTGCCACGAGGCTCCGCAATCTCTTCTCAACTGTGTTTTTGCTCAAAAACATATACTATTTATCATATAAAACAGGCGTTCATTATTTATTGCCCTAACAATATTCATCATACAAATATTTGTCCCTTACGGGATTCGAACCCGCGCCCTCGGAACGGCAGGCAGGTTCACTATCGACTGTGCTACCGGGCCGTCTTCACAAAAGTCATAAGGCGAAAGGATGGTGGTCGCGCGGGCAGCAGCGCCGCGTGGAGCAGCTACAGTACTATCAGTACCTAAGTCAGCGTCGCGGAGCGCGAGCAGCTGTTTCTGTATGTAGATGGTGGTCGCGCGGGCAGCAGCGCCGCGTGGAGCAGCTACAGTACTATCAGTACCTAAGTCAGCGTCGCGGAGCGCGAGCAGCTGTTTCTGTATGTAGATGGTGGTCGCGCGGGCAGCAGCGCCGCGTGGAGCAGCTACAGTACTATCAGTACCTAAGTCAGCGTCGCGGAGCGCGAGCAGCTGTTTCTGTATGTAGATGGTGGTCGCGCGGGCAGCAGCGCCGCGTGGAGCAGCTACAGTACTATCAGTACCTAAGTCAGCGTCGCGGAGCGCGAGCAGCTGTTTCTGTTGTTGCGTGATGTAGAGGGTGGTGGCGCGGGCGGGCAGCAGGCGCGCCGCGTGGTGCAGCAGCGCCGCGCCGAGCAGCGCCGCCGCGCCCAGCTCCACGTAGTGCAGCGCCGAGCGGTGCCCGGGGCACGACGACGACCTGCAGTACAGTACAGTCTACACGTTATACTTAGAGCGTCATAAGTGCATATGCCTAAAAGTTTAGTATCCTGCGGCACGAATTTAGAGAGGGAAAGAAGAAGGACGATTCACCTACCCCTCCCCCAAAGTTCGAGGGTGAGGACCTCCCCCACAAAAGTAAAGGGGCTAACACAAAAGAATAGGTCCCACTGAGTTGAAGTGTTGCTTGCTTGCCAGGCCCTACAATAAGATAAGATAAATAAATAAAAAGATAGAATACAACATAAGATAATGTATACAGGGTGTACAATAAAATGGGACAGCTACTCAAAGGGGTGCTTCCACAGATTACCCCCAATAGATACCTCGTACAGGGCCGCCGACGCTCGCCACACATCTATGGTTTTTCACTGATATAAGCAACGCGAGTGAGCGAGCTAGAAGTAGTGCGACCTTGAAATGGCCAATCACGTAGCACCGTTTCGTGCCCCGCTACCCGCACCTACCGCCAAAAATGGTGACTTCGGGCGAGAACAAAATGTTCATTATGCGGTATCTATTGGGGGTAATCTGTGGGTGCTTCAGACCATCAAACTGAACAACTTTCTCTATGGGACCAATATCGAAATCGCAAAAAAAAAAACCGCTCTCCCATACAAAGCTGCAAACATAACTCGACTGAAATGTATGGGACAGCAGATTTTTTTTTCGCGATTTCGATATTGGTCCCATAGAGAAAGTTGTTCAGTTTGACGGTTCGAAGCACCCCTTTAAGTAGCTGTCCCATTTTATGTACAATAATGTATAATAAGTTCTTGCTTTCGTTTTTAATGTGTAACAAGTTTCTTAAATTTTCTGGTCAAATTAAATTATTCATGTTGTACAGTCAACTGTACAAAGGTTATTGTATTTACATTGCTGGCGTTAGCAATTTAGAGTTAACATTATTAGCACATTATCATTATTAAATCAGTTCAATAAACGCACTCAACAGCAGCGGTAGTTTCCTTCTAACATTACTCCGCACACACGATCTATCATCAACTTAGCATCATCTTAGCATATAACTGTAGAACCCCTACAGTTTTTGGTCCTTCGAACCTACTACGACTTGGTGGTTTCTGTTGGTTCCTAGTGTGTTAGCAATCGGTTGACTGGCCTCCCACAAGCGGGTCTCACCAGTTGATTGAGAAGGTGCTTATATCACACGAAAGAGCCGCAGGAACGCTAAGCCGTAAGGACACAGCATCTACTAACAACTACAGTCCTACATCGAGCACACGAGTCAATCAAGCAGACTCTATTCAAGCAAAGAAGCCACAGCAGGAGCAGCTGGGTTTTTTTACAAACAACATTCAAGCAAATAAGTCACAGCAGGAGCAGCTGGGTTCTTATTACATCTTTATCAAGCAAACCACAGCAAGAGCAGCTGGGTTAACACACCATAAATACTTCTAACAAACCGCAGCAAGAGCAGCTGGGTGAAGTATTAGCACATCAAACTAGACGCAGCATTAGCAGCTGGTTTAGTATTTCACCACACATCGAGCAGTTTTTCTTCGGTACAAACAGAAGCAGCTGAATTAAGGCATCATCATGGCCGAAGAAATATTTTCTCGTCAAAGTGAAATCCTCAAAGAGATTGAACGAATCAATGTCAATTTTAACAAGGACAGCGCGAGCCGTAAGACCTCAGAATATCTGAAAAAACGGCTAGACTCCTTGGAACTTCTCTGGAGGGAGTTTGACAGCAACAACACTATATTGCAAGCATATGAAGACAAAAATTATGAATACTTTTCCAACAACATTTACGGCGTGTGGAAAGGTTATTATGAAAAAACTAAGCAAATGATTTCGTCATTTAAACCTGGCGGGTCGACACCTAGAACAAAATTTCATATTCCTGTCTTTGAAGAGGCAGGAGCGATCGAGCATTTAATGAGTCAACAAAATACTAATTTTAGAGCATTCGAGCGACTCATGAACAGGATCAATGTAAGCGCTATGGAAGAGAAGTGGGAGATCGAAGATGGATTAAAAAATCTACAGCATCTTTGGAACACAATCGACGGGCTTCATCTGCGCCTTGATAATATTTTACAAGGCTCTGACAATAGCTACGACAATGATTTTTCAACCATAGAAGATCAATACATCGAAATAAAGAAGATGCTGAACAGAAAATTATCTTCCTCCGATCATCTCCGCCATTCTACACCACAGATCGATATCCCAGTCTTCATTGGGAAATATGCACAATGGCCTACGTTTTTCGACCTGTTCACCGAGACAATTCATAACAGCAAGTTCCTCACCAAAACTCAGAAAATGCAGCATTTAAAGGGCAAGCTCAAGGGCGAGGCAGAACGTTTAATTCAACACTTGAACATAACGGCTGAAAATTACGACACGGCATGGAGCCTTCTGACTGGACGGTACAATAATCCTCAAGTCCTGTTTACCAATCAAATTGAAGTCTTTCTGAATCAACCCAGCATCCAAAAACAATCGTCTTATGAACTAAAGAAGCTATACGACACAACGATGGAATGCATTCATGCCATTCACAACCTGGGCATAGATACAACAAGTTGGGATCCTATCTTAGTGCATCTCATAGCAAAGAAGCTAGATACGGACACCTACACTGATTACAAGGAGTCACGTAAGTCGCCGAGGGATTTACCTTCCTTCGATGGTTTTATGGCTTTCATTGAAAAGAAATTTATGGCTCTGGAACCCATGCAAAAGAAGGTAAAAGAACCATCAGCACCTATCAAACCGCCTGGGCAACAACATTTCAAATATAATAACAGCAACTTTAATCAGCGAAGATTTCAACCAAAAAATTATCAAGCCGTCGTGACATCATACACACGAAAATGTCCATTTTGTGACCTAGAACATGAATTATTCAAATGTAAAAAGTTCATTAGCCTGCCAACAAACAAGGTGATGGAAACCATTGCGAAATTACAAGTATGCAAAAATTGTCTATACAAGCACATTGACAATAAATGTAATTCTACAAAAAAATGCAGAGTGTGCAGCGAAAGTCACAATACAATCATTCATGACGCTGCAGTTCCGGTGCCAACGAACCCAAAGAACTCGACACCGCCGACGCCACCTGTAATTCCAGATCCTTCGTTATCAAACTCGCCGCCTCGACAACATAACGTAAATTATGTCGCAAGCGAAGATGAAGAGATTTTATTAACAACTTTATCACTGAATATCAAAGCATCAGATGGGAATTTTTATAACTTCAGAGCTCTTCTGGATCAAGGCTCTCAAGTGTCCCTCATATCAGAGAACGCTGCCCAACTGTTAGGTGTAAAGCGGCAGCGCTACCAAGCATCGATATCAGGCATTGGTACTAGCTCAAAACAAAGCAAGGGAATAGTATCTCTGGAATGCCAATCAATTTATGGTGATTATCAGTTCACCACACAAGCTCTGGTCGTATCACGAGTCATAAACAATCTGCCGAGCGCTACACTCCTGAATACACCATGGGAACATCTTCAACATACAAGATTAGCAGATCCTGAGTATCACGTGTCTAAGCCTATCGACATCCTACTGGACGCAAGTGTCTATTCAGAAATCATCATGAGTGGGCTCGTTAAGGGTACACATCAAACTCCAATAGCTCAGCAAACCAAAATGGGCTGGATACTATCAGGGCACGTCAGAACATTTGCCTGCAACGTAATCATTAAAAACCTGGATGACATAAGAAGATACTGGGAAGTTGAAGACCTCAAGGAATCTTCAGACTTTTTATCAACAGAAGATCAGTTCTGCGAGGACCTCTATAAAGCAACTACCAGAAGACTGGAGAACGGTAGATATGAAGTCGCTCTACCTATGAAACCAGGCTTCGAACAACATCTTGGGTTATCAAAAGCAAAGGCAACTGCACAATTTATTCAACAAGAAAAGAAGATGGTTAAAAATACGTCACTATCAGAGGGCTACAAGAAATTCATGCAAGAATACCAAGAGCTGGGCCACATGGTCCCTGGGGACTCTAAAGGCATACAAACAGCGTGCTACCTACCTCATCACGGCGTACTAAAGTTGGACTCGACCACGACCGCTCTAAGGGTCGTGTTCAACGCATCTGCAAAAACGACATCAGGTCTAAGCCTAAATGATTTGATGTATAGCGGTCCGAACCTTCAACAAGACTTACACTCTCTCATCTTAAAATGGCGACAGTACAAATACGTCATCACGGCGGACATCGAGAAAATGTTTCGTCAGACCCTCGTGAGAAAGTCTGATCTGCCTCTTCAGACCATCATTTGGAGAGACTCATCTCGTGACCTACTTCGGGAATATCATCTCGCTACCATCACCTATGGAACAAAAGCAGCTCCATTTCTAGCGATGAGGACACTGAAGCAAATTGGCCGAGATAATATCGACAAATACAAATTAGCCGCGTCAGCATTGGACAACTCTTTCTACATGGATGATTTGCTGACCGGAAGTAACAGCATCAAGCAAGCAAAACAGTTACAGTACGAATTAACCACAGTGCTGAAAGAAGCAGGCATGAATCTTCGTAAGTGGTCTAGCAATGATCCTGAACTCATTAAGGATCTACCAGCAGAGCTACTAAATACGCCATTCGAATTCAAGGACTCCGAAACAAGGAAAACATTAGGATTGAAATGGAATTCAAAGTCGGACACTTTTACGTTCGTAAACAATATCGATTGCGAAACAAACACGAAACAAATCACAAAACGACTATTATTGTCCGACATAGCAAAGATTTACGATCCTATGGGCTGGCTCACACCGCTTACAATCAAAGCAAAGATCTTATTTCAAAAAACATGGTCTTTGACTACATCGAGGGATGACGAGCTGCCCGAAAACATTTCAACAGAATGGTTACAAATAAGAGAAGACATGAAAAATATTTCAAGATTTTCAATACCGAGATATTTAGGTAATATGGAACAATCATTTCAATTACATGGATTTTGCGATGCGTCCGAAAAAGCATACGCATGCGCAATTTACATTGTATCGCATAACGATAAGGGCGAGTACACATCGAAGTTGATCACAGCGAAATCAAAAGTCGCTCCACACAACAAAGTTGTAACACTACCTCGATTAGAGTTACTAGGAGCGTTATTACTAGCACAATTAATGAAAAAAATTCTGGAGACAACTACAGTGCAAAGTACGGACATCTACGCATGGACCGACTCCATGGTAGTCCTGGGTTGGCTCCATGGAGATATTTCAAGATGGAAGCAATTTGTGGCCAACAGAGTGAGCAAAATTACAAATACCATCCCATCAACGTCTTGGCATCACGTGAAATCGGGAGACAACGCCGCAGACTCCGCTACACGGGGAACTTCTGCTGCGAATTTATTAGAGCATAAACTCTGGTGGGCAGGTCCAGAATGGCTTCGTACGTTCAATCCATCCAGTATAGATTCCAAAGCATACCCTAGCCCCACACATGAAATCAAAAGGGCTAGTGTAAACACAACTTTACTACAAAATGAAGAAAACATAATTCTCAATTTATTAAATAAATGCAGCTCTATAACACGAATTGTAAAAATAGTTGCATGGGTGTCACGTTTCGTCGCGCGATTGCGAAACAATCAAACCACTACTTCAAATGACGGTGCATTGACTTCAACGGAAATACAAGATGCCTACGACCTCATTATCAAGAATGTACAACATTACGACTTTTTGAATGAGATAAAAAGTTTGAAGAGAAATGGACATGTTACTAGCAGCAGTACACTCTTATCATTGAACCCATTTTTGGATAAACAAGGAATACTCAGAGTGGGTGGACGACTTGAGAATGCGGACATCAGTTATTCGGCAAAACATCCAATCATTTTAACATCAAAGAGCCGTCTAGCTGAACTTATCATACAGCAAGCGCACATGACTACATTACATGGAGGTCCAAGACTAACTTTATCTTATATTAGAGAAAAGTTTTGGATTATCAGCGGCATTCGTACGGTGAAAAGGGTCATCAGATTGTGCCCTACATGTCGCCGATACAGTCAAGAGAATAATCAGCAGCTCATGGCAGACCTACCTCGGCCAAGGGTCACTGTATCCCGCCCCTTCACTAGCGTCGGGGTAGATTTTACGGGATTCGTGGAGATCAAAGCAAACAAGGGAAGAGGTATTAAAACCACGAAGGGATATGTGGCAGTCTTCGTTTGTTTAGCCACCAAGGCTGTTCATCTGGAGTTAGTCTCTGATTTGAGCACAGCAGCATTCCTCGCAGCCTTAAGAAGAATGTGTGCCCGAAGGGGCACTCCATCCGATATCTACAGCGACAATGGGACTAACTTCATTGGCGCTGCTAGACTGCTAAAACAGGAATACAAAGAAATCATAAAAACAATCAACACTGACGTCATCACGGATATCAACAGCATGGGGATCACTTGGCACTTCAACGCCCCTGCATGGCCAAACGCTGGAGGCTTGTGGGAAGCTGCAGTGAAGAGTCTGAAATTTCACCTAAAGCGCATCATTGGAGAACAAAGGCTGACGTACGAGGAATTCATAACACTACTACATCAAATCGAAGCATGCCTCAACTCCAGGCCTCTCTGTTCTCTCACTGAGAGTCCTGATGATTTTTGTCTTACACCTGGACACTTTCTCATCGGAGGATCATTGCTATCTAGACCGCAAACAGATCCTGAGCATATAAATCTATCAACGCGATGGCAACTCGTCCAGGCTATAAACAAACAGTTCTGGAAGAAATGGTCCAGCGAGTACCTACAGCAACTACAAACACGAACAAAATGGAGGACTCCTAAAGAAAACCTGAAAATTGACGACGTAGTTATCATCAAAGAAGATAATCTACCTCCAGGCAAGTGGGCCATGGGGCGCGTGGAAGAACTTCACCCTGGAAAAGATGGACTAATTCGGGTCGTTTCCATTAAAACGCAAAATAACGTCCTAAAACGGCCTATCAACAAATTAGTCATATTGCCAGTTAACAACAGCACAACAGATCAATCGACAGATACTACATTACCTACGTCATCAACATCGACTTCGAGTTCTACACAAGACATACGAAAACAACGAGGTCAACGAAGAAATAACTTCAAAAACCTTTTCGCAGTTGCATTTATTATGCTGATGTCATTAATATCGTCAAGCATGCAACAAGCTACAATGGCATACAACATTACTTCACTTAACCAAAATCAAAACTTTTATTTTGATAAGGTTTCCGATCTCCAGCACATTAAGGACGAATGGAAACTAATTGTTTACTATAATATGTCGTCGTATTGGCAAAGCGTACAAGATATAGAGCTATACATAACACATTTAAAGAAAATGTGTCGCACTACGTGTCAACATCAAGGAAAGCAATATGAGAGTATCATATTGCAGTTGGAGCATCAACTGAATGAAATTAATCACTACAATGAGTTACTCAAATATCGAAGCAAAAGATACAAACGAGGATTAATAAACGGAGTTGGTAACGTAGCCAATTATTTTTTCGGCGTTTTGGATGAAAAATTTGCAGAGCAGTACAAGAAGGACATAGAGAAGGTTGCAGTGAACGAAAATCATCTCAACAATCTGATCAGGAACCAGACTCTAGTTGTTGAATCAGAGTACAACATTTTGCAACGTCATGAGAAAATAATCAACACTCAATTCAACTTTATGAACCAGTACCTTCGTAACGTTTCTATGAACGTTAATCAATCACAGCTTGATAGCCAAAATGGCCTATTTATTACATCATCCACATTGTCAGCAAATATCATCATATCAAATTTAAGGAACATCCAGCAAGCTTTGATCGGAACTGTGACCGACATCAGTCACGGGCGCATTGATACTCACCTCTTATCTCCCGAGCAATTAGAGGCGCAAACAGACATTATCACTCGTAAACTACAGGGTGATCTCATCGTACCAGACAAAGAAAACATAAGAGATTTGTATAAGTTACTGCGAGTCTTTGCAAGGGTCATAGATGACTACCTCATCATGGAATTTAAAGTTCCACTCATCACCAATGAAGCATATGAATTGGACAAGATCATCAGCCTACCGTATCAGAGGAATCAGAGCACATATCGTTTGGCAACAGCATACCCGTATCTGGCGTTCAACATGAGAAAGGATATTATTTTGTTTCTGTCTCAGAATGACTTGCAAACCTGCATTCACGCATCGCACGAGAAAATATTATGTCCGATTGATAAACCGATCTACGACATGCGAGCAAGACAATCCATTTGCGACTTGAAAATAGTAGATATGGAATTAAATATAGCATCGGCCTGTACATTAAAACAATCATCGTGTGACGACAAGTGGATCAAATTACAACATAGACAGAACGACTGGTTGTACACCTGTTGCAAAGAATGCGCCGTGCGCATTTTATGCCCAGCTGATACGGAAGTACGAACCTTATCGGGCAGTGGCATTGTTAGCCTAGGTCAAGGCTGTACTTTGAAGGGGAATACGTTTACGATCTATTCTCACCGAAATTTCTTCAATCGTGTCAACACGGAAGCAGAGAAGGTGGAACTACCGCAAATGTCCATCTTGAACAGCATTATTAGTACCAGCGTGGTCCATGATCTTACGCCACCGTTCCCAGAAGAGAACAACACAAACCTGTTCAACCAACTAGGAGCACAAATTGAACAACTGAAGCAGCAATCTTCACAGCAACTTACCGTTCACGATATACACCAATACATTGTATCGTACAGTGCGGTCGGATTGCTACTATTAGCAGCTTTTATCATCGCCATAATCTGGATAAGGAAGAGGCGACTACAGAAGATACTTGCTGTCCAGGACGCGCCTGTGCCGCAGCCGCGGTCTATGTACTGGAGGAGAACAGTGGACCAGGGCACCTCGCCGCAAGAACCTCAAGCAATCAAGTTTGAGTTACCTAAGTCTAGTTAATTATTCAATTATTGTTTAAATGTATAATTTACCTACTTATTGAGAAACAATTATGTCATGTTTTGTACGACTTTATTTAAGTTTACCTTTTTTAATGTTTCTTGATTTATATTCATTCTTTGCTCTCGGCAGCATGTACAGTCAACTGTACAAAGGTTATTGTATTTACATTGCTGGCGTTAGCAATTTAGAGTTAACATTATTAGCACATTATCATTATTAAATCAGTTCAATAAACGCACTCAACAGCAGCGGTAGTTTCCTTCTAACATTACTCCGCACACACGATCTATCATCAACTTAGCATCATCTTAGCATATAACTGTAGAACCCCTACACATGTACTTATTCATATACCAACCTACCTAGCTCATAATGTGAAAAATTTAAATTTAGCACATGTAGTTAATTCGTAACAATGTATTAGAATGCTGTGCGCAGTCATAATTGAGGTGCAAATTTGATGTAATTTAATGTGTAATATTTTTAAGATCGAGTGTTAGTTTGTACTTTGTTACTGTGCCAAATAAATAAAAATAAAAATAAAATATAAGTAACTAGAGTTAACCCGCGACGCGACTTCGGACGCGCCGTCCGCACAAATTATATACTTTATTTTATTTTATTTATTAGGTTTGCCAACTTGCAGATGCTCGTTCAAACAAACAAACAAACAGACAGACAAAAAATCCAAAAATTGGTGATTTGGAATCAGTGACACCTAAAAACCACATTGTAACATTTTTTTTTGTAAATATCTTCAATGTACAAACACACTTCTGTTACAGTTTTATGATAGTTTAGATATTATTAGCAAATGTATTTTCATCTCTCTGGGCGGAAAGCGTTGACTTTCGTCTAATTCGTCTATGCTAAACGAAGTTGCCGCTTCCCTCTTACATGCGTCGGGGAGAAAAATAGTGTCCTTACTAACTTCGGGCAGTAAATAAGAAAGCCTCAGCTCACATCCTTTCTTACTTTCCTGCCCTCGGAGTGTAATCCACTATTGCATGCATTGTCATGACATGACACATGACAGGTGAAGTGTAATGTAATATAATGAAACACAAACAGGTCGTAGGCGAGCAGCAGCAGCAGCGCGGCGTTGAGCGTGCCGTAGCGCAGCGCGTGCGCGCGCCGCCGCCGCGCCAGCCCCAGCTCCAACGCGCGCGCCACCGCCGGGCTGCCTCCCCCCACTGCCCCCGCCCCTCCCCCTCCCGCGCCCACCACCACGCACCTGCAACACACACCTGTCAAACACAGTGCCTACCACACTAATACAGAGCCACTGAATAGCTTCTACATACCTACAGAACGCCCACTCCCCACCCCTCTCCGACTTGACTTCTGATACCCCACCCACCTCACCTCACACTTTCTGGAACACTTTAGCAATGGTGAGCTGAGCAAGGGAATATAGTCAGGTGCCATTAGACTACATAAAATGATGTCTTTTCAGTGCATAAAAAGCATTGAAAAATAACACTCAATTCACACTTTCAGTAATTCTTTAGCTCAAATATCAATAAAGTATCAAAATGCAAAGCTCTGCTTTCAACCCTACACACAATGTCATGGACAGACAGTTTGCACAAAGTGTGCATGTGCAGACAACATTACGAAATTAAAAAACATTCTATAGAGTGCCAGACCTGTGAAGAGGCCAATGTGTAAAAGGTACAGTACCCAGCAAACTTCATGAAAAACGGGCAAGGGTAAGGGGCACATACAAATTTTATTCTGCACAGCCAAGGCTTTGTTCAAGAAGTTTGCCGGCAACTGTACTTATACAAAATAACTGGCCAAGTGCGAGTCATACTCACGTTCAGAGGGCTCTGTACCACCATACAATATTACCAACAAAATTGTGTTTTCTCCAGGACCCTTAGCATGAGCCTGACGCACACTTGACCGATTTTTATTATTTTCTACTATACCGTAGAGTATCCTCCTGTAATCACACCAGGTTTCACGCTTTTATGTATTGCCAATTTTACAATCAAGCAAAAACAAAAAACCTTGAGAAAAACATGTTTCTTGTATGCCCCCCCCCCCCCCTTTTTTTTTTGTTAGCAAATCTAAAATTCCACCCTTTTATTACGTAGCCCTAATAAACTATTGGCTATGTGCACGAAACTAGCGCCACACTAGCGCGGCGTACTGCCAGAACTTTTTTGGACAGCCATGAATTATCTACATTATTATAACTACTGTAAAAGCATGTGTTTGTTCGAGGATTCTACCAAAACTACTGGACCAATTTTGATAAAACTTTTTGTATTGAAAGCATATTATTATAGTCTTAAAAACTGGCGTATATTTTATCCCGGTACGATGAAGGGAGCCGATGCGGACGAAGCCACGGACAAAATCAAATTTGTATCAGAATTTCTATTCAAACTTATACCTCACTTTTAACACCTTTGTGGGTGGAAATGCGACAAACCATAGTGAGCATCTAAATGCCAATAGAAACTTCCAAATTTTAAGTTTGTAGTCTCGACAGTTTTGGAGATTTTGTGTTAAGTTAGTGTGTGGATTTGCATAGATTTAAGCATATTTTCACAGCTTGTCCGGAAAAAGTACAAATTCCTGCCACCCCGGGCGCTGCGATCGATTTGACAGTTTCCATTACCCAGTTCGCACATAGCCAATAGATGTTCAACCCGAATGACACTGAAGAATCTTCAATTGAATTCTTCTTATCATTCGGGCAGCAAGTCCTGGTGTCAGTTTCTTCAGACGGCCTCTGATGTGGTTTTTATGTAATGAATGACTATCTTATCAAATTAAAGATTGAAAAATTCAGTCTCGGGCGGGACTTGAACCCGCACCCTTCCAAACCGGGGAAGTGCGTTATCCAATTTCGCTACCGAGCCCACTAGCCAGAGAACGAATTTTTCAATCTGTTGCGTCTTGAGGGGACGTGAAATAGCACAACATGGCTGTAACATGTTCAAAATCAATAATATTTGAAAATGACTATCTTATCTTATCTTATCTTGTTGTGGGGGCTGGCAAGCCAGCAACACTTCGACCCAGTGGGATCTTTTGTGTTAGCCCCAATACTTTTTACTTTCTTCACCCTTCAAATACATGGTCAATGAAGGAGGCAATACCATTGAGGGGAAGAAGCCTAAGATCTCCCGGTTTTGGATATCCATCACCGAGGAGGCACAAGCGTTTTGCCGCCGAGACATCACAGTCACAGAGAATGTGCTCCATGGTCTCCTCATCCTCTCCGCATGCTCGGCAGCTGGGATCCAGGGTGAGTTTCATCTTGTGCATCATCGTGCCTGTGGCATAGTGCCCAGTGAGGGCTCCGACGATGGCACGAGCTTTGCTCCTGCTGTTGTTCAGTATGAACTTTGAGACACGAGTTGTCGCATTGCTGATAAATTTCTTGGAGTGCTGTAGACCTGTATGTAATGAATGACTACTGCCACCAAGTAGTAGCCGGGACCGACAGCTTAACGCGCCATCCGAAGCATGGAATCATCTTTCTTTTCAGACACTCAGGTGATTTAGCCTGCAATGTCCTGACCCCTAATCAACTGGGGAAAAACGCACAAAGTGACATATCACTAGGTGTCCCCCGTGGGAATCGAACCCACGACCTCCGTATCAAGAGCCCTTAACCGTTAGACCACGGAGGTAGTTGAATTAATACAGCCTGAGAATTGATTGACTGTCGGCTTCCTTTTGGTATACTCTTATGCTGTCTGCCACTGAACATATAATCATAGATATGCTACTATATAAATCACTACGTTGTCTGCCGCAAAGAGAATATAATCACTACGTTTTGTCTGCCGGAATCAATGCGAACACAAAACAAACGGTTTCCCGGCAAAACCCTTCATGTCTCACAGAGCTCATTGAAAGTTGAACATCTTAATTTTTGTTTTACTTACATGATGATTATTGGTTTAACACAATAAATGGGATACGTTTTCACTGTGAACTCATATTCTTTTATTTAAACTTTGAAAACCACACAATTTCTAACCTCGAAAATCAACCGAAACGAAACCGAACCGAAATAGCTTTCTCTGTCTACGGAAATAGCAAACCAATTTCATGCTATGTTATCTAGTACAAACTAAGTGGAACGCAGATTTTTCCATAGACAGCTTCCGCCATCTATCGGTTATGTTTCGAAACACTATGCTATCACCTCTACTACAGCGTAGCGACAGCGTGCTACACACCTCACAGCTGCGCTGTAGTAGAGGTGAGAGATTTCGCCCATAACAATCACTGTCTTGTTGGTCTAGCGGTCTTGTAGGCTCACGATCCGGGTAGCCATGGTTCGATCCTCGTGTCGGCTGATCGTCTTTTTAACCGACTTTAAAAAAGGAGGAGATTTCTCAATTCGACCGTATACAGCCTGAAATTGATATCATTGGCATCTTTTTAAACTAAGAGTCTACCCATCAAACTGAACAACTTTTAGTATGGGATAGCTGATTTTTTAGTTGCTCCGATCGGTTTGCTCCCATAGTAAAGTTGTTCAGTTTGATGGGTAGACTCTTAGTTTAAAAGGATGCTAATGATATCAATTTCAACCTGTATACAGGGTGTCCCAAAACTCAACGTCAAGCCGCAAACAGGAGATAGGTGAGTTTATAACTGTTCAGGGAAAAATACAAAAAAAATTCCAAGTTTGATAGTTTTCGAGATTTAGACATTTTTTTTAACATTGGAAAAATCGCCACCCTGCTCTTAACGTTTAGATGTAGCTACTACAAATTTGTAAATTTTTTCATGAAACGCAACGCTGTTTTGTTACGCAATCCAGAATAATTTTATCAGCGGAACCAATTCAAAAACAAACTATTAGTTCCATACTTTTTACAGAAAACTTTTTTTTCTGTCAGACTTCTGCGGTAACAATTTTTTCTATGTCAACTTTGAGACTATACCCTGTATAAAAAATGTATGGCGGTAACCTGGCAAGTAATTTCAAAAGTTGGCCAATTTAATCAAATTTTCAAAATGGTATCACACTTGGTACTTCCTTTTCTAAAAACGTAGTAATAATTTTTTTTCTTGCAGAACAACCCGATTTGGAACCAATAATTCCATAATAAAATATCTATGTATTAAACCACCGCAATTTAGGGCGTTGCACTTCGATAAATTATAGGGTAGATTTTGAAACGCCGCTCGGAAAATGGCACCATCAAAACAAAGCACAATCTGGCAGTGTGCATTGTTTCGCTCTCAGTCGCTAATCGACCGTGCCTGCAAAAACAACACACGAAAAGTGCAAAAACCAATATGGAGTGTCATACTTTCAGTAAGTATCGCTTTGTAATCACATTATCTTCAATATTTGTTATATATCATGGCATTTAATCTCATTTTTTCAATATTTTTGTTCATTTACAACCACGCGGCAAGCACGCAGCTATCCCTTTCACTCTCGCCTACGTGAGTATAAGCGAAAAAGAACCGAGGATTATGTCGCCGTACTATTCTAACGCACACCAAATTAAATGACCACGTCTCGCTCCGCGTGTGCTGTTCTCGGCGATGACTTTGATTCCGCAGTTCCAAAATGACGTTACACGCATATCCTTTGAGACGATTTTGTGCTTTATTGCTATAGCCGTAAAGGTAATTTCAAAATGAATATTTTTTAATATGTAAAAACTAAAACAAATGGCTAACAACGTTATTACCGAGCATAAGGTCTATGTTAAAATAAAAGGCTGAGGAGGTATATACCGTAGTTATATCTGTGTAAGCTGTGGTGTAAGTATGAATTGACGCGGCGCCGCAGATTGGATGTAATTTTGTATAAGACTGTTTGTCTATTCTTTATTTGGTCGCAGGCGTTGCACGTTTATTTTATTAATTTTAGTATGAAATGATTGTGTTGAAATGGGGTTGTTCGAAGAGAATAAAAAAATTACCACTTTATTTTTATTTATTTATTTATTCAGATTTAGGATTACTAACAAGGACAATTTTTTTAGAAAAGGAAGTGCCAAGTGTGATATCATTTTGAAAACTTGATTAAACTGGCCAACTTTTGAAAATACTTGCCAGGTTACCGCCATACATTTTTTATACAGGGTGTAGTCTCAAAGTCGAAATAGAAAAAATTTTAATTTTTTTTTTTTTAATTTTTTTGAAGTCTGCCAGAAAAAAGAGTTTTCTGTAAAAAGTATGGAACTAATAGTTTGTTTTTGAATTGGGTTCGCTGACAAGATTATTCTAGATTGCGTAACAGGTATTTTCATGTCGAGCCCGAGGTACTAGAACTCTCAGAAAAATGCAAAATTGAATTCCCATACATTTTAGTAGGGGACATAACCAAATCACCTATAGTGATGATTTTTAAACCCTTCAAATTTTCAGGGGTGGTTCAGTTCAGACTATCAAACTGAACAACTTTTACTACGGGAGCGAACCTGAAATCCCAAAAAAAATAACAGCTGTTCCTTAGTAAATTGCAAGGACTAGGTACTACTAATTTTTTTTTGCGATTTCAGGTTCGCTCCCATAGTAAAAGTTGTTCAGTTTGATAGTCTGAACCACCCCTGAAAATTTGAAGGGTTTACAAACAGGGACCGAAACCGGTATCGATAATACCGGTATTTTTTGGTTACAATCTTTATTTTTTTACAGGTATATTTAGAGGTAGCCTTTAGTCATTACTAAATACAAATTAAATCAATTATAATAACAAACTGAAACTCAAACGTGAACATAAACTAAAACCATTATGCTTTTGGGTTCAATAAAATGTAAATAATCATCTCCTTTATTATCCCGACCTGTTCAATGCTGTAGCAACACTGAAAATAGTGCGCGCGTCGCTCGTCGGGTGCTCCAAAATTTGCATCACCCGCTACAACAACGACGTTGTTCAACCAATTTTTTAATTTTGATTAGTAGAAATTAAAGTTCATTTTTCAGTGTTATTAAAAACACGCGCGCTTTTTACCGCTCCGTCTACACTGACCATTACCCACACTCACTCGCTTTCTATTGAAGGTCATATTTAGGTTACCGGAATTAAAATCGGTTGTTACCTGGATAAAGGAAACATTTAAATAAAGGTAACCGAAACTTTGCGGTCCCTGTTTACAAAATCATTACTATAGGTGATTTGGTTATGTCCCCTACTAAAATGTATGGGAATTCAATTTTGCATTTTCTGAGAGTTCTAGTACCTCGACCTCGGTTTATCCCGTAGAGACTTTTGTTCCTTATCAGAAGTGCGATTTTTAGAAATCATACGAGCGACTTGGCGGCAGTCGAAAATGTCAAAATTACTATGGAGATTATGCATCTTTCCACTGCCAATTTCGCTCGTATGATTTTCAAAAATCGCACTTCAGTAAGAGGATCGAATGGGATGAAAAAAAAGTTTTATGAAAATTTTATTTTTTTTCAAAATCTGTGAATGCAGAAGTGAAATGAAGTGCGATTTTTGAAAATCATACGAGCGGCTTGGCAGTAGAAAATGTCAAAATTACTATGGAGATTATGCATCTTTCTACTGCCAAGTCACTCGTATGATTTTCAAAAATCGCACTTATGGTCCAAAAGTTAGGGTTAGTCTCCTAAGAACGTTTTCTTGTAGCTGTTATGCTTCTGGTAGCTGCCCTTTGTACCCCATCTTAACTTTCCACCCTGTACATATAAATATATATATTTTTTTCATGTTTGTTCGCGGATAACTTCGTCGTTTATGAACCGATTTTGATGATTCTTTTTTTGTTGGAAAGAAGATATTTTAGGAAGGGTCCCATGATAAGGAAACCAGGATCTGATGATGTCATCCCAGAGAAATCGAGGGGAACCTTTGAAAATCGTTGTGCCGACTAGTGCGTTTGTTAATTTTAAACACTACTATTAAATCGAACTAATGAATTCACCACTGAAAATTGTGAAATAAACAAAATTAAAAAAAAAATTTGAACCGCCTTAAAAAAAACTGAAAAGTTAAAAAATAATATTGCAGCCGATGACTTTTTCGTTCGCATCATAAGAACATTAATTTGTTTTATAGAAGTCGGTGTCAAGCCAAGCCAAAAAAATAATACGAGCCCTGTCGCGAATCGTACCGGCTTGACAGCGACTTCGATAAAACAAATTAATGTTCTTATGATGCGAACGAAAAAGTCATCGGCTGCAATATTATTTTTTAACTTTTCAGTTTTTTTGAAGGCAGTTTTAATTTTATTTCATAATGTGGCTCCCCCCGGTGCTAACTAGCGGCAACGCTTATAATTAGCACGTCCTGAAATTCGAGGCGACTTACCTATCTATATCTCCAATATGCATATTAATCTATGACTAATCTGTCAATGTCAACTGTCAAAATTCCTTTTTTGTTGTTGTTGTTTAATTCAAGGCAAAGGGATCAAGCCCATACAGCCGATATCTTTAGTAAAAAATGTTCAATGCTTATACAGGGTACTTCTTAACTGACACTTTTTCAGGGGATGATCAGACCGTCAAACTGAACAACTTTCTTTATGGGAGCAACAGCGAAATAGCGAAAAAAAATCTGCTGTCCCATACATTTGGCTCGAGTAGGTTTGCAGTTTTGTATGGGATGGGACAGTTGATTTTTTTTGTCGCGATTTTGATGTTGGTGCCATAGAGAAAGTTGTTCAGTTTGATCATCCCCTTAAAAAAGTGTCAGCATATTAAGAAGGACCAGAAGATAGGACTCATGACATGGCTAAGCCAAATATCAAATGGCTTTAGTAAAAGTGGCTTAGTTTTCGAGATATTGACAGTTTTAGCACAGAACTGGCATAAAGCGTTTGTAGCCGTGGCACTCAAAATAGTGACTAAGGTAAAGAGTTTCACGAATTTTATAAAACTGTCCTTATCTCGAAAACTAAGGACCATTTCCATTTAAAATGTTGACAGATTGATTGACAGTTTTTTTTATTATTTTAGTATATTCTGGTTAGGCATGAACTAACCTATCGGCATCCACCGGGTTGACGTCGGTTTACGGGACACCCTGTATAATAGCCACTGACATAAACTCTAGCGATTATGTCACTGATCTTGGAAGCACGCGCGATCCCGATACCGCCAAAATCATCACACAAGCACAGTATAATATCTAATATACAGGGTGTTTGGTAGAACGATGTAGATATTTTCTGAGCTGATTGAGGGCACCTTTATGAACATTTAAAACCACATATAGTATTATGACAAGTCTCTTCATTTTTAAGTATGATCAAAAGTTAGTTTGTTTTGTTTATTGCGAGAATCGGTGCGGTTAGAGGTCATCACTCATCAGGTACTGTATGTGGTTTACAATGTTCATAAAGGTGCCCTCAATCAGCTCAGAAAATATCTACATCGTTCTACCAAACACCCTGTATATTAATAGAGACGACGGCGACACATCAAGCTATACAAAACCAAAATAAACTGGCCGCGCGTACGTCGAGTAACGTATAATATAGGTACGTAGTTATCAAGCTATACAAAACCAACATATTGTAAGCTGAGTGGTGTCGCCGTGTATGATTCCATTATAGTAGTCACAAGCTACTACCAAATTGTACTTTGCGAAAGTAGTAGCAAAATTAAAAGTAATTATGAAGCGAGCGAAGCGAGCTCGACTTTTTTCCGCGACTTGGCTGGGCTAGAACTCGTATCAGTCTATGTATGCAGTGCAATAGTAAAAATAGACACCAGAGCGAGCGAATCGAGCTTGAAATTTTTCCGATAAACGATTTGGCCATTGGCGTAGCTAGAGAATTTTCCTAAAGGGGGGAAAACGAACCAGCCAACTCATCCACAGCCACCGCCAGCGCCAGCGCCAGTGGCAAGACTAAAATATGAATAGATCGGCACGCGACGCGACGATTTAAAACCTAGGCGAGTGAGGTCGTCGTCATACCTACGATCTAAAATCAGCATGGGTAGCATGACAACCCGCGATAGCCGTGATACGGCTTTATCACGTCTTCTATCTGTAACGGGGTATACAGACAGACAGAACGGACGAAAGTATATTGAAGGGTTTCTACACCCTAAAAAGGCTTATGATTCGATTTAAAAACTGGTTATTTTGTTTCGCTATGATAACAGAAGCCGGTGAGGATGATGTCACGGGCAAAACTAGGAATAAATAAAACTATATATTTAAACGTGTTTTAGGTAGAATCTAATATGTAACGAAAGAATACAATACATTATGATCACAGTACAGCAGGTGTTCAACCACTGTCACCGGCACAGCACAGCAGTGTGTACAGTAGGTACACTAATTAGCAATAGAGAGCAATATACACTGACTGTCTGCTACGTCAGTATATCTATTGCTTGATCGGTGTATCGTTAGGCGCTGACGCAACAAGGAAACAGCACGCACCGTCGCGTCGCGTCGCGTCGGACTATGTCATTGTTTAGTCAGCGCCTACTTCTTCATCGCCGTTCGTCCAAGATAGCTCGGTGATTTTGACAGGCCGTTTTCGAGATTTCATTTTGCTTTTCAAAGCTGTTTGAGCCGTCAAATCTTTATAATACACTAAAAATATACAAGATTAATTAACATTCAACATAAAATTAAAGGGTTTACGGTTCAAACATTTTTAGAAAGTAAAATAATCGCTCTAAAACGATCTGTCAAAATCAGCATCCTATGTTGGACAGACCATACATCCAACCAAAGAGTAATATAAGTATATTAGAAAAGAGAACCCACTCGTGGCAACATTATGCATCCACCTTATGTCAAATTGAAGGCTAGCTAGCGCCATCTGTGTTTCTCTGAAAATAATTCTACCTATACTATACATACCTACTTATATATATACTTATATACTCATACCGTTGTTTGAATGCTAGTTTTCGTTCAATCCCGCACCGATCGAGTGAAATTCCAGTATCCTTACTATTCCTGTAATCGGTACATTGGTAAGAGAACAACTGAAACTCCAGAACACCACTAAATCGGCACAAAATTGAACAAAAACTACAAACAACACGCACATTACGCAAGGTAAGTCGCCATTTTGTAAATTTGTCAATTTGACATTGACATAGACAATATAGTCTTTTTTTTCATAGTAAAAGATATATTTAACAGATGGCAGCACATTCTATGCAAACTGAATCGGAAAAACCACCAAAAGGCAAATGTCCTCCGCCTGCATCCAACTGAAGCACACACATCTTATAGTCCGAGATCCGACCGTAAAATTATGCACCTATTTCTTCGACGAACGAAATGTGATTCTAGTGTATGTTTAGACAGGGGTTAATTCAACGCCGCCAAGTTGCCTAGAAAAATCTTGCCGCAAGTACCTTTTCCATTATAATTTTTGGTATAACTTTTTCCACCTATCTGTAGGGAAGTAAATGAGGTGCCATCGGGAGGAGACTCATCTAAAGTACTGGAAAAACTAGGGTTGCCACCTCTCAATCTGCCGCAACTATAGAGTTGCCAGGTTCAAAGAAGTCATTTTTGATCCTGGCAACCCTAGAGTTGCGGCAGACTCAGAGGTGGCAACCCTAGTTTTTGCAGTACTTTAGATCAATCTCCTTCCGATGGCACCTCGTTAACTTCCCAAACAGACAGTTGGAAAAAGTTATAATGGAAAAGGTACTTGCGGCAAGATTTTTCTAGGCAACTTGGCGGCGTTGAATTAACCCCTGTCTAAACATACACTAGAATCACATTTCGTTCGCCTAAGAAATAGGTGCATAATTTTACGGTCGGATCGCGGTCTATTATTCTTACTAGACATTCAGACGATCTCACGACACAAACCAAACGAACCTTACACCAAGTATATTGCCAAAGAGCTTTTAACACTCTGTATGTCTCCCCTTATTTTCAAGTTGAAATTAAACTACAAAATTGTTACTCGGGCACCAGCCTTATCCTTAAAGTGTAGATCTTTTATTTGAACACAGGTTTGCGGCTGATTTGCTCGTATTATCTTGTTGCAGAGCGTACAAATTGATTTTTGATCCGGCCTGAAGTGCTATTTTTGAATCGTGATATTCAAAATCGCGACCGAATGATCTATAATCTACATAATAGTTTTGAAATTGTCTACTGCTAGAAAGATAAGCTTATAGTTATAGACAATATCTTTGCCACCTTTGTGGTTGATTAAAACGTATGACTTTCAAAAATCGCACTTCTGATAGAGGTTCGCAAATATATCGCTCATCCGGGGCAATATCGTCATAATTGCAAAATCGTGACTTTTCAGAAGAGCGTTTTTAAGATTTTTTGACAAAGAAAATGATTTTTTTTTGTGCTATAAAGACGTTTAGCGCCATCTAGGGGCGAATAGTTTAACTACTTATACGTCTTTAATGCAGTACATGCGCATACCTTTTTGGAGTCACCTGGCATACTCAGTTCATTTTCGTAAATTTTACAATTATGACGTTATTGCCCCGGATGAGCGATATGCGGACCAGATTCATAGGTGTACGATAACATTTATGTAACAGTACATTTCGATCGTCACATAAATCAAGATTATCTGTCTGTGGAATTAACAATAATAAACAAAACAAGAAAAAACAACACAAACACATGAGAAAACGAACACTAAGGCCCAACGCAGACGATATTGACATTTTGACCGTTGTTGCATTGCCGCGGGTAAGTTGTGCACGATGCGATGGAAATCTACGCATGTGTGCGTGCGTAGGTAGCGCACGCGTGGTGTGGTTATTTCAAACAAAATGTCCATCGTCTGCTCGGGCCCTTTAACATAATATAAAAATACATTATTTATACACATTGATTAATGTCATAATTTTATTAAAATATGTTGAATGACTATGATCCATTAACACATTCGCGGACACCGAACGAGACACAATAGAACTTTAATTGTTATCACTGCTATGGCCGGTCAGTGTCCGCGAAAGAGTTAAGTTATATGTCAAGTTTGGTCGCCGAAATATGAATCAGAGTTTAGCGTTAGCTAATATGTAATTAAAAACATTCAATTCTTAGGTACCTATTCAATTAATAACTAAATGTAAAATAAAAAAGAAAATACAATCAAATTTTATTGTAAATACATCAACTTTATTATAATTTCAATCTATCTACGAGTGCATTGTGCATAGTTAATAGTAGGTAGTTATTAGTATCTATCTACTACTCCGCAGTCAGTATCAGAAGGCAACGAGATTCTCATTCGCTGAGTTCAGCAGTTGAAAATGTCAAAATTACCTACTGTGGAGATTACTGGAGATATGCATCTTTCTACTGCTGATTTGACTTTCAAAAATCATACTTCAGGAGTGCGATTTTTGAGAGTCAAATCAGCAGTAGAAAGATGCGTATCTCCATACTAATTTTGACATTTTCAACTGCTGAACTCAGCGAATGTGAATCAAAAATCGTACTCGAGAGCCGGCGCGGCGCACACCTGGCGAAGCGCAGCGCAGAGCATTTTCACAGCTAAACCATTATCTTAGCTTGCGTTCAAATAACATGGAAAATTAATAAACACAAGTTTCGCCTCCAGTCGCTGCGATGCTCTCGACTCTCGCTTGACTAGCAGTTTGGTTAATACGTTAATAGATTGTCGACGTTATTCCAACGCAAGCAAATTCGATAATGGTTTGACAGTCAAAATGCTCTGCGCTGCGCTCGCTTAGTGGGGGCCATATGTCCCGGAATTACCTGGGAAGGGGTCTCTTATTTTTCGTTTCTCGACAAGATTTATACAAGTTACCGAAACGAAAAAAATACACAGTATTCTTGGATAGTTTATCTAGTGAAATCATAAATTGAATATACGATTGAAATTACTTCACATGATAGAATTTCTTTTCGAAAAGTGAAGAAATTTACGTTTTTTAAACATAATTTTCTCAAACTGAAAGAAAGAAACTGGAATTTTACTCACATACCTATGTTTATCTAGTGAAAATGAAATCATAAATAAAATCTATAAAAAGTCCTTTTATTAATTCTTTTTAATCGAAAATACGGCACACGCACGCACTTTTCGGAGGGTTGGGCGATCGGATCGCGTTTCTCATAGAAAATGTTCGCCTGAACCTATGGCCCCTTAAGCACGACTCCGACGCGCTTTCCGAGAGCAACACTACTTCGACGTTATGTGCATTTCACAGAGTTACACCAAACACGAGTAAAGCATTATATTTGCGTTGCGGGTTAAGATATGTAGTTAGTAATAGTAAGCTAAAGTAACAATTTCCTCTAGGTAAAAGTAACTATAGTACTATAGTACATTTTATGACCCGTTGTGTAATATTAGAGGAAAATGTGCTATTTGGCAACTAACAGTTTGGCATTTTAATACATACCTACTTAGTAATGCAAGTGTTGCACGCGTGCACCTCAGAATTAAAACGGCGCGCGTTTAAAAAAAACTATAATTATCAACTTTTGACACTGACTGCACTTTAGTACATTTTCATATTTACCTTAATATAAAATGTAGGTACTTATTTGCTACCATTATTGTAACACTACAACTAGTTACTTACTAACCGTTAACAGGCAGTAGGTACTAACAGTTCAACAACTGTATCGTTACAACACATACATGTCGTGTTGTCCGTCTGTTCATGACGCGACGCGACGCGCCGGTCCGAGGCGCCACGTCGCAGTAGGCCGGGTCGGTACACGACACACACACGCACACACAGATCAATTGTGCAAGGAAGACCGGTGTGGACTTACTTCATCTACCTATGTTTACTCTGCACCTAATACAACTAATGAAATAACCACTCCCTGCCCTGTGCCCTGTGCCTGTGCCCTGGCTGGTATCTACTAGACTAGGTGAATAAATAATAATAATAAATATGGAATGTAAGGCTGGATCTCACGCACACTGTAATAATCTACAAATAGACGCGACGCGACGTGACGTCACAAAGCACCGGACGTTTGTTTGTTGTTCTTTCTCCCTTCAAGCTTGTCTTGTATTTAGATTAGATAGAGAGTAAGGACTCTATCCGTATCTTAGATAACCTTCTATCTCCACACTAAAATTCTATCTATCTACAAGTGTCTCAAAAGAAAGTTTATATTTTGTGAGTCGATAAAATAAAAAATAAGATTTCTATAAAAAAAAAACATTATTAAGAGGACAGACCAGTACGGTTAAGTCCATACAAACGCATTCCCCTGTTTTATGTGACTCATTATCCAGGGAGAAGACACTAGAGCAAATTTTTTTTATCATACAATCTATGTCACCTATGCCATGTCCCTATGTTTTGTTTTTTTTGCAGTAATAACTAAGAACTGTAAGAACTAAAAACCTTCGAAAATAACCAATTTTATCGCCCATTTTCAGACATCCAGTAAACTTTGACGAATATAAACAAAAAAAGTAAAACGTACAGACAAAGCCAAAGTCTTTCTCATATTAAATTAAGAAAGAATTAGTAAAGGATTTGTGATTAATCAGCGATGGTTCTAAGTTAGGTGTAACGGTGTTGACTCGCCAGGGGGCGCTGCAGAACATTTTTTAACCGACTTCTAAAAAGGAGGAGGTTTCTCAATTTGACCGTATATATTTTCTAACATCAAAACGAGTTTTTGCGCATTTACGCCGAAACGGCTTGACCGATTTAGACATTGTTTTTTTTTTTTAAATTGCTTGAGGTTTATTTGTAATGATTCTTACTACCCGTTTGTTTGGAGTTGGCCGTCGACGACCGTTACAAAATTTCGTCACAGGCACATTAACTGGTCCCATCGACAAAAAATAATATAACAATCAAATAAAAATTTAAAATTAAAAGCGATATTAGTGATAGGGACGGACGTCCCGTACGTGGTTGCATTGCTAAAGGTTATAAAATTGCGTTTAATAGGGTCTCTTAGGGGTGCGGTACGGTGAAGCGGGAAGGGAGGTAACGGCCAACTCGAAGCAAATGACTAGTACATAGGTTTGATTGTGACAAGCCACCAGGGGGCGCTGATCCGGCTTTTGTGAAGTGCTCGCTAGTAGACCGTGTCTGGGCTCTTTTGATAGCTTTTTGTGACTAGTCTCTGTACATGAATGTCTGAGGGTCTGATGATGCAGCAGAACAATATCGTGTGGAACTCTGCGAAAGCACATAGTTAGCAGACCGTGTTTGGGGTCTTTGGATAGCGTTTAGTGGTTAGCTCCTGTACATAAACTGCTAATTGTGTGATGATCGAGCAGAAGAACATCGTCGGAAGCTTATGTAATATGTCGTACTAGACTAGACTAGACTAGGTAATGTAATGTAATGTTATATGTCGTAGAGGTGCAGGTCGACGCCCCAGCCGCTGACGTGGCTCCAGGGCGGGAAGGCGCGGCGCAGCGCGGCGTGCTCGGGCGCCTGCTCGTGCGCGCCGGCCGCCTGCGCGTGCGCCGCCGCCGATACCCACGCCCACTGCGCCGGCGCCGCGCTGAACGAGTGCTGCGGGCGACCGACACTGATACTGATACTGAGTAACATCACAACACATACCAATAGTAGTCACCTGCGAGTTTATTCAACTAATAAAAACATTATAACAGTCACTTCGATAAAGTATACAACGTGTTAATTAATTAACGCAAAACTAGAAAGTAGTTTGTTTAGAATCGAGAGCAGAATCGAATTATCATGGTTTCATCATAGACAATTTTTTCCAAAATATTAAATAATTTAGAAGTGTAAAGAAGTCGCACGCCGTGTCGACAACGCCTGGAAGAGCTACTGGTCCATGAAGGAACTAATGAAGGGCGACCTTCCACTCTCACTCAAGAGCAAACTTATCGACCATGTGTATTCTGCCCATCCTAACCTACGGTGCCCAAACCTGGTCATTAACGAAGGTTCAAAAGTCCAAACTGCAGGTTCGTCAGAGAGCTATGGAGCGTAGTATACTAGGTGTGAAAAGGACGGACCGTGTCCGGAACACAACACTGCGCTCCAAAACTCAAATAGCTGATGTAGGTGAGAAATCTGCGAAACTAAAGTGGGACTGGGCGGGGCATGTTTGCCGAATGCACACCGAGCGGTGGGCATCAATCGCCACTCAATGGGTGCCTAATGATGGTAGTCGAGGTCGAGGCAGACCCCGGAAAAGGTGGCGCGATGAGTTAGATGCCTATTGCAACGAATGGAGGGATACCGCATTGGATAGAGATATATGGAAGAGTTTAGGGGAGACCTTTGCCCAGCAGTGGGACGAAGTAGGTTAAAAAAAAAAAAAAAATTTAATAATTTGTTTGAAAAATTTAAAATTTTCTGAACCCGATGTCAACCCACCGCACGGCACTCTCACATTGCTCACTACCAAAACAAGATTATTAAAATGCATCCATGAGCACGATAGCGCTTTCATTCATTACTGAAATGATAACAATTCTTTTTTGCCTCAAAACTTAAAATGCCAGTAACTTTACATTTTAACCATAAAAATAATGAAATTATTGTTTCAATCTCATTATTTTGTTATAAATCAGTTGGGGTGTATGAGGTTTTGCGCTAATTTAACACGTTGTATAAGGTGTCAGGGTAAACAGTTGCATTACTTTAAGGGGTGATTGTGCCCATGATACTGAACAACTTTCCCTAAGAAACCTATAGGAAATTCTCAAAAAAAAAATTCGGACTTTGCATACTAAATGCAATCAGCTAGGTAGGACGAACGAACGACTCGAACGATTGTATTTAAAAGCAGAATGATTTTTTCTTGAATTTCTTAGGAAAACTTGTTCAGTATCATGGGTACAATCACCCCTTAAAGTAATGCAACTGTTTAACCTAACAACATGTATGTCAAGATTGAACCTCACGCTTCTACTGTATAAAACACAGTCTCACCTCGATGTGCATGTCAAAGTTCCAGTGTTTGGGCGCCTCTCCCCGCGCGTCGTGCAGCGTGAAGAAGTACGTCCTCCTCCCCTCCCAGCGCCGCCGCGACTCCCGCGGCGCCCCCTCCAGCGCCCCGCACCACGAGACGCGCGCGCCCGCCGCCACCCCCACTATCAGCACTATGTGGCTGGGACCTGCGGCGACATCGTTCATTACTAGCGGCTACCGTGGTAGCGGTCGAGTCGAGAGCTAGCCCCCTCCAGCGCCCCGCACCACGAGACGCGCGCGCCCGCCGCCACCCCCACTATCAGCACTATGTGGCTGGGACCTGCGGCGACATCGTTCATTACTAGCGGCTACCGTGGTAGCGGTCGAGTCGAGAGCTAGCCCCCTCCAGCGCCCCGCACCACGAGACGCGCGCGCCCGCCGCCACCCCCACTATCAGCACTATGTGGCTGGGACCTGCGGCGACATCGTTCATTACTAGCGGCTACCGTGGTAGCGGTCGAGTCGAGAGCTAGCCCCCTCCAGCGCCCCGCACCACGAGACGCGCGCGCCCGCCGCCACCCCCACTATCAGCACTATGTGGCTGGGACCTGCGGCGACATCGTTCATTACTAGCGGCTACCGTGGTAGCGGTCGAGTCGAGAGCTAGCCCCCTCCAGCGCCCCGCACCACGAGACGCGCGCGCCCGCCGCCACCCCCACTATCAGCACTATGTGGCTGGGACCTGCGGCGACATCGTTCATTACTAGCGGCTACCGTGGTAGCGGTCGAGTCGAGAGCTAGCCCCCTCCAGCGCCCCGCACCACGAGACGCGCGCGCCCGCCGCCACCCCCACTATCAGCACTATGTGGCTGGGACCTGCGGCGACATCGTTCATTACTAGCGGCTACCGTGGTAGCGGTCGAGTCGAGAGCTAGCCCCCTCCAGCGCCCCGCACCACGAGACGCGCGCGCCCGCCGCCACCCCCACTATCAGCACTATGTGGCTGGGACCTGCGGCGACATCGTTCATTACTAGCGGCTACCGTGGTAGCGGTCGAGTCGAGAGCTAGCCCCCTCCAGCGCCCCGCACCACGAGACGCGCGCGCCCGCCGCCACCCCCACTATCAGCACTATGTGGCTGGGACCTGCGGCGACATCGTTCATTACTAGCGGCTACCGTGGTAGCGGTCGAGTCGAGAGCTAGCCCCCTCCAGCGCCCCGCACCACGAGACGCGCGCGCCCGCCGCCACCCCCACTATCAGCACTATGTGGCTGGGACCTGCGGCGACATCGTTCATTACTAGCGGCTACCGTGGTAGCGGTCGAGTCGAGAGCTAGCCCCCTCCAGCGCCCCGCACCACGAGACGCGCGCGCCCGCCGCCACCCCCACTATCAGCACTATGTGGCTGGGACCTGCGGCGACATCGTTCATTACTAGCGGCTACCGTGGTAGCGGTCGAGTCGAGAGCTAGCCCCCTCCAGCGCCCCGCACCACGAGACGCGCGCGCCCGCCGCCACCCCCACTATCAGCACTATGTGGCTGGGACCTGCGGCGACATCGTTCATTACTAGCGGCTACCGTGGTAGCGGTCGAGTCGAGAGCTAGCCCCCTCCAGCGCCCCGCACCACGAGACGCGCGCGCCCGCCGCCACCCCCACTATCAGCACTATGTGGCTGGGACCTGCGGCGACATCGTTCATTACTAGCGGCTACCGTGGTAGCGGTCGAGTCGAGAGCTAGCCCCCTCCAGCGCCCCGCACCACGAGACGCGCGCGCCCGCCGCCACCCCCACTATCAGCACTATGTGGCTGGGACCTGCGGCGACATCGTTCATTACTAGCGGCTACCGTGGTAGCGGTCGAGTCGAGAGCTAGCCCCCTCCAGCGCCCCGCACCACGAGACGCGCGCGCCCGCCGCCACCCCCACTATCAGCACTATGTGGCTGGGACCTGCGGCGACATCGTTCATTACTAGCGGCTACCGTGGTAGCGGTCGAGTCGAGAGCTAGCCCCCTCCAGCGCCCCGCACCACGAGACGCGCGCGCCCGCCGCCACCCCCACTATCAGCACTATGTGGCTGGGACCTGCGGCGACATCGTTCATTACTAGCGGCTACCGTGGTAGCGGTCGAGTCGAGAGCTAGCCCCCTCCAGCGCCCCGCACCACGAGACGCGCGCGCCCGCCGCCACCCCCACTATCAGCACTATGTGGCTGGGACCTGCGGCGACATCGTTCATTACTAGCGGCTACCGTGGTAGCGGTCGAGTCGAGAGCTAGCCCCCTCCAGCGCCCCGCACCACGAGACGCGCGCGCCCGCCGCCACCCCCACTATCAGCACTATGTGGCTGGGACCTGCGGCGACATCGTTCATTACTAGCGGCTACCGTGGTAGCGGTCGAGTCGAGAGCTAGCCCCCTCCAGCGCCCCGCACCACGAGACGCGCGCGCCCGCCGCCACCCCCACTATCAGCACTATGTGGCTGGGACCTGCGGCGACATCGTTCATTACTAGCGGCTACCGTGGTAGCGGTCGAGTCGAGAGCTAGCCCCCTCCAGCGCCCCGCACCACGAGACGCGCGCGCCCGCCGCCACCCCCACTATCAGCACTATGTGGCTGGGACCTGCGGCGACATCGTTCATTACTAGCGGCTACCGTGGTAGCGGTCGAGTCGAGAGCTAGCCCCCTCCAGCGCCCCGCACCACGAGACGCGCGCGCCCGCCGCCACCCCCACTATCAGCACTATGTGGCTGGGACCTGCGGCGACATCGTTCATTACTAGCGGCTACCGTGGTAGCGGTCGAGTCGAGAGCTAGCCCCCTCCAGCGCCCCGCACCACGAGACGCGCGCGCCCGCCGCCACCCCCACTATCAGCACTATGTGGCTGGGACCTGCGGCGACATCGTTCATTACTAGCGGCTACCGTGGTAGCGGTCGAGTCGAGAGCTAGCCCCCTCCAGCGCCCCGCACCACGAGACGCGCGCGCCCGCCGCCACCCCCACTATCAGCACTATGTGGCTGGGACCTGCGGCGACATCGTTCATTACTAGCGGCTACCGTGGTAGCGGTCGAGTCGAGAGCTAGCCCCCTCCAGCGCCCCGCACCACGAGACGCGCGCGCCCGCCGCCACCCCCACTATCAGCACTATGTGGCTGGGACCTGCGGCGACATCGTTCATTACTAGCGGCTACCGTGGTAGCGGTCGAGTCGAGAGCTAGCCCCCTCCAGCGCCCCGCACCACGAGACGCGCGCGCCCGCCGCCACCCCCACTATCAGCACTATGTGGCTGGGACCTGCGGTGACATCGTTCATTACTAGCGGCTACCGTGGTAGCGGTCGAGTCGAGAGCTAGCCCCCTCCAGCGCCCCGCACCACGAGACGCGCGCGCCCGCCGCCACCCCCACTATCAGCACTATGTGGCTGGGACCTGCGGTGACATCGTTCATTACTAGCGGCTACCGTGGTAGCGGTCGAGTCGAGAGCTAGCCCCCTCCAGCGCCCCGCACCACGAGACGCGCGCGCCCGCCGCCACCCCCACTATCAGCACTATGTGGCTGGGACCTGCGGCGACATCGTTCATTACTAGCGGCTACCGTGGTAGCGGTCGAGTCGAGAGCTAGCCCCCTCCAGCGCCCCGCACCACGAGACGCGCGCGCCCGCCGCCACCCCCACTATCAGCACTATGTGGCTGGGACCTGCGGCGACATCGTTCATTACTAGCGGCTACCGTGGTAGCGGTCGAGTCGAGAGCTAGCCCCCTCCAGCGCCCCGCACCACGAGACGCGCGCGCCCGCCGCCACCCCCACTATCAGCACTATGTGGCTGGGACCTGCGGCGACATCGTTCATTACTAGCGGCTACCGTGGTAGCGGTCGAGTCGAGAGCTAGCCCCCTCCAGCGCCCCGCACCACGAGACGCGCGCGCCCGCCGCCACCCCCACTATCAGCACTATGTGGCTGGGACCTGCGGCGACATCGTTCATTACTAGCGGCTACCGTGGTACGCGACAGGTAGTGGGTGTACTATCAGTTTAAAATAACAATGTGCATGACCTTGAAGGGCCGTTGGATAACTTCACTCGGTTGTAAAGGAATATAGACTCTATGCAAAGGAAACTCATATGAATGACTCGAGTGAAGTTTGTGTGATTGAGTGACGCGTCACATTTGCAAGCGAGGTCATGCACATTGTTATTTTAAACTGATAGTATTGGCTATGTGCGAAGTGGGTGTTGGGAACTGTCAAGGCGATCGCAGCGCACGCTGTGGCAGAAATTTGTACTATGGACGGCGTAGCTGTGTCAGATTTGCTTGAATCTATACAAATTCGCACACTCACTCAACACTGAAATATCCAAAACTACAAAGACTTAAAATCCAACTTAAAATTCGGCAGGGATGTTTTATTGTCATCTGGGTGCTCACAAAAAAATATTTTTCGCAATTCAACACCCAAAGGTGTGAAAGCGGTGCTGAAAGTTTGTATTTTAATTTCGTAATAAAGAATGGGAATTCAAGTTAGTTGTTAGGTATTATAATATTTGTAATATCGTCAACATTGTTCATTTATTTATTTTATCATATAAAATAACAAACTTTATCCTAACATTTTATGTACAAATAATTCACGAGGCCGTATTGCGCTAGTCTAGTGTCGTGCACATAGATATAGCTAATAGATATGTACATACACAGTACGTACCGGTGAGGTCGGCGGTGAGCACCTGCACGGTGGCGTTGAGCGCGCGCGTGGCGAGGCGCGCGTGGAGGCGCGCGCGCGGCCCCGCCTCGTCCGCGGCGCCGGGCCCCGCGCGCAGGTCGTGGCCGCGCGCCACGAGGCCCTGCACGGGCAGGAAGTAGGGCGCGCCGCAGTACGGGTGCCGCGCGCACATCTCCGCGCTCGTCGCCGAGGCCTCACTCATGCCCGGCACTGAAACCATCACCACCACACGTGTACCGTTAACAAACAACAAAATACTATCACGCGAGAACGTATCACCAATCCCTAGCTACACCAACTACGAGTATGTTATGAAAACAATAAACCACAAAATAAACACGTCCAGAGGGCTGGCTCAGAGTACGGACTCTGTAATTAGTCCGTAAGTTTTCCTAAAATGAATAAAATAATGATTGTAGAACGTTCTAACACGTAGCTATTACTTATCTCATTGGACAAATACCTACATTTATCAAAATGTCGTATTCTAAAATGGTGAGTGAATTCGGTAAGTCTTGCCGTAAAACATTTAATACATCATGAAAACGCATAACAATTTTAACATTTCTTGGAGCAAAATGAAAAATGCAAAGGGATGCACCAGAGGGCTGGCAGCTACCTCGGCCAGCGAATCAGCCTGGCCATACAAAGAGGCAACGCTGCCAGCCTCCTGGGCACCTTGACCAATCTAGACGACATTTTTTATCTATACAGGGTGTACAATAAAATGGGACAGCTACTCAAAGGGGTGCTTCAGACCATCAAACTGAACAACTTTCTCTATGGGACCAATATCGAAATCGCGAAAAAAAAATCCGCTCTCCCATACAAAACTGCAAACATAACTCGACTGAAATGTATGGGACAGCAGATTTTTTTTTCGCGATTTCGATATTGGTCCCATAGAGAAAGTTGTTCAGTTTGATGGTCTGAAGCACCCCTTTAAGTAGCTGTCCCATTTTATTGTACACCCTGTAGAATAATTTTTGTTTCTATTTTTTTCTTTCTTTGTTAATTCTTTAGGTTAAGGTTATTAGTATTTGTATCATTTCTATTGTCATTATTAATAAAAAAAAGTGGTAAAAATGCAAATGTTTCATCAAGTGTCTAAAATCTGGATCGGACTACGCTAGTATTGTAAGCGAGCGCGTACCTAACGAATAACTTAGTAGCTAAATATGTTTGAACCACAAAAATGTAGTTGAGTAGAAGCGCGGGCGGCTTGGGGTCCCGGGCAGTGAGGCATCCCCTACCTTCCCCCGGCAGGTCACCCCGCCCCACAGACGCACTTCGTTATAGCCCCCTACCCCCCACTACTTTCACTAGTTTGCTGAAGCTAAGAGACATAACCTTCTTGTGTACTGCAGTAGCTGTAGTGTAACGAATTATGTCCAGTAGCAAGTAATCTTAGACCATATAACTAGGGAGCAGCCTTGCGGTAGCATTTCCCCTCTATCACGTTACAAGATCAATAAATCATATCATCCCCGGGCAACGGCATCACAAGCTACCAAGTTTGAGGTGTCGGCTGAACGATCCCCCACCGCGGTGTGGTAGGCTCCGCAAGGAGCCGCCTGGCTCGCGACCACCCTCCTGCCGGAGTCTGGCGCCAAGCAGCTTGCTGCGTTCCGTCAGTGTGCAGGAGTGCCAGTGCCATTCTGGGTTAGCTCGCTACATCTTCGACCCCATCTTTGTCCTATGGACTAGATTGAGGTCAAGAGCAAACCCATCGATAATAAAAAAAAAAAAAAAAAAAAAAAAAAAATATGAATTTACATACAATTTTATACCTTATCAGTTTATCACTAAACGAAACAGTCTATAATTGCTAAACAATAACTTTAAACTAGCCAGAAATATAGCTACGAAATCACTCGCACTCGATTAAAATATCTACGTAGTTCGAAGCATGCTTAACACCGGCTGATTGGTTAATAATATCACCACGATGGGAACGACAAGTCAAGGTTATTGACATGGCATCGACGCGACGCGACGCGACGTTACAAACGGATTCTTAGGCTGCCTGTCCATTGACGCAAGCTGGCTGGCGGAGCGGAGAAATTGAGTTTTATCAACCAATCAGGATTGCATAAAATCTCGGCCGACAGTCGGCCGAGCTCCTGATTGATTAATATTTTCCTCGTTATTCCGCTCCGCCAGCCACCTCGCGTCAATGGACAGGCAGCCTTAAGCAGGCACTTCACTCTCGTGAGAACTTCTCGGCGAAAATTTTGAAGGAAAATTACAACGGCTTATGACGCCACGAGAACAATGAAGGGTATCCACACATTATCTCGTTTTCGGCGAGAATGTAGTGCCCGCATAACACTAACAGTAACAGTACAACAACACAAGCAGTAAGTACCATACATATCTACGGAGTGTGGCGTGTTGGCGTCGAGCTCCGGCAGCCAGTAGAGCAGCTCGCTGGTGACGTCACCGCGCTCTCCGGAGGGCAGCGGGTGTACGGTGCGCCGCACGTGAAACACCATGAAGCGCTGCGGCCGCGCCTCGCTGTACGGCGCGCCCAGCGCGGTGCTCTGTACCAGCACCAGCGTGGCCAGGCTCACCACCACACCCGCGTACACCTGTGTGTGTGTGCGTGTGACACGTTGTGAGTACGAGTACGAGCAGTATATACAGTAGAGCAAGTCATTAGTGACGTCACCGCGCACGCTAAATTTACAAAAATAAAGTAGTAGTAGTACTAGTAGTATAAAGTTTGGCAAGCTGAATGACAGGTACTTATACTTCATTTCAAGTAAAGGCGACAAGATTTTCTGATTCCTATGTAGCTTTCTGGCTAATTCTGATTTGCAAATATAATTTATTTATCATAAAGATATAGTATCCGACATATCTTGGACGTTACTAAAGCTGTTCTAAAAATAAGTGAGAGGAAGTGTTTCAAATCTCTGTTTCTGAAATTCAAAATAGCCTTAAATTTTCGTTGCTATTTGAAACGGAGTATAGTATAGGAGAGTATAGTATAGTATAGTATAGGTACCAGTCTGCGCACACTCCTGGCGGCGACGACGAGCGGCAGCAGCCAGCAGGTGGCGGCGAGGGTGAGGCAGCAGACGACGGCGGCGGCAGCCAGGTCGGGCGGCGCGCCCGTGCCCGCGCGGCCCAACAGCGGCACGAACATGCGCAGCCAGCCCAGCGCCAGGTACCACGTCTGCAGCGCCGGCACCAGCGCGCCCGCCGCCCACCACCACGCGCGCGCCCCGCCCGCGCCTGCCCCTGCCCACGAGACATACACAATACAGGTATACACATAGAGACACCTCAGACCTCAGCTCACCCACTTACAGCAGACACGTTGGCGAGCAAGACGGCGCATGTATTAACGTCAACTCCACACACACCAGGGCGAACCTTTTAGTCTAAGCTTTACAATGCGAAAATGTATAAAAAGTCGCAAATCAATGTACCTCTTAGGGTGGTGAGGCCGACGCCGGCGCTAGCGCTGGCGGCGAGGTCGGCGAGGGAGGGCAGTAGCGCCCACAGCAGCGCGAGGAAGCCGCTGCGCACGCCGCGCGCGAGGCACAGCGCGAGCGCGCCCGCCCACAGCGCCGCGCCCGCATCCGCCCAAGCGCGCGCCGCCCACCACCCGCGTACCAGCGCGCCCGCGCCCCCGCCCCCCCCTCCCCCCCGCCGCGACCACGCCCGCGCCGCACTCCACGCGCCGCACACACCTGCACACATGTATGTATCACTTCACTACTGTACTATGCTATGCTCCTGACATTACATTACACTAGGCGCCGAACTCACCGGGCAGCGCGAACAGCGGCGCGAGCAGCAGGTTGTCGGAGTAGTAGACGAGGCGGCTGCCCGCGAGGTGCAGAAGCAGCGCAGGCGCAGCGCTGCATGCTAGGCCGGCGAGCAGCGCCGCCGCAGTGCCCGCCGCCGCGCCCGCCACCTGCCGCCACCACGCGCGCCGGCTGATGTACACTGCGGCCAAAACATCACATTTCGAAAATATACAAATAATCGCAATAAATAGACCGCTTTTCCACATGTCCCAATTCAAACTATAAAATGTTACATAAAAGCAATGTGCGCATATAGAGGTATAGAATAGATGTGTACACACGGTGTCTCCTGGCGTCGGTGGCGGCGCGGTGCAGGCGCAGCGCGACGAGCGCGAGGGTGAGCAGCGCGGCGAGCGCGGCGGCGGGCGGCCGCGCCACCACCACCAGCAGCCCCACCACGTCGAAGAACACCGGCTGCCGCGCGCCCGCCTCCGCCTCCGACGAACTCTCCAGCCTGTCGCTCGCCAGCAGCCCTGCCGGTGCGGTGCGGGTGAGACACCACCATACACAACTGTACTGCTAAAATAACCTAAATAGTTACCGTTTGAAGACAACATTTGGACATCTATGAAACTTTTTTTTAAACTTTAACTTAACACTAGAAATGAGGATTTACCGAGTCCACCCAAAATTTTCGGGTCCTACCCCCACCACCAAGTTCCCCCCGAAGGACCCAGGCATAGCAACCACAAGTAAAAATCCATCGCCTCGGTACTATCTCCCCCGGAACCACAAGAAGAAAACCTTAACTGACTGACTGTACTCTGTCCGCAGTGTCCAGCGCGTGTGGTACAGTACACTGTGCACTGTGCACTCTGCACTCACCTCGTGTGAGCGCTAGTACGTTGTCCCCGGTGCGCTGCAGGGACTCCCTGGGCACTCTGTCCGCAGTGTCCGGCGCGTGTGGTACAGTACACTGTGCACTGTGCACTCTGCACTCACCTCGTGTGAGCGCTAGTACGTTGTCCCCGGTGCGCTGCAGGGACTCCCTGGGCACTCTGTCCGCAGTGTCCAGCGCCGTGTGGTACACGTACCCGTTCGCGTTCCACGCTAGGTCCACACCTGCACACACACGCCACACGCCATCGTTACAGATACAAGTAGGTATGTACAGGCACAAACTCATCAATCTAAAGTAGTAATGGTCAGATTATACGATAACAGTAATGTCAGATTAAATCATTTATCATAATAAACTGCAAATAGCATATCATATGCTCACGACTATATTCCCCGAGGGGGTAGTCAGAGATATTCTGAAACTTCAGAACATCCACGTTTCACTAGTAGTACCGAAACTCTGTCCAGTGTGACAGGGAGTGAGCCCGTCGCCACTTGTAATGGACAGTAGGTACAATACATGCCTCGAAATTGAAGCATGCAGGTTTCCTCACGATGTTTTCCTTCACCGAAAAGCCAGTGGTATTACAAATCGTACATAAATTCCGAAAAACTCATTGGTACGAGTCGGTCTGGACGGGATCGAACCATCGCCTCCTGCACGGCAGGCAAGGTCTAAACTGCAAATTGTCTTCGATATAATAAGCAATTCACGGAGTTGATAGATGACATCGATGTTCTTAAGCAGCTAACCGAACGGAACTGTACCAACTGAACTGTGTAACATAAAGCTAGTAAAGCACTTAAGTGATCAGTTACCGGAGAGCTTGCCGAAGTCCCTGAAGATGCGGAAGTCAGTGTCTGCGGGTATGAGGCCGCTCTCGAACAGCTCCTGCGCGAGCGACGACGCGAACGGGTGCGGCACCGCGCCGGCGTACACCTGCCGACGAACGACGATACGCGTACACATAACGGTCCACACGGAATGGACTCGAAATAAACTTGGGATATAAGAAACAATCTCTTATACTTCTGAGCTTCGCGGCATCACACTTAGCGGGTACAATGCGTGAGGCAGGTGGTCAGGTACTCCGAGTTAGAGTCCCTTTACATTTTTATTCCGTTGGCGGTGGAAGCGAAAGAGCTGAGCAGGAGCCTTGTTGAGAGGGAGAATGATCCCCGCTCGGGTTCGTATCTGGTCCAAAGGATTTTTCTAGCCAATCCACGCGGGAATGTTGCTAGTGTGATGGGTTCCTTTGAGCCAGGTGCGTTCCGTGTTGCGGAGGGCGTTAAAGTTAGTTTATTTTGTTACTGACGAAGCCTGTGGTGGATTTTAGTTTGGAAAGTTGTCGAAGCATGTTGCTGATTACTGGCTGTTGTGTTTTGATTGACGGAGCGTGTGCTGACTGCTTGGTTTATGTAGACTTTAACGAATTATTTTTGTGAAATAAATTGCTGTTCTACTTCAGTAACAACAACAACCTATGGAACGGTAACATATTCTAAGTACAACAGTTACCTCCATGATCCAGGGGTCGTGCGGCCCGGCCTGGAACAGGACCTCGCGCCCGCCCGACCCGCACGCCTCTATGTTGATGAAGGCACGCACCGTCTTCGCCCATCTGCACACGTATACAATCACACTATGAGGTCCCGGGCGGCACCCTTGCGGTACACCTCACTCACATTATGTTTGAGGAAGTTTTATTTATTGTATTGACAGTTACTCGATAATTTTGAAGGCATACCAGTTACAGTTATGTTATGTAGATATTTAAAGAACTCTTCTATTACAAAGCTTCATTGATATTTATGATGGCTTGAAGAGTCGAACGCTTTTATAAAATCTACGTAATATTGCTCATTGACTTACTATATTATGGACGCCGTCTAATTTAAAATTCTAAAAAAAAAACAACTGTCTTATTACTACATGATAAATACATAATCGAAAGTACGTTTTAGTAACATAATCCAACTACAATCACTGAAAATGATACAAGTAATACAAGTAATACACATTTTAATGTTATAAAAATAAAATTATTTCAGGTTATGGTACTTATTGTTTTTCTTTATGTGTTTTGTTTCTCATTTGGTTCGGTCACTTTTAAGCGCGGCGCGGATCCTACGTCCAGTAGTTGGTAACTGGTAAGTCAACGGTTATTTATACAGATCAGTCCGTTGGCGTTCCAGTGAGTAGAGTAGGTAGGTACTGACTTGTGTTGTGTGATGAAGGCGTGCGAGGCCTGCATGATGTTCTCCTCGGCGCCGTTGAGCAGGAACAGCGCGTCGTGGCGCAGCGCGGCCGGGCTCGCGACCAGCGCGCGCAGCGTCTCCAGCAGCACCGCGCACCCCGCCCCGTCGTCACTCGCCCCTACGATACAATACAATACAACCATCTCATTGTACACTAATATACCCACCTTACCTATCTATGGCGATATAGTGATGTCTCACTCTCACCGACCGTGGTATACCTACAGATGTCTGTCATTTGGAACTACTTGGAATTTTAAGATATCCTGAAGGCAGTGAAAAATGCAGTTTACGAGTATTTAGCGCGTTTCAAACCCTACGAGTATATGATTGGTAGAAATTGTAAGCCTGGTTTACACCTCTGGTGCGGGGTTCAAAACAAGCTAAATACGTACATCGGTCGACCTACCACAGGGATGCTAGGATCTAGCATCATACACGTGTATTATGCTAAGTCACACGCGATAATGTTATCCTGCGCTTTTGCTCTCGCTCTATAAGGCGATAAATGGAAGAAATATGACGGGACTACTATGTCGCACTGGCAAGCTAGCCCCAGCCACACAGGTGTTTGAAATCAACAGGCAGGCATACACAGCCGCCGGCCAGCGACCACCTTGTACATCCATTATTAATAAAGGACGGCCTATTTGTTCACACTCTCGTTATAAATAGTTTATTACATTCGAGCGTGACTCGCGCGCGTCTTTCAGCACTCTAGCTGTCAATATTTAAACAATGATAGTTTATAACCTAATGAATCACCTAGGACTATAATCACAGTATAAGAAAGAGTATCTATTACTAGATAAAGTACGGACACTCCCTTCCTCCCACCAACTTTTTCCTAACCCCCTCTATCGCCCTCGGTTACCGCGCACTGGTTACTCGTCCGTCCCCTACCAAAAAGACTTAAGACTTACGACTTTAAGGTTCAATTTCTTTGGTTTTGCATGTGCTGACGTCATCTTGTCAGTTTCAAATTTTTGTATGCAGTGTCCGGGCTGTGCTATAATACCCTTATTCATGTTTTTAGTTCATAAGTTTTACCAAAATAAATAAAATAAAATATATAAAATAGTAATAAATTTTTTTTTAAATATTGTGTTATGTATTCATAGAAGAGATGGCATATCGGCTTGTTTCTATAGAAAATGTTGTCGCCAACAAAGGGGGTGAAAAACGGGTGAGGGGAGGGTTAACATTTAAATACGCTACTTCCCGCTAGATGTGTATGATATGACGTCAGGCCCAGTTGAGTATCTGTGCACAGTTCGATACAACATCTCACCGGTGTGAAATTGGTAGCCAAAAGTAGTAGCTTTTTATAACCTGACCAAATTAAGGAGTCGTCAAGTTTAATACATTATTAAGCTTTAAAAACATGCAAAAATAATAAAATGAAAGTGTTTTATTATAAAAACACGTTTCCTACGTAAAGTGCATTAAAAAAAAGTTCATATAAATAACTTTTTTTTTCTATACATTACATTGTTCGAGATTGGTTCCAACCATGATGCCAAAAGACCTGACAGGTTAAATTGTAGGTAGCCATAATATATGAACACTAAGCTATATTTTCAGCTTTATTTTATATGGTTTGATATGGTATGTGTGCTCGATATGGCAGACAAAATGTAGGAGAAATTTTTTCGCAATGGTAAAAAAAAAGCTACTGCAAGTTTGTGGTATGATGCAAGAGACCTGACAGGTTAAATTGTATAAAGATATAATACTTGAATACTAAGCTTTATTTCAAGATACATTTTATCAGGTTTGATATGGTATGAGTGTTCGATATGATCGACGGAACGTGGGAGTAATTTTTTTCGCAATAGTACCAACTAAAAAGCAAGCTACTGGTACGATGCCAGAGACCTGACAGATTTTATTGTAGATAAAAATAATACTTGAATACTAACCTATATTTTAAGACTAATTTTATATGGTTTGATATGGTATGAGTGCTTGATATGACCGATGGCACGTGGGACTTATTTTTTTCGCTAAAGCGCCAAATAAAATGCTAGCTACTGGTATGTTACAAAAGACTTGACAGGTTTAGCTGCAAATAGGCATGAAAATTGAACACTAAGCTGTATTTGAAGACTAACTTTATAAGGTTTGATATGGTATGAGAGCTCGATATGCCCGACAAAAGGTAGGAGAAATTTTTTCGCTGTGGTAAAAAAAAGCCACTGCAAGATTTTGGTATGATCCTAGAGACCTGACAGGTTAAATTGTATATATACATAATACTTGAACACTAAGCTATATTTAAAGACTAACTTCATTAGGTTTGATATGGTATGAGTGCTCAATATGGCCGACAAAAGGTAGGAGAAATTTTTTCACTTTGGTAAAAAAAAGCTACTGCAAGATTGTGGTATGATGCAAGATACCTGACAGGTTAAAATGTACATAGACATAATACTTGAACACTAAGCTATATTCCTAGATAAACTTAATCAGGTTTGATATGGTCCGAGTGTTCGATATGATCAACGGAATGTGGGAGTATTTTTTTTCGCTATAGTACCCACTAAAAAGCTAGATACTGGTATGATGCAAGAGACCTGACAGATTTTATTGTACATAAGCATAATACTTGAATACTAACCTATATTTTAAGACTAATTTTATATGGTTTGATATGGTATGAGTGCTTGATATGACCGATGGCACGTGGGACTTATTTTTTTCGCTAAAGCGCCGAATCAAATGCTAGCTACTGGTATGTTACAAAAGACCTGACAGGTTAAGTTGTAGATAGGCATGATACTTAGACACTAAGCTGTATTTGAAGACTAACTTTATAAGGTTTGATATGGTATGAGAGCTCGATATGTCCGACAATAGGTAGGAGAAATTTTTTCATTGTGGTAAAAAAAAAGCCACTGCAAGATTTTGGTATGATCCTAGAGACCTGACAGGTTAAATTGTATTTATACATAATACTTGAACACTAAGCTATATTTTAAGACTAACTTCATAAGGTTTGATATGGTACGAGTGTTCGATATGATCAACGGAATGTGGGAGTATTTTTTTTCACTATAGTACCAACTAAAAAGCAAGCTACTGGTACGATGCCAGAGACCTGACAGATTTTATTGTAGATAAGAATAATACTTGAATACTAACCTATATTTTAAGACTAATTTTATATGGTTTGATATGGTATGAGTGCTTGATATGACCGATGGCACGTGGGATCTATTTTTTTCGCTAAGGCGCCGACTAAAAAGCTAGCTACTGATATGTTAAAAAAGACCTGACGGGTAAAATTGTAGATAAGCATGATACTTGAACACTAAGCAGTATTTTAAGACTAACTTTATAAGGTTTGATATGGTATGAGAGCTCGATATGCCCGACAAAAGGTAGGAGAATTTTTTTCGCTGTGGTAAAAAAAAAGCCACTGCAAGATTGTGGTATGATGCAAGAGACCTGACAGGTTAAAATGTACATAGACATAATACTTGAACACTAAGCTATATTCCTAGATAAATTTTATCAGGTTTGATATGGTCCGAGTGTTCGATATGATCAACGGAATGTGGGAGTATTTTTTTTCGCTATAGTACCAACTAAAAAGCTAGATACTGGTATGATGCAAGAGACCTGACAGATTTTATTGTACATAAGCATAATACTTGAATACTAACCTATATTTTAAGACTAATTTTATATGGTTTGATATGGTATGAGTGCTTGATATGACCGATGGCACGTGAGACTTATTTTTTTCGCTAAAGCGCCGAATCAAATGCTAGCTACTGGTATGTTACAAAAGACCTGACAGGGTAAGTTGTAGATAGGCATAATACTTGGATACTAAGCTGTATTTGAAGACTAACTTTATAAGGTTTGATATGGTATGAGTGCTCGATATGCCCGACAATAGGTAGGAGAATTTTTTTCGCTGTGGTAAAAAAAAAGCCACTGCAAGATTTTGGTATGATCCTAGAGACCTGACAGGTTAAATTGTATTTATGCATAATACTTGAACACTAAGCTATATTTTAAGACTAACTTCATAAGGTTTGATATGGTACGAGTGTTCGATATGATCAACGGAATGTGGGAGTATTTTTTTTTCACTATAGTACCAACTAAAAAGCTAGCTACTGGTATGATGCAAGAGACCTGACAGGTTAAAATGTACATAGACATAATACTTGAACACTAAGCTATATTCCTAGATAAATTTTATCAGGTTTGATATGGTCCGAGTGTTCGATATGATCAACGGAATGTGGGAGTATTTTTTTTCGCTATAGTACCAACTAAAAAGCTAGATACTGGTATGATGCAAGAGACCTGACAGATTTTATCGTACATAAGCATAATACTTGAATACTAACCTATATTTTAAGACTAATTTTATATGGTTTGATATGGTATGAGTGCTTGATATGAACGATGGCACGTGGGACTTATTTTTTTCGCTAAAGCGCCGAATCAAATTCTAGCTACTGGTATGTTACAAACGACCTGACAGGTTTAGCTGCAAATAGGAATGATACTTGAACACTAAGCTGTATTTGAAGACTAACTTTATAAGGTTTGATATGGTATGAGTGCTCGATATGCCCGACAAAATGTAGGAGAAATTTTTTCGCTGTGGTAAAAAAAAATTTCTCCTACCTATTGTCGGGCATATCGAGCACTCATACCATATCAAACCTGATAACGTTAGTCTTAAAATACTGCTTAGTGTTCAAGTATCATGCTTATCTACAATTTTACCCGTCAGGTCTTTTTTAACATATCAGTAGCTAGCTTTTTAGTCGGCGCCTTAGCGAAAAAAATAAATCCCACGTGCCATCGGTCATATCAAGCACTCGTTCCATATCAAACCATATAAAGTTAGTCTTAAAATATAGCTTAGTGTTCAAGTATTATGCTTATCTACAATAAAACCTGTCAGGTCTCTAGGATCATACCACAATCTTGCAGTGGCTTTTTTTTACCACAGCGAAAAAATTTCTCCTACCTTTTGTCGGGCATATCGAGCACTCATACCATATCAAACCTTATGAAGTTAGGCTTAAAATATAGCTTAGTGTTCAAGTATTACTTATGTATATATACAATTCAACCTGTCAGGTCTCTAGGATCATACCACAATCTTGCAGTGGCTTTTTTTTACCACAGCAAAAAAATTTCTCCTACCTTTTGTCGGGCATATCGAGCACTCATACCATATCAAACCTTATAAAGTTAGTCTTCAAATACAGCTTAGTGTCCAAGTATCATGCCTATCTACAACTTACCCTGTCAGGTCTTTTGTAACATACCAGTAGCTAGCATTTGATTCGGCGCTTTAGCGAAAAAAATAAGTCCCACGTGCCATCGGTCATATCAAGCACTGATACCATATCAAACCATATAAAATTAATATTAAAATATAGGTTAATATTCAAGTATTATGCTTATGTGCAATAAAATCTGTCAGGTCTCTTGCATCATACCAGTATCTAGCTTTTTAGTTGGTACTATAGTGACAAAAAATACTCCCACATTCCGTTGATCATATCGAACACTCGGACCATATCAAACCTGATAAAATTTATCTAGGAATATAGCTTAGTGTTCAAGTATTATGTCTTTTTACATTTTAACCTGTCAGGTCTCTTGCATCATACCACAATCTTGCAGAAGCTTTTTTTTTACCAAAGTGAAAAAATTTCTCCTACCTTTTGTCGGCCATATTGAGCACTCATACCATATCAAACCTTATAAAGTTAGTCTTCAAATACAGCTTAGTGTTCAAGTTTCATGCCTATTTGCAGCTAAACCTGTCAGGTCTTTTGTAACATACCAGTAGCTAGCATTTTATTTGGCGCTTTAGCGAAAAAAATAAGTCCCACGTGCCATCGGTCATATCAAGCACTCATACCATATCAAACCATATAAAATTAGTCTTAAAATATAGGTTAGTATTCAAGTATTATTCTTATCTACAATAAAATCTGTCAGGTCTCTGGCATCGTACCAGTAGCTTGCTTTTTAGTTGGTACTATAGTGAAAAAAAATACTCCCACATTCCGTTGATCATATCTAACACTCGTACCATATCAAACCTTATGAAGTTAGTCTTAAAATATAGCTTAGTGTTCAAGTATTATGCATAAATACAATTTAACCTGTCAGGTCTCTAGGATCATACCAAAATCTTGCAGTGGCTTTTTTTTTACCACAGCGAAAAAATTTCTCCTACCTATTGTCGGGCATATCGAGCACTCATACCATATCAAACCTGATAAAGTTAGTCTTCAAATACAGGTTAGTATCCAAGTATCATGCCTATCTACAACTTAACCTGTCAGGTCTTTTGTAACATACCAGTAGCTAGCATTTGATTCGGCGCTTTAGCGAAAAAAATAAGTCCCACGTGCCATCGGTCATATCAAGCACTCATACCATATCAAACCATATAAAATTAGTCTTAAAATATAGGTTTGTATTCAAGTATTATACTTATGTACAATAAAATCTGTCAGGTCTCTTGCATCATACCAGTATCTAGCTTTTTAGTTGGTACTATAGCGAAAAAAAATACTCCCACATTCCGTTGATCATATCGAACACTCGGACCATATCAAACCTAATGAAGTTAGTCTTAAAATATAGCTTAGTGTTCACGTATTATGTATATATACAATTTAACCTGTCAGGTCTCTAAGATCATACCAAAATCTTGCAGTGGCTTTTTTTTTACCACAGCGAAAAAATTTCTCCTACCTTTTGTCGGGCATATCGAGCTCTCATACCATGTCAAACCTTATAAAGTTAGTCTTCAAATACAGCTTAGTGTTCAAGTTTCATTCCTATTTGCAGCTAAACCTGTCAGGTCGTTTGTAACATACCAGTAGCTAGCATTTGATTCGGCGCTTTAGCGAAAAAAATAAGTCCCACGTGCCATCGGTCATATCAAGCACTCATACCATATCAAACCATATAAAATTAGTCTTAAAATATAGGTTAGTATTCAAGTATTATGCTTATGTACGATAAAATCTGTCAGGTCTCTTGCATCATACCAGTATCTAGCTTTTTAGTTGGTACTATAGCGAAAAAAAATACTCCCACATTCCGTTGATCATATCGAACACTCGGACCATATCAAACCTGATAAAATGTATCTAGGAATATAGCTTAGTGTTCAAGTATTATGTCTATGTACATTTTAACCTGTCAGGTCTCTTGCATCATACCACAATCTTGCAGTGGCTTTTTTTTTACCACAGCGAAAAAAATTCTCCTACCTTTTGTCGGGCATATCGAGCTCTCATACCATATCAAACCTTATAAAGTTAGTCTTAAAATACTGCTTAGTGTTCAAGTATCATGCTTATCTACAATTTTACCCGTCAGGTCTTTTTTAACATATCAGTAGCTATCTTTTTAGTCGGCGCCTTAGCGAAAAAAATAGATCCCACGTGCCATCGGTCATATCACGCACTCATACCATATCAAACCATATAAAATTAGTCTTAAAATATAGGTAAGTATTCAAGTATTATTCTTATCTACAATAAAATCTGTCAGGTCTCTGGCATCGTACCAGTAGCTTGCTTTTTAGTTGGTACTATAGTGAAAAAAAATACTCCCACATTCCGTTGATCATATCGAACACTCGTACCATATCAAACCTTATGAAGTTAGTCTTAAAATATAGCTTGGTGTTCAAGTATTATGTATAAATACAATTTAACCTGTCAGGTCTCTTGGATCATACCAAAATCTTGCAGTGGCTTTTTTTTTACCACAGCGAAAAAATTTCTCCTACCTATTGTCGGGCATATCGAGCACTCATACCATATCAAACCTTATAAAGTTAGTCTTCAAATACAGCTTAGTGTCCAAGTATCATGCCTATCTACAACTTAACCTGTCAGGTCTTTTGTAACATACCAGTAGCTAGCATTTGAGTCGGCGCTTTAGCGAAAAAAATAAGTCCCACGTGCCATCGGTCATATCAAGCACTCATACCATATCAAACCATATAAAATTAGTCTTAAAATATAGGTTAGTATTCAAGTATTATATTTATGTACAATAAAATCTGTCAGGTCTCTTGCATCATACCAGTATCTAGCTTTTTAGTTGGTACTATAGCGAAAAAAAATACTCCCACATTCCGTTGATCATATCGAACACTCGGACCATATCAAACCTGATAAAATTTATCTAGGAATATAGCTTAGTGTTCAAGTATTATGTCTATGTACATTTTAACCTGTCAGGTCTCTTGCATCATACCACAATCTTGCAGTAGCTTTTTTTTTACCAAAGTGAAAAAATTTCTCCTACCTTTTGTCGGCCATATTGAGCACTCATACCATATCAAACCTAATGAAGTTAGTCTTAAAATATAGCTTAGTGTTCAAGTATTATATATATATACAATTTAACCTGTCAGGTCTCTAGGATCATACCAAAATCTTGCAGTGGCTTTTTTTTTACCACAGCGAAAAAATTTCTCCTACCTTTTGTCGGGCATATCGAGCTCTCATACCATATCAAACCTTATAAAGTTAGTCTTCAAATACAGCTTAGTGTTCAAGTTTCATGCCTATTTGCAGCTAAACCTGTCAGGTCTTTTGTAACATACCAGTAGCTAGCATTTTATTTGGCGCTTTAGCGAAAAAAATAAGTCCCACGTGCCATCGGTCATATCAAGCACTCATACCATATCAAACCATATAAAATTAGTCTTAAAATATAGGTTAGTATTCAAGTATTATTCTTATCTACAATAAAATCTGTCAGGTCTCTGGCATCGTACCAGTAGCTTGCTTTTTAGTTGGTACTATTGCGAAAAAAATTACTCCCACGTTCCGTCGATCATATCGAACACTCATACCATATCAAACCTGATAAAATGTATCTTGAAATAAAGCTTAGTATTCAAGTATTATATCTTTATACAATTTAACCTGTCAGGTCTCTTGCATCATACCACAAACTTGCAGTAGCTTTTTTTTACCATTGCGAAAAAATTTCTCCTACATTTTGTCTGCCATATCGAGCACACATACCATATCAAACCATATAAAATAAAGCTGAAAATATAGCTTAGTGTTCATATATTATGGCTACCTACAATTTAACCTGTCAGGTCTTTTGGCATCATGGTTGGAACCAATCTCGAACAATGTAATGTATAGAAAAAAAAAGTTATTTATATGAACTTTTTTTTAATGCACTTTACGTAGGAAACGTGTTATTATAATAAAACACTTTCATTTTATTATTTTTGCATGTTTTTAAAGCTTAATAATGTATTAAACTTGACGACTCCTTAATTTGGTCAGGTTATAAAAAGCTACTACTTTTGGCTACCAATTTCACACCGGTCAACATCTCTACCCCAGGGGAGCGCGTTATTTTCTCTATGTATGTATTACTATAGATTACCCGCGCACCCAGCACTAGGGTGACAGAGTTTGTCGATCCTAGCCGGTTAAGGGCTTGGACACATTCTAATGTTAGTTTTGAGTCTATTTCGTCAGATCCTAGCGCTTTCAGAGCAGCCTGGCTATCTGATAAAATAACAATATGTTTCTGGTGTTCGATATATGTTATGTGTTGGTGGTCGGAACTAATAGTTATTCTTTCGTAAATTCCCGTCTATGTTTTCGACGTTACTTTGTACCTTTCTAATCCAACGACAAAAATAAAAATAAACGTTTTTATTTAATTTTTGTTCTGATAGAAAGGGAAACAAAAATGTTGGAAATATCGACGACGCGACGGAGACGTATAGAAGGTCGAGCATTACCGACCGCCATGGCCAATTTTCTTGTTTCCATGGTTGTGAGTAGGAGCGGCATCCTTTATGATTCTAAAATCCTTGCTGCAAATCAACCTTTTTAGATTTGTTGTCTGTCTGTTTGTTTTTTTTTATTCGAGCATCACGCAAAAACTAATGAACTTTCATCAAAAGAACATCATCGGATTTGGTTCAAAATGTGAAAGTGCCGGCTAACAAAAAATAATGCGATATTCTGTTAGGACTTGTCCGTCTTAACATTTATTAATACGGCACCTAAGCTGTAGGTCCATTGTCCTTGGTTTTATTTGGGTTCGAAAATCTGCCCTTTCATACACATTTTCGATAAAATTAGCTAAGGCTATATTCTGTTAGAACTAGTCCGTCGCAGCATTTTTTAGTATGGCACCAAAGCTTTAGGGCCATTTTCCTTGGTTTTATTATTTTCCATTTTCCAACAGCCCGCTAGTTACATCTGTCATATTCTATCTTCTAAAAACAAAAGCACCTCCCCTCTATCCTTAGACAATTTAATAGGGACGAGTTACGCGAGTCATTCTACTAAGAAACATTTCTGCCACTTTTCGCGGGGGGCGAGGTAACATGAAATCCGCAACTTTAGATTCTAATTTTAAATGTTAAAAATCATGAAAAGTAGTCTCGTGTGAACCCCAAACGTTCTAAGTTCAAAATTATTGTTTCGCTATTATAGGCTGTCTCGTTTAGTGATAAGGTATAAAATTGGGTGTAAATGCGCAAGATTAATAATTGATCTAATACCGTGGCAGAGGGGAAATGCTACCGCAAGGCGAGTCCCTATTAAATTGTCTAAGCCTCTATCCATCGACACTCCTAAGTTCCGATCTCTTCCTCATTCGTCTCCTTCCACATAAATGCTAACCTAGACGGACAAGTTCTAACAGAATAAAGCATTATTTTTTGTTGGCCAGCACTTTCACATCTTGACCAAAAATGTATGAAATGCCGATGATGTCCTTTATGAGAGTTCTTTGTTTTTGGTTAAACGGACGAAGTCACGGGTAAACTATAATAATAACACTTACACGTAAAATACAGTAGATCTGTTCATTATAAAATTTAGTCCAACATAGGGCGAGTACAAATATTGATAGCATTTATTTACTTGAACTGTACATAGATAAAGCGCTCTAATAATGTCATTATCTTCGTTAATTACTGCTCTAAGAGAAAACAACGTAAGAGTTCACAACCTAACGTAATAAATCAATACAATAGGGGTTCGTATTGTCACGGCCGCTGTCAAATGTCAAACGTAAAGAAGGCATTCGAAAATTCGGCCGGCTCATTAACAACCGCCGTGGTCTTACGGTCTAAGGTTCCGCCTCCCATGCTGGGGGGTGACGGTTCGAATCCGGTCCGCGCCAAAAATATTTCTAGATTTTTGTGTTTTTAGAAATGTTCTAGAAGGAAGAGAGAGAAGGAATATTTAAAAAGGGACAAAAGGTGAACGTGTCTAGGAACTTCGAGAAAGGAGGCGAAATTACGAATATTTGAAAAGAACCAGAAAAGTGGGCGTGTCTTCGATCGGTTTCGAAAAAGGAACGCGGGGTTAGAACTATCTGGAGGAAAACAATCGAGTAAAGAAAAGAAGATCGAAAAAAGGGTATTCCGGAATGTTCTGCGGGATATAAAAAGGCGGCGAATTTCGACTGGCGGCAGTCCTTGGTTAAACAGTGAACAGTGCGAAACAAAAGGAAGAAAAGTAAAAGTGGAAAAGTACTAGTGAAGAGAAAAGTGCTAAGAGTGGAACAGTGAGTAGACTAGTGTCAGTGTAGTGCGTGACGTCATAGTGTCGGTGTAGTACGTGACGTCATAGTGTCAGTGTAGTGCGTGACGTCATAGTGTCGTACGTCTTGACGTCATAGTGTCGTACGTCGTGACGTCATAGCGTGACGCGTGTCGTGTCGTCACAGTAGTGACGTAGTGGACTGTGAACAGTGACAGTAAGTGGTGCACGGGGAATCCCTGCGAGGAGGACCCGGTGAAGTGAACCGTTTAGGGGAACCTCTGCGAGGTGGACCGATTGTAAGTGTATCCCAAATAAACTCTGTAAAATTGGACTTAGCGTTTCACTCCAATCCCGGAACCCGTAGCTCGTAACAGTATTTTTACTTCAAAACGTGGATTCAAGGTGATTCAAGCAACGTTCCCTATTCTAAACTACTCGTATGCGTCTAGATTTAAATGTTTAGCCTGAGACGAATCATAGAACCGGCTTAAGAGTAACCAGACAGGTAATTAGATTAAACTACTTTTTATACAATCAACAACGCTAGCTGTAGGAATAGCTAGTAATATTAATGACTCGTGACTGCATTGAACGTAAAATCACGTAAAATGGACTATATTTTGCCTGGAACTATGTCCGCACCGGTTCCCGCCATTGAAGCGAGATAAAATATCTAAACTATTATAAAACTGTAACAGAAGGTGTGTCTGTACATTGAAGATATTTACAAAATAAAACCGGTCAAGTGCGAGTCGGGCTACTCGCGCACCGAGGGTTCCGTAGCACACCACCACAGAACACAACATTATTAACCTAGAAAAAAACTTTTTTTGTCCGGGACCTTTAGCGCGAGACCGACTCACACTTGGCCGGTTTTTAGTATTTGTTGTTATTCTGTAGAGTTTGCTCTATAATCACACTAAGTTTGACGGTTGTATATGTTACTGGTTTTACGATAGAGCGTGAAGAAAAAACGTTGATAAAAAGTAGTTTCTTGTTGAGAACCCCCCTTAATTTTTAACTTTTTGACATTTTTCTTATTTGTTAGCAAATATGCCGTAACAACGCACATTCTGTGAAAATTTCAACTATGTAGCTATTACGGTTCAAAAGTTACAGCCTTAAATAGGTAGGACAGACGGACGGACGGACGGACAACGTAGGCTTAGTAATAGGGTCCCGTTTTCACCCTTTGGGTACGGAACCCTAAAAAAGATTACGATATGGTTTTTAGGCTTCCCTGATTTCAAATCAAAAATTTTTGGACTTTTTGTCTGTCTGTTTGTTTGTTTGTTTGTGTGTTTGTTTGTTCGAGCATCACGCAAAAACTACTGAACCGATTTTGATGAAACTTTTTTTGTTTGATAGCTTATGATCTGACTTAAAATCTGGTATATAATTTATGCGGACGAAGTCGCGGGTAAAAGCTCGTAAAATAATAAAACTAATACCAGCACCCGCGGCATGAAGGCGCGGCGCGATACATATCTATCGCACCCTACCTCTCTTTCTTTTTGCGCGCGAACGACCGAGCCAGCAGGCGCGATAAAGCGTTTATCGAGGCGTCATGCTGCGGGCGCTGATTAATACTTATACCGGTCGAACGCAGAGCCAGGAGGCTCATTGGCGACAGTAAACTGGTGGAGACCAAGCTTCATAGCCTAGCCCACCGCCGCAGAGTAGCCTGCTTGACGGTCTTCTACAGCTTGTACTTCGGTGAGTGTGCCCAAGAGCTACATGAGCTCATCCCCCCTTCCCCTTTCTACTATCGGATTTCCAGACGCACCGCGGGATATCATCCGTTTCTGGTTGACATCCCTCATATCCGCACCAAGCGCCATTCCGATTCTTTAATAATGCGCACAGCCAAGGAGTGGAGTGCCCTGCCTGCGTCAGTGTTTCCGAGCGCTTACAACCCGAATTCCTTTAAAGTACTGAGAGTGAATAGGCTTCTTCTGGGTAAGCTCGCTACATCTTCGACCCCATCTTCGTCCTGAGGACTGGATTGAGGTCAAGAGCAAACCCATCCTTAATAAAAAAAAATATATATGTATACACCAGTTTATAACTCCAATCATAAGCTTTTAAACATAAAAAGTTTTATCAAAATCGGTGTAGTAGTTTTTGCGTGTTGCTCGAACAAAACAGCTGTAGCATTGTGAAGTGTGATGTGAACATCTTGTGTTACTCACTGGGTACACTTATATAAGTTGGAATCTTGATTCTGTTTATCCTTTAATAACACAATAAGTGTCAGCATTGTGACCTTCTCGACCAGAGCCATACCAGAGCCACTGCATACCAAAAAAAATTATTGACAAGATGACGTCAGCACATGCGAAACCAAAGAAATTGAACCTTAAGTCTTCTTCTTAGGTAACTGCCAGATAACCAGAGGGCGATAGAGGGGGTGAGGTAAAAATTCGGTGGGAGGAAGGGAGTGTCCGTATTGTATCTAGTAATAGATACTCTTTCTTATACTGTGCCAGAGCAAATAAACAAGATTATTTTACCTTAGATTTATTTTTCACGATTTCGATGTTGATCCCATAGAGAACGTTTTTCAGTTTGTGATGGGGCGGGGCCAAGGGCGGATCCAGGATTTCATCTTGGGGGGGGCCCTCGGCCGACTCAGGCCACGTATTAAGATAAAAAAAAAATTAGAGACACAGACCTGAGACGTCTTGTATACATACATAGAAAACTAAAACAATCAGCCCCGGATCTACGATTTTTCCGAGGCGGGGCAAAAACATGAGATTGGCGCCGGGCCTCTTCTACAAGAGTGTAGCTATAATTTTTTCTTAGAGAGGCCAGGTCCATGTTGAGTGGTTGCAATAAAACGTTTAACATAGAGCGAGCGAAGCGAGCTCGAGATTTTACTGCAATATGATTAGGTCGAGTCAGAAATTCGCAATATGATCGAATTCTGCGATAGGTAATTTCAATACAACAAAAAACCAAGAGCGAGCGAAGCGAGCTCGATATTTCACTGAAATATAATGAGATGACTGCAATAAGATCTAAAGGCAAGAGCGAGCGAAGCGAGCTCGAGATTTCACTGCAATATAATGAGACGACTGCAATACGATCTTAAACCGAGAGCGAGCGAAGCAAGCTCAGATTTCGTCACTGCAATGTAATGAGATGACTGCAATGAGATCTAAAACCAAGAGCGAGCGAAGCGAGCTCGGGATTTTACTGCAATATGATTAGGTCGAGTCAGAAATTGGCAATATGATCGAATTCTACGATAGGTAATTTCAATACAACAAAAAAACCAAGAGCGAGCGAAGCGAGCTCGATATTTCACTGAAATATAATGAGATGACTGCAATGAGATCTAAAAGCAAGAGCGAGCGAAGCGAGCTCGAGATTTCACTGCAATATAATGAGACGACTGCAATACGATCTTAAACCGAGAGCGAGCGAAGCAAGCTCAGATTTCGTCACTGCAATGTAATGAGATGACTGCAATGAGATCTAAAACCAAGAGCGAGCGAAGCGAGCTCGGGATTTTACTGCAATATGATTAGGTCGAGTCAGAAATTCGCAATATGATCGAATTCTGCGATAGGTAATTTCAATACAACAAAAAACCAAGAGCGAGCGAAGCGAGCTCGATATTTCACTGAAATATAATGAGATGACTGCAATAAGATCTAAAGGCAAGAGCGAGCGAAGCGAGCTCGAGATTTCACTGCAATATAATGAGACGACTGCAATACGATCTTAAACCGAGAGCGAGCGAAGCAAGCTCAGATTTCGTCACTGCAATGTAATGAGATGACTGCAATGAGATCTAAAACCAAGAGCGAGCGAAGCGAGCTCGGGATTTTACTGCAATATGATTAGGTCGAGTCAGAAATTGGCAATATGATCGAATTCTACGATAGGTAATTTCAATACAACAAAAAAACCAAGAGCGAGCGAAGCGAGCTCGATATTTCACTGAAATATAATGAGATGACTGCAATGAGATCTAAAGGCAAGAGCGAGCGAAGCGAGCTCGAGATTTCACTGCAATATAATGGGATGACTGCAATACGATCTTAAACCAAGAGCGAGCGAAACAAGCTCGAGATTTCGTCACTGCAATATAATGAGATGTCTGAAATCAGGAGCGAGCGAAGCGAGCACGAGATTTTTTTGCAAAATTCTCAAGTCGATGCAATATTTTTTTTCCATCTTGATTTTGGCGCCCCCTAAACCTGCCGCCCGGGGCGTGTTCCCCGGTTTGCTGTTAAATCTTTAGGTTTATAATTATGTGTATAATCCTAAAGATTTCTGACCACAGCCTTGTTTTAATTATTGTACCTACACAGGCACAATAATTAAAACAGAAACATAGAGCGAGCGAAGCGAGCTCTAATCTTCTCCGCTCTACGAATTGGTTATGGACAGAGCTCAATCAATCTATGCCCTAGTAAAGTGCCGTCATTACTCAGCCTCGAAATTCAATGCAATCCGCAGAGGTCCGTGGGGGGGGCCATGGCCCCCTGGGCCCCCCCCCTGGATCCGCCCTTGGGCGGGGCGGGGGGCGGACATCGCCATGTATATCGCAGAGTACGCATAAAAGCTAGCTAGACTAGGTTGTTCTCCGTGACCTGCGCCGCCGCCGCACATTGCACTCATAATCTAAGAGCTACTGCACGCGCGCCCGCACATGCGCCTGCGCCGGGCTATACGAGATCTAAACTGATATTTGTATTAGTAAGTCAATATAAGTGGCGACGCGAAGACGGACTCACTTCCTGTTTTACTTGACAGAAGATGGCTACGTACTGCTATTGAAATATGGGGTAGAAAATCCGAGTATGCTATATTTATGATATCTGTGGCTACCCCCTCGGGGAATATAGTCGTGAGGGTACGTACGATTTGTACGAAAATATACTTATAGTTATGACAAATATGGGGATGAAACTACGGGCACGGGATAGTACCACTATGGAATAATCTGTGATAGTACTAGCAACATTATGATTGACTAGCGACCCGCCCCGGCTTCGCACGGGTGAAATATAAACCTTCCTCTTGAATCACTCTATCTATTTAAAAAAACGCATCAAAATCCGTTGCGTAGTTTTAAAGATCTAAGCATAGGTACATCAGGGACAGACAGACAACGACAAGCGACTTTGTTTTATACTATGTAGTGATGAGTCAATATTACTTGAAATAAAAAAATTGATTGATTGATAGCCTGCAGGTAACTGGCGAACGAGCATCAATTCTTTAATAGTTTGTCTACAACCGTACTTCAATAGGACGTGACGTGATCTGAGGTGCAAAGAAGTAGGAATTGGCTACATTAGGCCGCGGCCCGGCCGTCCGCGTCCGCGTCCCACACAACACAAGTGCAGGTCTGTACTGTACTGTAGTTATGTACACGCATAGTACAAATAGCTGAGATGCATCAACGAGCGCACGCGCGATAACTTTCAAATATGGATCTGATTTTTTCAAACAATTGACTGACCCATCAGGGTATTTAAGGCTACTCCTCCCATCTGCAAGGCTCTCTTTCTTACAAGCAAACTTTGCAATTAGCCATCCCGCTTCAATTGCGCGGCTCCGGTCAGAAATTTCCGTTTTTTTTTAAAACCTGTATGATTATATATGAATTTTCAAAAAATAAGAAAACCACATCATTTTATATTGTATTGTGAAGAATATTGTAAATTTTCATATTCTTCTGATCAACAATTCTTCTATCAATCATTTTCAATTTTACGTAACAGAGCAATAGAAATTGAACAAAAGTGTTTCCGTACATATATAGACAAGATTGAGAATTCTATTGTGAAAGATCCTAAATCGTTTTGGTCATACGTAAAAAGTAAAAGAACGTCTAATACGTATCCTAACGTTATGCATTACAAAGGGGATTCTGCGGATACTGGAACCGAAATCTCCAACTTATTTGCATCCTACTTTCACTCCACCTTTCAGAAGCCTAATGTAACCGATAGTTCCGGCTCCAGTTCTAATACTTCTCAATCTAAAATACTTTCTGAGACATCTAGTATTAGTATTGGTTCAATTGATGTATGTCCTGAGGCGGTATTAAAACTATTGAAATCTCTTGATCTTACTAAATCAGGTGGTCCTGACCTCATACCTCCCTCATTCATAGTGAATTGTGCTGCTGGCCTTGTTATGCCAATCTGTATTTTATTTAAACGCTCACTTTCGGAGGGGAATGTACCCGCAATTTGGAAATCGGCTTTTGTCACACCGGTTCATAAAAAGGGTGGTAAATCAAACGTGGAAAATTATCGTCCCATCTCGAAGCTGTGTCTGTTTGCAAAAATCTTAGAAAGACTTGTGTACAATGAAGTATATGCTGCACTCAAATGTTCATTCAGCGACGAACAACACGGTTTTCTTAGGAAGCGCTCTACAGTCTCTAACTTAGTATTAGCGAATGAGTATATATCGGAGGGCATGGATCAACGTGCACAAGTAGATGTGATCTATACTGACTACAGCAAATGCTTCGATCGTATAGACCATTGTATCCTTTTACAGAAGCTGTTGTCGTCCGGCATTCACGGAGATCTCTACAGATGGTTTGTCTCCTATATTGAGAACCGTACCCAAGCAGTAGCGATGCAAGGCTGTACCTCTGATTGGACCTCAATACCGTCGGGCGTGCCCCAGGGCTCAATTTTGGGTCCTCTTTTGTTCATAATATTTATATTGGATATTAAGTTGTGTTTTAAAAATTCTGATATTCTCTTATTTGCTGATGACATGAAAATTCTTAAATTAATTAACAGTTCGCAGGATGTAAAACTCCTTCAAGATGACTTATCTAGATTCCAGGACTATTGTTTTGTGAATAAACTGGACCTAAATGTATCTAAATGCTTTTACATGACTTTTACGCGGAAATTTACCACCCTGGGCTCTGGGTATAGTCTATTGAACCATCAATTAATTAAAGTAAATGAGATCAGGGACTTAGGCGTCGTTCACGACAGTAAACTTCTATTCGATAAACATATCGACCTTATCGTAAGTAAAGCTTCTAAGGCTTTAGGGTTTATTATCAGATCTACGGTGAGTTTTACTAATTTGAAGTCACTCAAAATACTGTATTGCGCCTTCGTACGCAGTCACTTGGAATATGCATCTCAGGTATGGAACCCACGATATGAGGTCTATAAGGCACGTATCGAGGGTATTCAGAAAAGATTCTTGCGTTTTCTTGATTATAAAGCACGGCAATGGTCAGATGACTATCAACACCGCTGCAAGCGCTACCACTTTCTTCCCCTTGAACACCGACGTAATATTAGCGACATTTGCTACTTGATAAATATCTCGAATGGATCCATTGACAGCCCAGATTTAATCACTAAAATATGTCTTCGTACCAATCAATTAGGCCTTAGGCAACGTCCCTTGTTACACGTTCCCCTTGCTAAGACTAACTATAGACAAAATGCATTCTTACTGCGCAGCGCTAATAGCTTAGTGTTTCAGTTGATCTAGACTTTGATTTGTTTTGCACAAGCACGACCTCGGTTAAACGAGTACTTACTGAAAAATACCTACCTCGGTTAATGAGTTAGCGGCTCACTCGGCACCTCTTTACTTTTACTTTTACTTTTTAGTTAATATAATTCCTTTTCTTTTGTGGATGGTTTGAAGTACCAGCAGACTCTGAGCTTTTAGTAATGTAACTTCTTATTAGTTTTATTGATACTTACTAAATTTGTATTTTCACTCACAAAAGTATGTAAAACGAATGAAATTTATCTGTGGAAACTTTTAGTTGGCAATGTTGTTTTAAAAAATGTTGATACCCTACTATCATGTAATTAGTCCGTAAGTTTTCCTAAAATGAATAAAATAAAATAAAAAATAAAAAACAATGTAAAATGGTTACAACTGGAAAAAAAGAGGTGACTTTGGAGTCGTTTTTCTTCAGTTTTATTAATTAAAATAGATTTCGAGAAAAACCACATCACTTCTCATATCCTGTAGATTGTTCAGTTTTGTTTTCTGCTTAAAAAGTGCCATAGTCAATGTATAAAATGGTTACAAAGTTACTCAAAACCGGGCGGACGCCCCTTAATTATGAAACTCAACAAAGTTTGAATTTAATAGCGTTCTATCTATTAAACATCTAGCTCTCGGGTCTCTCGCCTGGGCTGCGCTGGGCTTTGGTACGTACAATACAAGACAAGCCAAATAAATCGATCAGGTGAGGTGTGAAACAATGACTAGTAGGTAGGTGCTCCATCCCACGTAGCTCTGTTCTGTTCTGCTGCACTAGTGCGATATCTAATGAGGTAACTTTGGTTTAGTATGGAATTATTATTTTGAAACCGGGTCTTCTTCTTATCGTGTGGGCAGAGCCCTGGTGTCAGAACCGGGTTGCTTGCGAGAAAAAAAATATTACTTCTGAAAAGTAGAAGTGCCAAGTGTGATACCATTTTGAAAACTTGATTAAATGTGCCAACTTTTGAAATAACTTGCCAAGTTAGCGTTATACTATTTTTATAAAGGGTGTAGTCTTAAAGTTGCCAAAAGAAAATAATTTGACCCCAGAAGTCGGACGGAAGATAGTATTTTCTTAAAAAGTATGGCACTAATCCTTTATTTTTGAATTGGGTCCACTGAAAAGATTATTCAGAATTGCGTAACAAGTATTTTCGTGAAAAAATTTACAAGGCAGTATCTACAAGTTGGGAGCAAGGTGGACATTTTTTTAATGTTCAAAAAATTTACAAAATCTCAAAAACTAAGTATCAAAGATGGTTTTGTTTTTTGTATTTTCCTGAACAGTTATAAACGCACCGATCTCCTGTTTTCGACTTTACATCGAGTTTTGGGACACCCTTTATAAGATTGCCGCTGCGAGCAAATGCTCTTTGATACTCTTCTGGTGTGAATCGACCCTAACAGTATCTAGTGCTGACTGCACTATTTGCACTTCGTTATTGTTGCTTGTTAGCAACGTAACACACGTTTATACCGCTGTTATTAGCACTCGTACGTATGTAACTGTTAGTACAAATAAATAAATACAAATATCTTTATTAACAAAATAGAAATTCAGTACACATGATACAATGGACCCCGCATGCGGCAAGCCAGAATCTCGGGAATCCTCTACGATTAGTGCCAGTAAACTGACTGAATTAGATTACCTTATGTATAGTATACTTACTGCATGTTTCGTAAATTAAGTATGAAACCATAATCAACGCATACAGCCATACATGTATGCACGCACGACTATAATTCCCGAGGGAATAGTGACAGGTCACAGATATTCAAAATCTATACTTATAAAACAGTTCCGCGACTGAATTACTGCCATACAACGCACAGCCAACCACTGAACATTCAAACATGACAACAGATTGGACAACACAGGACAAAATTATAGGTAGTATTATGTAACGTACAAGCACCCCCTAGCCTCGGAACGGAAGGATAGTGAATAGTCCCAAGTGGTACTCAAAAGAATTAAATTAAATACATTTATAATTTAATTCTTCTTCCAGCCCTCAGGACGAAGATGGGGTCGAAAATGTAGCGAGCTTACCCAGAAGATGCCTATTCACTCGTACTTTAAAGGAATTCGGGTTGTAAGTACTCGGAAATACTGACGCAGGTAAGGCATTCCACTCCTTGGCTGTGCGCATTATAAAAGATTCAGAAAGGCGCTTGGTGCGGATATGTGGGATGTCAACCAAGAAGGGGTGATATCCCGCGGTGCGTCTGGAAGTCCGATAGTAGAAAGGGGAAGGTGGGATGAGCTCATGATGAGGGATGAGCTCATGACATACATATTATCACGCCACTATTCCACAGGGGTAGGCAGAGACTACGGCTCGCCATACACTACTATTCTGACATACTTCTCTCGCCTCATCCACTTTCATACATCTCTTCATGCACTTCCGTCGGTTGAGGAACTTGAGGGTGCTACGCACTTGTCCTTTTCGGAGAATACTATTTTATTTGGTCGTGGTAAGTTCTCCTCGGACGCCCTCTCTCGACTGTTCCACTCACATTGGATCGATAAATCCCCTAGTGAGTCTACTCTCATTCATCCTCTGTACGTGACCGAACCACCTAAGCATACCTCTTTCAATCCTGGTTATCACATCATCCTTCAACGTACACCGATCCCTTATCACACTGTTTTTGATTCAGAACATACTTCGTAAAGAGTGCATTTCCACTGCATTCACTCGACTTTCATTCCTTTTGCTCTGTGGAGCAACAACATTCACTTCCGTACATAAGGGTGGGCACCAACACGCGATTGTGAATGCAAATGTTAAATGAAATGATATACAGGGTGTAACAAAATACCCTAGTAATACTTAAGGGGGTGCTTCAGACCCTCAAACTGAACAACTTTCTCTATGGGGCCAACATCGAAATAGCGAAACAAAAATCTGCTGTCCCATACATTTGGCTCGAGTAGTTTTGCAGTTTTGTATGGGACAGCAGATTTTTTCTTCGCGATTTCGATGTTGGCCCCTAGAGAAAGTTGTTCAGTTTGATGGTCTGAAGCACCCCCTTAAGTATTACTAGGGTGTTTTGTTACACCCTGTAGTAAACATACGTTGATTTTTGCTTTTAAATCAAAGACATATATATTACTAGCGTAAGGACATGGCCTATGAGCTTGACTATTGTCCCCAGTTCGTTGGCTCTAAAATGCAAGGAAAAATGTCAGTTTTAGAGCACTACAAATATATGACACGATATAGTTCGTATACGAGTTATGACAGATGGCGCAAATTTTTGTTTCTATGAAGAAGGTTTTTGTAAAATATTCTGACGGGCCTATCCTTACGCTAGTAATATATAAATCTATGTTTTAAATATACCTAAGAAAACTCTATGTTCTGTTCTAATGTCGTCCGTTTAAATACGAGAGTTTGTCGGAAGTGTTTTAAAGTTTTAATAGTTCACGTTGCATAACATGAATCATACATATCAGTTCTTATTATATTATCAGCAGCGATGCTATTCAATGATAGTGAGAGTTGAACGAACTGTTCACATGGACAGTTCACAAACGTCGACCCGACCGCTAATAGGAAATGTATCAATGAATCAATAGTCAAATGACCTATCTATCAGTAGATAGCTGTTCTGTTCTGTTCTGTTGATACAAATAGGTACCTAGTAAATAGGTACTAATGATAGAGAAGCTCTCAATACTTGTGTCGATGAGGTCCCTCTTGTTACTGTTACGCGCTGTTACATACAAACGAAGTTTAATATTAAGAAGATATTTTTAGGGTTCCGTACCCAAAGGGTGAAAACGGGACCCTATTACTAAGCCTACGTTGTCCGTCCGTCTGTCCTACCTATTTGGGGCTGTAACTTTAGAACCGTAATAGCTAGATAGTTGAAATTCTTCTCAGATTACGTTATTACGTTATTGCGTTATTACGGCGGATTTGTTAACAAATAATAAAAATGTCAAAAAGTTCAAAATTAAGGGGGGTTTTCAACAAAAAACTAGCTTTTATCAAGGTTTTTTCTTAACGCTCTGTCGTAAAAACGGTAATGCAAACAAGCGTCAAACTTAGTGTAATTATAGAGCAAACTCTACAGAATAACAACAAATACCAAAAACCGGCCAAGTGTGAGTCTGTCTCGGGCTAAAGGTCCCAGACAAAAAAAGATTTTTCTAAGTTAATAATGTTGTGTTCTGTGATGGTGTGGTACGGAACACTTGGTGCGCGAGTAGCCCGACTCGCACTTTACCGGTTTTATTTTAAATATGGTCTAGATGTTAAGCTCTGTGCCTGTGGTTTGTCAGATTTCAGATAAAAGGGATTAATTTAAGATTTAAATGGAAATCTTTGCCCCATTGTAACTTTGAAACTATACATTTTAGCGAAGATCTGACAAAGCAATGAGATAAGTTTCTAGACCGTGTTTAAAAAATTTCAAATTTTTAGGGTTCCGTAGTCAAATAAGGAACCCTTGTACTATCGTACATTCTGTCTGTCTGTCTGTCTGTAGACCCCACCTCGATTATTCGATCATTTTTGCACCTATTGAATTGAAATTTGGTATAACAATTGATAACAGTAACCCAAAAACAGAAATGATGCCGGCCGGCCGGAAGTACGGCCGTAAAGTCTAGAAATTAAATAAATCACAACTAAACTTTTTCATTATCATGAACATTATGGAAAACGTCAAACAGAAAAACATCGCCTGCAGTTTTATGCATTTCAAATAAAATTTACCGTAAAATATTTGAATTGGTTTATCTGAACTGCGACAAAAATATTATTTCGATTGCTTTTTTATGGTTTCTCTGTATTGTTCTCAGGAAAACATTTAAACGGCATTTATCCGCCCGGAATGCATCGATAAAAAATGACTGCCACGCCAAGAAATGGAAATCTTAAAAAGAAGAAATATAAATATCGGACCTACGAAAATATGGCAATCGTATACTAATAGATTTGAGAAATATTTGAAGTACAACATAAAGTGTATTTATAAATTACGAGCTTTTACCCGCGACTTTGTCCGCATAAATTATATACCAGATTTTAAGTCAGATGATAACAGCTATCAAACAAAAAAAAGTTTCATCAAAATTGGTTCAGTAGTTTTTGCGTGATACTCGAACAAACAAACAAATAAACAAACATACAAAAAAACAAACAGACACAAAAAATCCAAAAATTGGTGATTTAGAATCAGGGACAGGTAAAAACCATGTCGTAATTTTTTTTTTGTAAATATCTTCAATGTACAGACACACTTCTGTTACAGTTTTATAATAGTTTAGATAACTTACTTCCGTACATGCGTTTTCGTTATTTTCTTCTAGGACTAGAATACAATAGGCGTAGCATGTTGCACGTGATACGGCTATATCATGCCTTTTATCTCGTTCGTTCGCGCGCAAATAGAAAGAGAGCGAAGGTGTGATAGCGCCATATCGCGCTGTCATGCTAGCTATGCAGTTGCCGAAATTTAAAATTTCTAGGTGTAAAATTTAGCTGCTGTCAGAGCAAAATTTAGCTAAATACAGATAACATTTTGCGTAAACTTTTGGAGGTAAAAACAGATTAGTATCAACATAGTTTAGGTCGTAGTGTAGTGTTGCCATGCAAAGCTACAGTGGCTCCCTCATTTCATTTCTACTCGAACTGTAGTTGTGAAAAAACATTTTTTTGACAACTCTCCCATACAATGAAAAGGGGGTTGGAAAAAACGTTTCTTATTTATTTAATCAAGTGAGGTGTCGTTGGATAGGTCTTGTCTAATGGAACAAAACTCCCATAGAATCTAAATCGTTACAATGCTTCTGTCTCGAGATATCTGCGCTAAATAGTCAAAAATAGGGCGTAACTAGCTATCGCGAGTATAGTCGTATGTCGTGGACGGGGTGTGCCCACGGCTCAAAAAAAGAAAGCATATGCGTATTTCTGTCTCACTCGAACTCACTCTTCTTTTTTTCCATTTTTATGAAATGACAGCTAAGAGTCCAAAGGGTGGTGAAGTGTAGTCTGTAGTGTGGGTACTGGGTAGGGTAGAGTAGTGTCACAGTATTACTATAATATAAGCCTCACAGTATGGCAACGCTCTTGATGGCGGCATGGCGGCATGGCGGCGCGCCCGCGTACTTACGCGCTATCATACGCAGATATGCAAGGCAATACCAACCTCTTCATACAGACCCAGTAATGCGAGCCCCACCGCCCGCTTCCCCGCAGGGTCCCCTCCGTTGCTCTGTGCAAGTACATCCGTTGCCGTACTGTGCGGACTATAATAGTTGTGGTGACGTCACGTACCGGGGCTGTCCGGCACGGTGTCGAAGTGGCAGTTGAGCAGCAGTGCCGTGCGAGAGCCGCGCGCCGCCCCCGCGCCCCGCACGCGCACCACCACCGACTGCACCGAGCGGTACACGTTGTTCAGACCTACACACACCGACAATTATACTACCACTACTACACGTAAACAAGTCTCATCTTACATACAAAGTGCACTAAACTTGGTAAAAACATGTATTTATTTAATAATTTATCTGGAGTGCGATTTTTGAATCTTATACGTTGAAAATGTATGGAGATACGCATCTTTCTACTGCTGATTAGACTCTCAAAAATCGCACTCCGTATGATTTTTGAAAGTCAAATCAGCAGTAGAAAGATGCATATCTCCATAGTAATATTGACATTTTCAACTGCTGAGTTCAAAGTATGAGTTTTAAAAATCGCACTCCTGCAGATTTAGTATGATTTCTCTACAAGCGCGCGACGCGCCTTCGCTGCATACAAAATAACCTGTTCCCGCGCTTTTCGGAGAGCGAAAGCCGCGCTTGCCGCGACTTGTAATATGGCAAAAAGCCGAGTCGCGCCCAAGTAGAGAAATCATGCTAGAGGGTCTGATCTTATCTCAAATTCTTGTACCTATTTTGGAATTGATTATTTATTTTATTCTCTAAGAATGTTAACAAATTATTTCCAAATTAATGATTTCTTTCGCAAAAATTGTCGGTAAAAACTCCTATCATCCGTTAGAATCACAATCCCAGACCAATATAATTAGCTAGTAACTAGTAGGTAGTTACTAACTACCTACTCATAAAGTGGCTTCAAGGGGCATCCAGTCCGGTGACATCGTCGACAAGACGAGAGAAAACGATAAACGTAGTTACCATCAAAGAAGTCTATGGAGAAGGCGCCGCTGGCGGTGTGCAGGTCTATATCGACGGCGTGGTGCGGCGCGGCGCCGCGCGCGATGTCGCGCACCGCCGCGAGCAGCACGCCCACCGCCAGCACCTCGTTCGCGTAGCTGCCGGCCACCTGCGCAGTGCGCAGTGCAAACACGTTTACACAATACAATTACCACTAATGCTACGGTCCAAAATGCGCAAATATGCCCTATCGGTAGTGATAGTATGCACACAATCGGTTCATAATGCGCGAATGTGTGGTTACGTTTGCTGTCTGACGTCATCAGTGACGTAATTAACTTGCGCTTAAGCCGCACACGAAAAATAGGTAGTGCAGCTATGCATGTCAAATTGACAGCTGTTTCAAATTGTTTAGCAGTGTATTCGTACTTACTAATTTGGACCGACCGGTAAAGCGTGTGCATAGCGTTTGCACTATTGGCATAATTCGAACCGTAGTATAAGACTAGTCTACGTCGTTTAGAGATAAGCTCATATTATGATAGGCCGCATCGGGGCGGAATCAAATCACTTCAATAATTTATGTGAACTATCGCATACTACGCCGGCCGGGCCGGAGCTGGTTGCATTATAGCACAACGGATTGATTACCATGCGTGCGATGCGGCCCGCTCCATCCCGATGTGACCCGTCGTAATGTGCCATACCAATCAGAACTTTTTACAATGTCCGCCAGTATACCGTTTACCGACAAACTGAAATACCGTCAACCCGCTCTAGCGTGTGTGAAGTACGCATTTTCCGCTACAATGCGGCTCGTCGTCGTAATATGCGCTTACCTTAAGACTTACTCGAAAATGATGCGATCATAAATACTTGATTAAAATTTATAGTTATATTACTATCCTGTTTACATTCTCTGCTAATTTGTTGCACAATCGAAATCCACAATAAAAATTGATTTATAATTTTCTTCGTAAGGCAATGAAATAATATTGACAGTAGGTACGATACCATATTATTATTTACCAATTTTTTTTTATTCAAAGTTAAATCTTTTATTATTTAACAATATTTTTGTTTTAGCTTGTAGAAGTGAGAGAGAGCTTGTAAAATAAAGTATTTATAATATACACACGACGACAGATCAACCTACCCATATTTAAACACTTTATCCATAGACACAAAAAATGGATGGGTTGATCCGTTGCTATGTGTATGTGTCTTCATTAGCAATTCAATATTGCTTATAATGTAAACAGAGACAGGGTATCAATCATACAGGATGTCAGACGGACGTGGCCGGACGTACACAACACACGACACGACACGAGCACGAGGCCACGAGGCAACATACCCTAGGTCCGATAGAGGTGAGGTTGACGAGGTGTTCGTAGGCGATGTCGGCGATGAAGCGGTCGGGCGGCGCGCCGCGGTGCAGCGGCGGCGGCAGCGCGAGGTCCACGAGCGCCACGCCGCACAGCGCCAGCAGCGAGGCCGCCGCGCCCGCCGCCACCCAGCGCGTCCCCAGCGGCCCCCGCGACAACACGTTCTCCTTTATCTTCACGGGGGACCCCTACCGACATAGAAACCACTGTTTATAAGTATAACATTACATAGAAGCATTTATTATTAAAATAAAATACACAAAAATCACGAAAAAAGAAACATTTTGGTTCAAGTAGGTAAATAAAGTTTGTATGTATTTATTGATTATTATATTAGGCACATGACACAGATTAAGTTATCTACACTAATATTATAAAGAGGAAAGATTTGTACCTATTTTTGTATGTTTGTATGTTTGTAATGAATAGGCTCAAAAAGTACTGGGCCGATTTAAAAAATTCTTTCACCATTAGAAAGCTGCATTCACCCTGAGTAACATAGGCTATATTTATTGCTAGAAAAGATTAGACGTCCACCCGAAGCCGGGACGGGCCGCTAGTAAATAATATTTACCCGCGACTTCATCAGTCAAACTATAAACTTTCAAACAAAAAAGTTTCATCAAAATCCGTTTAGTAATTTTTACGTAATGCTTGAACAAACAAAACGACAGACAAAAATTCTAAAAAAGGTTGATTTGGAGTCAGGGACATGGTCTAAATACCAAATTATCATAATTAATTTTTTTGTAAATATGTATCTTCAATAACATACACTTCAGTTTCAGTTGTGTTATAGTTTAGATTATATTTATTTACATTTGGTCTTATACATTTTTCTTTTCGACTAAGTATAGAGTTTACTATAACAGATAAATAAAATACATAGTAACATTAAATAAAATTAGAAATAAAGGGGCATCTCTCTTTCTCACGTGACGTCAGAGCCAGCAATTTGAATATTCATCAATGTTTCTTTATGACGTTATCACATAAAACTATCGTCCGTAAACCGACTTTACAGAGAACCAATTTTTTTTTATTAGACTCTACTTTCGCTTCGGATGGTGTTCCGTTGGGTTGGAGTGTAGCAAAGCTAAATGATTCTAATCACTAACTCACTACTACAGAATTTTTGTAGTTGTTGTTCTTTTTTTCATGATAAAATTTTGAAGCATTAATTTGCAATTAGAATATTTTAGTGTAGTAGCAAGAAATGGACCAGCTTTCATTATGTATTTTAAATAATTATTTAAATGATGTACAGAGTTAAATCCTGAATCTAAAAGACACTTCGTGTTTGTTATCATTAATATAAATATTCTGTAAGAAACATTTCATAGTTGGGCTCCGTTTCATGGTTTCATAGCATGTGAATTCCATCGGGTAGTCTATCTCATTCTAGCATTCATATTCTTCATAGTATGGTGTTTTTCTTTCGCATTCACACTCAAAGTGATTACCACATGTTATGAAAAGCATTTTGATTGAATTTTGTAAAATTAATATGGATGTTGAGGAGGCGAAAGATTTGTGTCAGAATCGTAGCATGTGGCGATCTGTTGTCTCTGCCTACCCCAGTAGTGGGACATAGGCGTGAGCATATGTATGTATGTATGTATGTATATAATTTTCTAGTTAAAAAAGAAAGGCAGACTACCTGTTTTTTGGGTCTCCCTCTTAGAGGGACTGTACATGAATGAAACTTAGTAATATGTGTAGAGTGAAACAAAACTAACAAAAAAGTAAATTGGTTGTAACCTGTAGAAGTTAAGGGAAAGGAATTTCTCCTTATGATACCTTTTGAATCAAGTGTGTGAAACTCATAAACTTTCTTATTAGATTTCCATTCAATCTTCTACGCATTGATTAAGTTTATTTTAATGAAAATTCACGATAACCATGCAATATTGTGATAATTGAAGAAAATGAAGTCACACAGTAACGGCACAGGTCCGGCACTTCAAACAACGTTTTATATTTGACATGATGACGTTCGCACATGCGCACTTTGCGAAAATTGTGCATGACATATGGTAGGGTTGACTTAACACGCATCGTATGAACTACATTATACATTTCGTTACTTTTTATAGTTCATTCTGTTATTAAAAATATTTTTTAAGCTAAAGAATCACAGAAAATGGGAATTTAGCGTTATTTTACAACGTTTATTTTTATTGTGAGGAGAAAAATAAAATATATTTTATGTAGTCAAATCCAACGGGTGCGCGCGCCTGACTGCATTCCCTTGCTCGGCTTCCCTCAAGTTACCACAGAGAGTGTGAGGGGAGGTGAGGTATCTGAAGTCAGAGGGGGGCGGGGAGTGGCCGTTCTGTATGTAGAACTATATACTATTACCTATTCTGTGGTAACGGTTCAACTAAGCCAAATACGTTCCGTAACAACAAAATGATAATATTAGATGAAAATAGCTGTCGTGGTTGCGTTTTGCTACTGCTTTTTGGATGATTTGTCTATTTTACTAGTGATTTCCACTTTTGAATCTGGACGGAAGGACTGTACAATGTGTGCCGTCGAGTTCAGGGTTCATATTTTTTTTCCAAATAGGTCTTCTTATAACTAAGCTATATACGAAATTTCAACTTGCGGAAATTTATAGTTTTCGAGATATGATTTTTTGAAATTCGCCAAATCTCATACAATTTTGTCTAAAAAAGTGTGTCGGGCTCTAGAAAAAAAAATTTACACCGAAGGCTATTGCAAGCTGTTGAATTGGATACGGTGACCAGCCCAACAGCAGCAATTTGGTGGTCGCAAGAAACTTAACATGCTCGTCGCTTCGCTCCTCGCAACCTAACCAACCAATAATTTGGAATAGGAAGGTACCTAGGTTAGGTTAGGAACTAAAAATGTTGTACTACAGTTTTCGCCAAACTAGTATGAATTAATACTTACCATATTGAATAGGATAAACTAAATTTTTCCTATATTTCGTTATAGCTATATTTATTTTGATATAGTTTTTCCAACAAAAAACAAAATACGGCACTAGTCTTCACAACACTTGATCACAAACAAACCTGTCAAGTGTCAACCTGTCAATGTCAAAGTCGTCACGTCAAAGATCAAAGATAGAATTTGGAATTTGGATAGAATAGATTAAAGATGAAAGCTTTAGTTCCCATAGATCCGTTGTGGCGCTGTAGTCTCTTTTTTAACACATTCCTTGGGCTGCGTTCAGAGCGTTTTTGTGTAGTTGTTTTTTCAACTCGATCGAAGGTACGGAACGGCCAGGGCGTTTTTTCAACTCGCTATAAGGTACGGAACGATCACGGTTGTTTTACATACATACATACATACATAAGCTCACGCCATTGTCCCAAGGGGGTAGGCAGAGACCACAGATCGCCACACGCTACGACTCTGACACACTTCTCTAGCCTCATTGACATTCATACTAGGGCTTGAGCTCCGGAATTCCGGAATTGGCATAATTCCGGAATTCCGATAGAATCTAATATCGTTTTCAATTCCGGAATTGGCGATATCAATATCGAAATTTCGATATTGAAATAAAATAATATTTTACTACGCGGTTTGAGGCACGAGGTGAAATACTGAAATAGAAACAAATACAGAACATGGAAAAAAAGACATGAAAAAAGAATTATAACGAAAAAAGGAGAAGGAAGACGAACGTTTTAGATTTAGAAAGTTTAATAAGAGTAGAGATGGCAGTTTATGAAAACGATGGCGTTAGAAGACAGTACAAACTTGCAAAAATGTTTCCAATATTTAAAAACAATACCGCTAACGAGCGTAAAAACAGAAAGAGCTTTTTCGGCGGTCACCTATACAGGGTCCTTCTTACACACGAATACGAAGCTCACTCAATGACGACAGTTTAAACGCGCTAACGTTATTAAAATTTCATTGTAAACAAAAATGTGGATTATAAATCATCAACAGCTGTCGTCCGTTAGTGAGCTTCTTATGCGATTTAATTAACTTTAATTACTACAAAGTTGAATAATTTCTGATTTCTCTTATATAAATGTAATTCAAGTAAGTACTTACTTCATCATTTTATTTGTTTTATATGATCATATTTCTAAAACCTACTAAGAAAGTAAATCCATATAATTTGATATTTGATAGAAAACATACATTTAAATTTTAATAATATTAGGTATGACATTTTTGAAATTTTTTTACACATAGTGTCAATGTAAACTTTTACGTATCACTACTTTATACAAAAAGACACTTTTGAGTTCCGGAATTCCGGAATTCCGGAATTGAATTACTGAATATCGAAACCCAATTCCGGAATTGAAAAAGCGTCCGATATTCAAGCCCTAATTCATACATCTTTTCATGCACTTCCGTCGATTGAGGGTGCTACGCACTTGTCCTTTTTGGAAAAGATCATTGATTTGATCGTGGTATGTTTTCCTCGGACGGCCTCTCCCAACACTTCCACTCACCTGTGCTCGATAAATTTCATTCGTAAGTCTTCTTTCATTCATTCTCTCTACGTGACCAAACCATCTAAGCATACCCCTCTCAATCCTTGTTATTATATCATCCTTCAACTTACACCAATCCCTTATCACACTGTTCTTGATTCGATCAACCAAAGTAATACCACACATACTTCGTAAGGAGCGCATTTCAACTGCATTCACTCGACTTTCATTCCTTTTATTCCATACCCAACATTCACTCCCATACATTAGCGTAGGTACCACCACACCGTTGTGAATAGCCAGACGTGCCCTTTTTGATACAGACCGGCTACTCACCACGGCGTGCAGGGCCCCATTTACCTTATTTCCCGCAGTCACTCTTCGCTCCACATCCCCGTCACACTTTCCATCTCTCTTAAACAAACTTCCCAGATATACAAACTTATGAACCTGTTCCACTCTGTCTCCTTCCATAACAATGTTACATTCTGTAACATCGTCTTCACGTTCCAAAACCATTACCTTCGTCTTGCATACATTGACTTTCATATCTTTCTTCTTCAACGAATCATTCATCACATTCAACATGTCTTGTAACTCCGTCACCGACGGCGCAAGTATCACCTGGTCGTCAGCATACAAAAGGCACTTGACACTAAGCTCATCCATTCTTATACCGCATTCCATCTCTTTCAAATCAGTCAGACAACTATCCATATAGAGATTGAAAAGCCATGGCGACGCAACACATCCCTGTCTCACACCCCTAGAGATGTTATATAGTGTTAGGATTGAAGGTGACGAGTGATACACATCAAGTTCGGTAGAATACTGTCCTTTATTCAGATAAACATATGATATTATATAATGTAATACATTCGGTGTGTATGTACACCACACCTTCGCTTTAAAAAAAAAATAAAAGAAATATTATAGTTTTTCTTTTGTTTCATTAAAATATTATTAACATATTGATTACATATTTGATTAATATTTGAGATACAATTTTCTCTATATTATGGGTTATAGAATTGATTACAATAATAATTGCGATTACAATGATATATTATTTGATATTCACATGTAGGTACCTACTTAGTTTCTATATAGTTTTGTACGATTTTTATGTATAATTTCTAGTTTACCGTTCTTTAAAATTTTCACGTTGCAATCTAAATCATTCACTACTTCATATGGTCCTAAGTATATTGGATCCATTTTATGACCCGTAGTGTTTCTAATTAACAAATAGTCACCTTCCTTATACGATACTGGGTTCATATTACAATCATATTTTTCTTTCCTATTGGTCTTACTTTTAATTAAATTGTCATGTGCATCTTTTTGTGCTACTTGTAGTCTATATTTAAATTCTAGTGGGTAACTTTCGTGGGCATATAAGGGATCAATTTTACCATGGATGAAATTACTTGGTAAAAGACATCGTTTTCCGAATACTAACTCATGTGGTGTGTACTTTGTTTCACTGTGTACTGTATTATTGTAAGCAAAACACCAATACGGTAACCAGCTACTCCAGTTACTAGTTTTATTTTGACAATTTATCCTTAGATACGCACCCATCGTTTTATGTGAATTCTCCAGAGCACCTATGCTTTCGTGGTGATATGCTGTTGATGTGAGATGATTTATTTTTAAAAGTTGACAAACTTCTTTCATAGTGCTTGAGATGAACTCTGCTCCGCGATCTGTTGCAATTTCTTGAGGGATGCCGAATCTCAAAATAAAATTATCGACTAAGGCTCGTGCCACACTTACTGCTTCCTTGTTGACTATCGGATACCTCTTTGGGATACGCCTCCACGAATTTTGATAACTCACATTGTAACGTGAGAATGTAGGTGTAGCCGCTGTCATCTTTTTGCAGGGGTCCAACGATATCTAGGAAAATCTTTTCAAGGGCGGAGTTTGCTGTTGTTGTAACTACCATAGGTTGTTTCGTATGTAACGAATATTTTTGTTTTTGGCACTGGTCACATTTTGACACATATTCAGTTATATCTTTTCCCATGCTCGGCCAAAAATAGAACTTTTTGATATTATTAGTCATCCGCCTAATGCCTGCGTGGCCACTAGTAGGATTGGTGAAAATCGTTCAATATGACTCTCCTGTCATCTAAATTCTCAATTTTCTGAACATTATTTACTACACAATATAGTCGTGGTCCGGACCATTTTTCATATTTATTTATTTCTTGTATTAATCCCGCTATAAATTCTTTATTATTATTATTATCATTTCTTATTATACATAATTCGCGAATATCTAATTTGTTACAAAACAATGACAAATCCCTCGCCAGTCCGTCTCGCGTTACTGGCGATCGAGATGTTGAATTAATGTAAACAATTGATTTTGCGGGCACATAAACAAAACATTTATAACTGTTTGTTAATAAACTCTCTCTCTCTCTCTCTCTCTCTTCCTGGCTTTTAATCCCATATGGTGGTGGGGTCAGCCTTCCGTGTCTTTTCATATTTTAATAAACTATTATTCATTATTCTTTCTAAGCTTTTTTGAGTGATTAGGGATAATTCAGCAATATTTCCGGGTTTTTTAAGTATCTCCACAACTCTCGGTTGATCAGGCCTCGAATTAATGTCAATACCATCCACGGGGGGTATACTGCTACATTCTCCCTCTTCACTTTCTTTCATTCTTCTATACTGTCCTCTAGTCATTACACTTAACACTTGCTCATTCATACTTTTTAAATCATCTGATGTTATAATTATACGCGATAATGCGTCCGCCGCGGAATTTGACTGTCCTTTTATGTACTCTACAGTGTAATTATATTCTTCTAACTGTAACCTGAACTTTAATAGTCTACTGGAAGGATCCCTCATACCGAATAAATACACAAGTGGTCTATGGTCTGTCTGTATCTTAAATTTTCTTCCGTATAAGTAAGGACGAAAGTATTTCACACTCCATACTATTGCTAAGAGCTCCTTTTCAATAGTAGGATAATTAATTTCCGCCTTATTTAGACTTCTGCTAGTGTAAGCCACAGGTCGACCATCTCCATTACATAATACTGCACCTATAGCTTTTCCCGATGCGTCTGTTTGCAGTACAAACTCATTTCCTTCCGAAAAATCTGGATATTGTAATACTGGTGATTTTGTTAACGCTGTTTTCAAAAATTGAAATGAATGCTCACATTCTTTCGACCAATCGAATGACGCGTTTTTACAACACAATTTATTCAAGGGTTGTGCTTTTTCTGCAAATTTAGAAATAAATTTTCTGTAATAACTGGCAAAGGCTACAAAACGCTTAACTTCGTCTGCGTTCTGTGGTCTTGGATAGTTTTCTAATACTTTAATTTTCTCTTTGTCTGGTAAAACACCCTTTTCTGATACAACATGCCCTAGGTATAAAATTTCCTTTTGTAAAAACTGACATTTTGCTGGGTTTAATTTCAAATTAACACTTCTCAATCGGCTGAAAACATCAATTAAATTTTTATTATGTGACTCTAAGTTCCTGCCGAATACATACATAGAACAGTGTGAGATGGGAGGGAGTGCACTCGGATGTTTACAAGTTGGAGTGCGGTTTGAGACAGGGGGGGTTGACATCGCCTCGCCTATTCAACCTGTACATGAATCAGCTAATCGGCGAGCTCAGCAGCGCTAATGTCGGTTGCTCTATTGGTGGAGTGTCTATTAATAACATTAGCTATGCAGACGACATGGTCCTGCTGAGCCCGTCGGTTGGGGGGCTGCGGAAACTCCTTCGCATCTGTGAGTCATATGCTGGGGCCCATGGGCTCAGATACAACCCTAAGAAGAGTGAGTACATGGTATTTAAAGCCGGTACCAAGAGCTACTCATCTGCATCACCTATCACTCTGTGTGGTGCGACACTGAACAGGGTAAGTCAGTTCAAGTATCTGGGCCACTGGGTCACAGATGACCTGTGTGACAACGATGACATCGAGAGGGAACGCAGGGCGTTGTCTGTACGCTGTAACATGTTGGCTCGTAGATTTGCACGCTGTACTACACGGGTAAAAGTTACTTTATTCAAAGCCTACAGCCAGTCGTTTTACACGTGCAGTCTATGGACCAACTACACTCAGCGAGCATACAGCGCCCTGCGTGTCCAATACAACAATGCGCTCAGGATGCTGCTAGGGCTGCCGCGGTTTTGCAGCGCATCGACTATGTTCGCGCAGGCGCATATAGATGACTTCTACGCCATCATAAGAAAGCGGAGCGCCTCGCTGCTGAATCGCTTCCGGGGCAGTACTAATAGCGTCCTGAGCGTGTTGGCTGAGCGGTGGGACTCACCCATGGTACAGAGGTGGATGCAGCTGCATGCCAGCTCATCCCCCTTTGTTCAATAATGTAATATAATGTATGTAATGTAATGTAATGTATATCGTAATTGTAATTTTATTTTTATTTTTATTTTATTTTATTTAATGAATTTATTTGTGAACTAATATAGTTATAAGACAATTGTTACTAACACAATATGGATGAGTAATCTGAAATAAATAATTTTTAATTTAATTTAATTTAATACGACTAAGTCGTCCTGATATACTAAACATTTTTCATAATTGAGCCCTGACATTGCAATGGTCATCATTCTACTGAAACTATTCGGACTCGATTTTAACCCCATTGGCATACGTGTCATTTGATATTGATTTTTACCTGTTGTAAAGGCTGTGTATGGTCTACTGTGTTCATTTAAATTTATTTGATAAAATCCTTGATAAAGGTCTAACTAAATGCGTAAAATAGACTGCACCTGAGAGTGAGTCAATGATTTCGGTTATATTTGGCAATGGAAATTTATCATCCTGTATTTGGTTATTTAATTTACGATAGTCAATGACCACGCGCCACTTTTTAAAACCTGTTGAATCTAATTTCTTCGGTACCAATAGTAGTGGACTAGACCATGTACTCCTTGCTTCCTCTATTATTCCATCATCTAGCATACCTTTTATTTGTGTGTCTATTTCTGTTTTCTGTGAATGTGGCAAACGATATTGAATGAATGAATGAATGAAATATACTTTTATTTACACCAAACACAGATACATCATAGGAATAAAAAACAATAATGGTACAAATAAGGCGGTCTTATCGCTAAAAAGCGATTTCTTCCAGACAACCTTAATGATATTGATATTATATATGATATTGTTTAGTGTATACTGGAATACTTTGCGATTTTAAAGCAATAGTTTGTTCATACACTGACGTTGTAGATAGTTTATCGCCTTTTAAATAAAACACGTCCGGAAATTTCGCACAAATGTTCTCTATCGACTTTTGCTCTTCTTCATTCAAACCTTTTAAATTTAACGACGAAAATAAAGATTTCACTCTATCTGCATTCATTACTGGTCGATTAAACTGACAAATAAAATATTCATTTAGCTTACTTGTATTTACCTGAAAATAACTCAATTTCACGTCTGTTTCTCTAGTATTTAGTATACGTATAGGCATTTTGCCATCTTTCGGTCTACATAAAGTATTAGCTATAAAAATTCCTTCGCATAATTCCTGACAATTAATCACACAATCTTCCTTTGATTTTGTTGTAATAAAATGTACGTATTCGCTTCTAGCTGGAACTGTAATATAAGAATTTGAACTAGGTGTCATGTACTCGAAATTTAATGTTACACTTTTATTTTCCTTTGTTACTAATTGCACAGTACTTAACTCGAAATTCAGAACTGCTCTATATTGTTGTAAAAAATCTTGTCCTATAATACCTTCCGTTTTACAAGGCAAATATTTAAAAACGTAAAATTTGTGTAAGAAACTGTACCCATTATGATTCAATCTTAAGCAAACATGTCCCTCCGATAATACATTTCCACCTATACCTCTGACACTAGTATTCTCTTTATGGAATGGTATTCGTAAACTTTGAATACAACTATACTTTACGGCTGAGATTGAAGCGCCGGTGTCAATTAACCAGTCATATTTGTAGTTGGCAACATGAAATGATACTTTGTTTAAGTTGTTGCATGAATAAATAAAGTCATGCTCGAAAAAAATGATTCAATGTCTCTTTATTTGGATCTTCGGTTTCGGTGTCATTATTATCGGTTGACAAAACATGTATGGTTTTTGGTGGGCCCGACTGCCCACGACCTCCATTGTACCTACCGCGAGAGTAGTTTGCACGATAATTATTCCTGTTACCTTGTCTCTGAGGCCACGGATTGTGTCCCCGAGTGTACGCATTTTGATAGCGCCCTCGCGAAGAAGTAAAATTGCGTTGTCCTCTATGTTGTCCTCTCTGCGCTCTCCTGAATGAATTATTTCGATAGTATGATTGTTTGTACATACCCATGACAGCAGGTGAGCTGGACGGGGCACTCCCTATCTCTTCATCCTGTGCCGCCTGCACTGCTTCTGAAAGAGACTTAAAATCACGTGCAGCGATTATCGTACTTATTCGACGATTCTGTAGTCCGTCGGCAAATCGCTTTATAGCGAGTTTTTCATTTAAAGACCTTAATACGGTACTGTTAGCTGAGTTTCCCTCGGACTGCGAAATCGTTAAATCCACAAAGAGCTCCGATATCTCTTTACCAAAATCTGAAATAGACCTGTTGTTTTGTCTACATTGCAGTAGCTTAGTTTGCAATGCCATGTGACTTTTTTGTGGTAGTAACAATTTTTGCATATCCCTTATAAGCTCATCGATTGTTGCATAAGTTTGTTGCAATTTTAATTTTGCTTTTTGAGACAAACGGCTCTTTAATACAAATTGTATTAATTTAGTTTTACATTCTGATTTACTCAACACCGCACTATAGTACTCAATACCCTCAATTAGCTGTTTTGTATTGTTATCATCATCAGTCATCACTGGTAATAGATTTAGCGCAAACTTTATGTCAAAAGAATCAGCAATTTTTTCGTCTTCTGAAGAAGATTTCTCACTTTCTTCCTCAACAATTTTTCCACTACACAATTGCGTGATTTCTAAATATATACTGTTAAATTCTTCACAGATTTTATTTATGAGAGAAATCTCCTGCTTTGACAATTGACCTAATGCTGTCTTATTGCTGTATAAATCTATGCTCTCCTTGTATTTAATTAACACATTATCTGCTTCTCTTTTTTTCTCTATAAGTATGTTTCCTACTCTACGACTTGGACCGATTTTGATGAGATACTTCCTTATAGCTTTTAACTCATTTAATATTAAAGCTACCTCCTCTGCCATAATATTTATTTAACGACATTATTTTTGATACACAATAATAGATAGACTCCAAGTAGGTAAATAAAGTATACTTGCGAATAAGATGCGATTAAATGACTTACCAATGTAACTAATTAACTATAAGTACCTCATAGTGTCTCTACTGTCTTTTTACTCTCACATAAAACCGACACAACACATAGATACCGCACTAACGCGCACTTTTCACTGAATTTGGTAGGCTTCTTTAAACGGTTTCCTCTCCTCTAGCGTGACGATGACGTAGAAGGCTGGCGTATCTCTTCAAAGATATTTCATTTAACTGCCGCTGTACCAGATTTTCGTGGTATCTTTTATACATTTTATAGATCACTATCAGTGCTCCAACCGCCAAGATGAGACATATGGCCATCAATATGTAGGTGGTGATCCCCACATGATACTTGAGCTGCTCGATGTGCGCCGAATTTGCTGCACCTCCAGCTGCGTTTTGAGCAAGCACTAGCTCCTCCTTAAAAGTTGACTGCGAACCACCCATATTTGAAGATGCGATCCAAAATAGCTTTCACTTTTGACGATAAATGCAGCGACGTATGTCGAAGTTCTAAATTGTAGTAATTCATTATTTCAAACTTTGTGCACTCGCAACGAAATGTTTATAGTTCGCGCTCCTTTTTTGGAGTATTGGTATGCGCGCGCGCTGCCGGCACTCGTTTTACAGGCAGGGTCGCCATATAGTGTTAGGATTGAAGGTGACGAGTGATACACATCAAGTTCGGTAGAATACTGTCCTTTATTCAGATAAACATATGATATTATATAATGTAATACATTCGGTGTGTATGTACACCACAGTTAAACCAGTCTGTGTACGCCCCATTAACTCTGATACAGGCTTTAGAGCCCTCATAGAGGGACTTCAAAGCCTGCACTAAGCGGTCATCAACCCCATATGCTGACAGTGTCGACCACATTTTACTCCTGTTCACTCGGTCATATGCCTTTTCAAGATCTACAAAGGCGCAGAATACTTTTTGGTGTTTTTCTAAGTATTTCTCTGAGATGCACCTTAAAGAAAAGACTTGATCCATGCAACCCATACCTCTTCTGAATCCCGCTTGTACGTCCCACATTTTTTCATCAGTTACATTCATCACTCTCTCAATCAAAACTTTTGCATACAGTTTGCCAACTACACTAAGAAGGCTGATGCCGCGGTAGTTCTTGCATTCTTGCTGTGAACCTTTGCCTTTATATAATGGGACGATGACGGCTTTGCACCAGTCATCTGGTACTTGACCGTCCCTCCAGCACATATTAAAAAGTTTCCACAGCAAGCTCGTCACTACACTTTTTCCACTTCTTAGCATTTCGACATTTACCCTGTCAAAACCTGCAGCTTTACCTAATTTCATACTTTTTAACGCTTTCACTATTTCATCTCCCGTAATTTCTTCTTCCATACCTATCTCTGAGCATGCTGGCTCTGAGGTTTCTCCGCTATCGGGAGCCTCATCTTGGCTACTATCAAAAAGCTGCTCAAAGTAATTCTTCCAACGCTCTAAAACCAGTCTTTCGTCATTCAGCACTCTTCCATCCTCGTCCCTTATAACACTTAATTTCGTCGCTCCCGACGCTCCACGAGCCACCTTAACCTGCTTCCAAAACAGTTTAAGGTTGGTCCTAAAATCGTCAGAGAGCTTAACCTCATACTTCTCTTTTATGCATTTCTTCTTTTGCTCCACAACTTTCTTTACTTTCTTTTTCACTTCTCTATAAGCATCCATCTTCGCTACCGCATTAACGTCTCCATTAGCTTTTACTGCTAGAAAGTCTAGCCAGGCTTTCTTCTTCTCTTGCACGACCTTTTTTACCTCATCATCCCACCAGTTCTCATCCATCCTTCTTCCTTGCCTCCTTTTCACCACTCCACATATTTCGGTAGCTGATTCAACTAAAGAAGTCTTCACAGTTTCCCAAAGCTCTTTCATTCCCCCATCAAACAAGTCTTCCCATACGTGGGAAGTCCTTTTACGCAATTTTTTCAAATATTCTTCTTGCACATCCTTCTCTTGTAACTTTTCAACCTTGATGCGTTCGAGGCAGGTTGTTGATTTACGTGGTCTATGTCGCCAGGACTTAAACAGACGGTTGTTTTATAACCTCAAATTTAGACATTGACGGTAAAATGGGCTTCCAGGGCTTCCATCATTTCCAAATACAATAAAAAACTCTTCTTCCATGTTAGCGGATCAAAAAATAATTCGGAAAACAAACTTTTAATTCAAAACGAGCGAAAAATCAAGTGACCACAGATAATACAAACGTCAGAGTGTTTTTCAACCATCAAATTAGACGGTTAAAAGTTGCAACCCGTCAGAGGTTCGGAACGGTTGAGTTGTGACAACCGAGTTGCAAAGAGCGTTTTTTCACCGAGGCTCTGAACGGTGTTAGTGCGAAAAGTTGCACTCGAGGTGCACAACGGGTGTAGGTTCTGAACGCAGCCTTGCTCACCCACCAGTCCACCACTCGGTTCCGAGGGGGGCGGGGCTATAGTAGCGTGCTTCCCACTCGGATCCGAGCGAGAGTCCCTTCCATTTTGTAGTAGTCGGTAAACCGCCGGCGTTTGATGCGAGTCAACGTTGCTTTGCGCGGCCACTTCCCTTTAAAAATTCGCCTTAAAAAGTTTTGGTTCTCAGCTATTATAACCGTTGTCTTGTCTGGCACAGTATGTGTTAAAACAGAGAATACACGGTTGCCAAATGGTTGCCAACCACCGTCCGACAGAGGTGACTATCGTGGTTTACAACCGTGTAGACATAGGTTGGCAAACAAATTGGAATTGACCTTCCAACGTCCTTGGCAGCGGGAGCTGCGCTAACAACCAAGGGTGAATAGAGGGCGTTGGGTTGTCGCCGACCGTGCAGACTGCTCGAATTTGCTTAAAACTCCTCGACGACTTTTGTTTCAATTTGCTTAAAAAGTGGTGCCATTTGTGTAACTGATATTGGTCTCATAAACATATTATAGGTAGTATAATAATGTCTATGGCTGGTCTTTAGCGTCTTTAGTTATAAGTGCGATTTTTGAAAATCATACGAGCGACTTGGCAGTAGAAAGATGATAATCTCCATAGTAATTTTGACATTTTCTACTGCCAAGTCGCTCGTATGATTTTCAAAAATCGCACTTCGGGTATTTGTTTAGTTTACACGTCTATGGTATTTATTCTTTCGGAAAGGCAATGGGAACAGCCTTTACAATCGTTGTCTTGAGTAATATTTTTCTTTAATGTTCCATTTATGCACATTATTAAACAATTATTATTATTAAAATTCCATCTCATTAACACAATAAAGCCGGGTAAGCTGCGCCGCGTGCCGTGTTTGCTAACACGATAACATTGGATTGGTTGCTAACCGATTCCTCTCCCCCCGCAAGCGAACGCGGGTGATGTTATCCAATCGCGGCGGATAACATTTTGTTCGCAAACACGAAAACACGGCCTAGTGGACTCGGCTTTAATAGCCACGAAAAACTAATTTAGACCAGATTTAGACAGTTAAGAAAGAACGCCCGTCCTTTTCTTCTCCATTTTCGCGCAGAACAGTCTTAGAGAACAGTAGGCCTCGTATGCCACACCCGCCCGAGAAAACGACAAAAATTGAGATGTGCCTCCGTCTTTATTCATATCTTTATTATTTTACGTATGTATGCCAGAAATAGCGCGCATGACGTTTGTCGTGGGTGGCATGCTAGCCGTGAGAATCCTAAAAAAAAAAAGATTGAAATGTTGAATGAATGAATTTATATTACTCTTTGGAATGAATGTTCTCGCTCACTCGGCTCACTCACTCAACTAAAGCTGCGTTCCGAACCTACACCCTATGTGCACCCAAAGTGCACCCCGAGCGCAACTTTTCGCACTAAACGCTTAGACAATGAGGAAGATGCATGTAATTATTTTATTAGCTATAAAAATCAAACTTAAAATCCAAATAATATTGGTAAAAGAATTTTTGTGATATCTTAAAAACTGAATTTTTTATAGATTTTTAAAGTTAGGCGTTCTTAAACAGAGATCCGTCTTGGCCGTTTAGCTCGTGACGTCACATCGCCCGATCGCTTGCCCGCCCGTAATGTTTAATGCAGTGTTTTTGCGTTCTCTTGTTATTTTCGCGTATTTTTGGTGAATGTGGTAATAGAAATACTGTATAGATATTGCATAGTACTTCTTTGTGCTAATACAACAATAAACACTACAGAAAACCCCTTTTTTTGTATCTCAAATCACAAAAAAGTTAGAAACAGGTAGTGTAATATAATGAGAAAGAGGATCCGTTATCTCCAAAAACTATTCGACGTTGTTGCGATGATCATTTTAATATAAATTGAACTATTTTTACATGTCTAAATGTTTAATAATTATAATAATATTACAAATTAATTAACAGGCAGGGATAGTGCGATATTTAACGAGAAACAAAGCTCGATAGTCGTAATAACTGCCTTGTTGTATTGTACATACCTACCTATTGAATGATGAGGACGAATAAAGTGCTGTCTATTTAATTTTAATTTATTTAATTTATTTATTCTCTTTAAAGGGTACATGTGTGTCTTAAAAATTACCACGCCAAACTGTACAGCAGTTTGTCGGCGAAGCGCTCTTAACAACGAACGAAGGGGTTTAGGTACCTGTGTTGCCTGTAAAATATGGACGTAGGTAGATAGGTATTATTTTCGGCTTTAATAAATGTCAACTTGGATCAAACTTGCGATACTTTTGGTTTCATCTAATAACCGGCTATATCGATGCACGCAGGCATCTTACTAGGTTTTGTACAGGGTGTAAACTTAAATGCGCTACATAATCAAAGGGTGCTTCAGACCATCAAGCTGAACAACTTTCAGTATGGGACCAACATTGAAATCGCGAAAAATAAGCTGTTTCATAGAAAACGTCAATGGTGACTCAACCCAAATATCAGCAGACATTTTTTTCGCGATTTCAATGTTGGTCCCAAAGTGAAAGTTGTTCAGTTTGATGATCTGAAGCTGCTTCATGTCAAGTTTACACCGATAATACATTATAAATGATTCTGCGTATGGGCATTATTAATTACGTACTTTTTTTGGTGCCATTTTATGAGCTAGATTTACATTTCTATACATTCTTATTCGTAGGGCGTAGATATGTATTATTTTCGGCTTTAATAAATGTCAACTTAGATCAAACTTACGATAGTTTTGATTTCATCTGATAACCGGCTTTATATCGGTGCACGCAGGCATCGTACTAGTACGTTTTATACAGGGTGTAAACTGAAATGCGTTACGTAATCAAAGGGTGCTTCAGACTATCAATCTGAACAACTTTCAACTATGGGACCAACAACATAGAATTCGCGAAAAGGCGCCGCCGCCGCCACTAGACGCGTTCTTCTTCTTCTTATCGTGTGGGCAGAGCCCTGGTGTCAGAGTTTATACGCCATTTTGAACCATATAGCAGTGGATTACGATTTTTCTTGCGAGTCTAGCGCCGTTGCGCAGAAGCTTGGCTTCTAGTTGATGGCTATTCAAAATAATGCCCATACGCAGAATCATTTATAATGTATTATCTGTGTAAACTTGACATGAAGCAGCTTCAGATCATCAAACTGAACAACTTTCACTTTGGGACCAACATTGAAATCGCGAAAAAAAATGTCTGCTGATATTTGGGTTGAGTCACCATTGACGTTTTCTATGAAACAGCTTATTTTTCGCGATTTCAATGTTGGTCCCATACTGAAAGTTGTTCAGTTTGATGGTCTGAAGCACCCTTTGATTATGTAGCGCATTTAAGTTTACACCCTGTACAAAACCTAGTAAGATGCCTGCGTGCATCGATATAGCCGGTTATTAGATGAAACCAAAAGTATCGCAAGTTTGATCCAAGTTGACATTTATTAAAGCCGAAAATAATACCTATCTACCTACGTCCATATTTTACAGGCAACACAGGTACCTAAACCCCTTCGTTCGACAGCACTTTATTCGACCTTATCATTCAATAGGTAGGTATGTACAATACAACAAGGCAGTTATTACGACTATCGAGCTTTGTTTCTCGTTAAATATCGCACTATCCCTGCCTGTTAATTAATTTGTAATATTATTATAATTATTAAACATTTAGACATGTAAAAATAGTTCAATTTATATTAAAATGATCATCGCAACAACGTCGAATAGTTTTTGGAGATAACGGATCCTCCTTTCTCATTATATTACACTACCTGTTTCTAACTTTTTTGTGATTTGAGATACAAAAAAGGGGTTTTCTCTAGTGTTTATTGTTGTTTTAGCACAAAGAAGTACTATGCAATATCTATACAGTATTTCTATTACCACATTCACCAAAAATACGCGAAAATAACAAGAGAACGCAAAAACACTGCATTAAACGAGCGAGCGATCGGGCGATGTGACGTCACGAGCTAAACGGCCAAGACGGATCTCTGTTTAAGAACGCCTAACTTTAAAAATCTATAAAAAATTCAGTTTTTCAGATATCGCCATGATTTTTTCACAGATGTTATTATAATCACATAAAGTTTTCTTTAAGATAAAAAAAACGTGATTTTTTTTCATTTACATCTTCCTCATTCATATAGGGACTCGCCTTGCGGTAGCATTTCCCCTCTGCCACGGTATAAGAACAATTGATCTTGGGCATTTACAACCAATTTTATACCTTATCACTAAACGAGATAGCCTATAATAGCGAAACAATAATTTTGAACTTAGTACGTTTGGGGTTCACACGAGACTACTTTTCATGATTTTAAACATTCAAAATTAGAATCTAAACTTATGGGGAATGAAATCCAAAGTTGCGGATTCCATGTTCCCTCGCCCCCCGCAAAAAGTGGCAGAAATGTTTCTTAGTATAATGACACTCGTAACTCGTCCGTATATAAATTGTCTAAGACTAAACGCCGTTCAAAGCCTCGGTGAAAGACGTTTTACTATAGATATAGAGCGAGTTGAAAAAACAACCGCATAAAAAGGTCGTGAACGCAGCTCAGCACTCAACGGTAGTAACCACAGATTACTGATATGTAGCAAGCTACAGATGCGACAGTGAAATTTGCACTTAGTTCCATTGTTTCCGTTGTGGCGTTCTGTCGTCAAACTAATGTGTATAGAACTTGTAGTTATAGGTATGTATACACTGATTCCAGGATGCAAAAATAGGGATATTTGACCAAGGAACAAACTATTCAACGATATTATTATGTCATACGACGGAGAAGAATTGAGGCTTCTCAAGGATTCTAAACTCAAGCTAAAATACCAGGAAAATCACAAGATATAAGCTTCTGACGCAACAACACGGCATGAGGCTGCTGTTGTTGTAAGTTCAATATGGCGTTGTATCTCGTCCTCATCGACCAATGAAACCTGTCGGATCATCACCGGCTGTATCAAACCGACACCGGTGCAGATGCTGTATCCACTGGCCGGAATTGCGCCTCCAGACGTCCGCAGGACCGTTGCAAGTTCGATAGAGAGAACCAAGATGGAAGCCGACACACGGCACCCAATGTACAAGTACCCTACAGTGCCCCAAAGGCTCAAGAGCCGTAAGAATTTCTTGAAGTGTGTCGAGCCAATTCAAAGTGAGGCTTCTCAGGCTAGACTCGGTCTTTGGCGGGAAGGCACCACTCTTCCTGACCCGTTTGTCCCTCTCAAGGAAAGCCTCCCACCAGGACGAGAGCTGCCCAGGTCAATTTGGAGGTGCTTAAATAGACTCCGAACTCAGGTTGGCCGGAGTAAAGAAAGTCTGTTCAAGTGGGGCTACACAGACGGGTCGAACCTTGGGTGCGAATGCGGTGTTTCTCCTCAGACAATGGCCCATCTTGTGTCCTGCCCTTCCTGCCCGGACACCTGCACGCGAACGGAGCTTATGGACGCTGCCGATAATGCTATCCGTGTGGCGAAATACTGGGCTGGAAAGATTTAAATGACATGCCATCGACTCGATAGAAGAAGAAGATCGACCAATGAGGACGATGGGAAACAGCGCCACAACGGCTACACCAGAACTATGCTGTCATAGGCCTGGTAGTAACTAATAATCTGTGACTCAACCCAAAGAGTAGAGTAATATATCGGAAAAAGAGAGCCCTCTAGTGCCATTTTAATGCAAATAAATTAGAAACGCCACCTATGATATTTAACAAGAAATGTTGCTATATATACGCATACCTATAGCTATATGTATGCTTTACAATGGAATCTACTTTTTCTCAGTAATGAGCTATTTTGTTCTAGTTTAGAGTAGTAGCCTCAGTAACAGGACGGAGGAGTAATCTTGCCTCAACGTCTGAAGTGAAGATCAACACTCAAAACACTCAAATCACAAAATGGGCGCAAAACACAAACAAGCGTACGCGCTAGTTGTAACGGCGGCCATATTGTGACAACTTGTGTAGCTGGTGTTGCTAGGTGACAATAATATGGTGCTACCGCAGAACATAAGTTAAATTATTTACTAATTTTAATTAAAACAGTTTTGAAATATTACGTAAATTGTATTAAATAGGATCAAAGTTTTTTTATAATTTTAGTAATAAATTTGCTTTATTGTTGAGTTTGAAGAGACATCTATCGGAAATTTGAGACAATATTTTTGTAGTTACACGTTATTCAAAGAAGATGCCGCTGGTTTCTTTGCGTTTTTCCTCAAAGTTCCCCTCTGTCCCCCCTCTGACTCAACCTCAACTCAATTTCAATTTCATTCTTCATTCATTCATTCCAATTCATTCATATTGACTCTTGATTGACTCGTTTGACTCTTGCAATAAAAATATTATGTTTTTATTTTTATCGATAATAGCACTGAGATTAACTACAGCGCGATTAAATTGATAAAGAATGTCGAAGTGGATCGGGTACGCCGTCTCAGTGAACTGCGGCGAGACGCTGGGCTGCTACCAGGGCACCATACTGGAGGCGGATGGGAGCACGATCACCCTGACGAAAGCCTTTCGCAACGGCTTTCCCTATCCCAAATCACAGGTGACGTTAAAGTAAGTTTGTTTTCACAACTACCTACTGAATCTTTGTTTCATTGGCCATGAATGCAGACTTGCGTTTCTTTTGTACAGAGATGCTGTATGTAGGTTATGTTACGTTAGTGTACTATCAGTTTAAAATAACAATGTGCATGATCTTGAAGGGCCATTGGATAACTTCACTCGGTTGATAAAGGAATATAGACTCTATGTAAAGGAAATAATAATTTTAATGACTCGAGTATAGTTCGTCTGATTCAGTGATGTCACATTTCGGTTTCATCCCGGTTCGGTCATGGATGTTTATATGTTTGTGCCGTCGTTGTATGGTTTCCATAATAAACAGCCTATCAATAGTGCTTTCTTGGGATCATTACAATGTATGTGCCTGTGAGCGTTATTTATTTATTTATTTATTTGCGAGCGAGGTCATGCACATTGTTATTTTAAACTGATAGTAATACCAACTTATGAACTCTTTGCACTGTCGTGTCGTTCTGAAGAAGCACCAGCTGCACCTATAGTAAACGTACTTACATCATGATGGTTGATTATTGCTCACAGTAGGGAACCTTATTTATAACTATTCTATTCTTATAAAACAGGGCCTCAATCGCCCTAAGTTTGAACGATACTTACTACCAAAACAAAACCACAACCAAAAACGTTACGTTATGCACAATTCGTATCGTGCAAATTATATTAACGGTAATGATTTAGCTTTATTTCGGAAGATACGTTGGCATAACGTTTGATGTCCATTCGATCGAATTTTCTGTATTGTGCGATTTAACCGTTCAGATAAAAATATTGTGATAGCTTTTTTACTTCAGCTAAACCAAATCTAAACCAAAACTAAACCAAAACCAAAACCAAACCAAAACCGTATAAAATTGCGCAATTGAGGCCCAGTTCCGTGACTGACTGACAATGCACAGCCTAAACCGCTGAAGACAGAAACTTGTGGAACCTTAGTTTGGAATATATGTTCTACAGAGGACATATGGGTGCACTAAGATAGGATTTATCAAAAAGTGACCCCTAAAAGGGCACAACGGTGTGTTGAAGATTCCATATTATGTAGACGAAGTCATCGGCAAAAGCTTTAAGATTATAATTTATAAGACAAGTGTGACAGAGATGTGTATGTGGCAGGGCGACGGATATAAAGGAGCTGCGTATAATAGAGCGGCGCGCGTCCCCGCCCGCGCACGCGCACAGCACGGTGCCCGTCAACAAGAGCAAGAAGTGCCCGCGCTCCACCGTCTGCGAGAACCTGCAGTCCAACCCCTCCAGCTCCTCTGCAGGTGAGCTTTACACATTGCATTATACCTTCAACTGGGACTGTATATATAATCTGTATGGTAGAGAGTTTCGTCAGGGATAGAGCAATAGCCCGTAACTAGCTTTTGTGAAAACTGTGTAAGTGCCATATGAAAAACTTTGACAGGAAAGAGAAAAACGAAATAACTTCTTGAACTTTGAACCTGTCAGTCCAAAATCATGTAAAATGTTGATACAAGATTTTAAACTGATATGATAGGTTCAAAGTGAAAGAAGATATTACGTTTTTTTTCTCTTATACAGAAAAATCTAAGAATCTTTGCACAGGCAACTATTTTCAAATGGCACAAGCTGTTTTAGCTAATGCTAGTTACGCACTATTGTACAATCCCCAACGGTTTGCTACTATAATCCTTGGCCAGGGGCGTATTCTCCTAAGGGCAAAACTGGCAAGTGCTAAGGGTGGCTGGTTCAAGGGGGGCGGCCCGTAGAGCCATATACATAGGGAGCATCGGCCAGACATCAGTGTGAAAATATTTCGAACTTGCTTCACTTGCTTTGGTTTATCTTTTTATTATTGTACTGCATGCCAATAGAGTTACAATCACGGAAAACTTATGTCGGTCAATTCTTAAATATTTCATACCCTTCGAACTTTTGCTGGCACAATTCTTGACTACGGGTACGGGCCTGCCACCAACAAACTGCAGTTATGGGGGGCGGCCAAATACAGTTGCCTAGGGGCGCAACATTTGTAGATACATCCCTGCACGTGGAGGTCGTTTGATTCCTGGCCTGTACCCACAAAGTTTACTCAATGAAATTTTTTTTTTTCAAAAGGCCTTGCCCACGTGACAAAGTATATTCGTTTCGGGTCGTTTCACAGCTGGCGAATGTGTATGATCAAAGAACAAATATAAATCGTATGATAGCTGAAATTATACACAGGATAGGAGGAATATCGTGCTTCCCAAGGAAATGGAAATTATCCTTTTCTATTATGGAATTTCTTATGAAATTCAAATTCAAATTTACTAGTTTTGAGGCGAAACGGGATTGGATGTTTTCCTTTGTGAATGCAGTGATAAAATATTCCGAAAGCTAGGGTTAGTCTCCTAAGTTAGTTTTCTTGCAGCTATAATGGTTCTGGTAGCTGCCCTCTGTGCCCTGCCTCCACTTTCTACCAACAGGTTGTAATTGTAATGTTAGTGGTGGCAGGAAATCAGCAGCAGGCCCCGAGCGGCGGCGGCGCGAACACCAGCAACAACAACAACAACAACAGCAGCAAGGCGGTAGTGGGGGGCGCGCGGGGGCCCGCGTCGGCGCCCGCGCCCGCGCCCGCGCGCAGCAAGCCCATCGACATACAGGCCTCGCGCAACAAGAACACGCCATACACCGGTACCTATCTCACACTGTGATACTAACCACTAACCTTTATGTCTTTTGATTTTTTTTTAATTAGAATTATTAATTATTAATTGAATTAAACTACATACAGAATGGCTACTTGAAGAGAGCTTTTAGTCAACAAAGTCAAAAAAGGGCATATAGATAGGTATCTTGCAACATTAAAATCAACAAAAATCAACCAATAAATTTAAGAAAGGTCAAGGTCAGGTTAGGGAAGGTATCTAAGGTTTCTTGCAATAAAGAAATTCTATTCTATTCTATTTTATTTATGTTGTAGTAGTAGTGAATTCACTATGTAGTACGCGTGGGGTGTCTGTGTATGTTTAATTAAAGCATGAGTATTTACCCGTGCTTATGGTGGCTTCACTTGCGATTTGTATTTTAATTGATTTTTATGAATAAACCGCCTTCTGGCGAAGTCTGGTAAAAATGGATGTAATACTTAACTAACAGTAACAATGCATTCACATAAATTAACTTCTATAGCGGAGCTACGAAAGAGCTGACTAAGCAACGATGCCAATGCATCGAGGCGATGTTAACAACATTATCTAGGTCAGTGTGCACAACACAGTACATCGTGACGGAGTACAGTACCACGATATGATATAGTAACAGTAAACATTGTACCAGCAGGCGCGGGCAGCTACCCGCACCCCGGCTCCACGCCGAAGGGCCGCGGCGCCGGCGGGGCCCCGGGCACAGGGCCGGGCGCCGGCGCCGGCCAGGACAAGCAGCGCCGCCGCAACGAGGCGTGCTTCGGCGACGCGGCCGAGCCCGCGCTCGACCACGACTTCGACTTCGAGGGCAACCTCGCGCTCTTCGACAAGCGCGCCCTCTGGGAGCAGATGAACAACTCACACAAACCCGACCTCGTGCGACAGGTACGTACGCCGACCGAATCTTCTGGAATTTGTAGTATGGCATGATGGGATTTTAATGAAAAATATTTGAAGTGAACGTATCGATATCCTAAAAATTCATAATGGATGTTTCCTGTGAGCACTATATTGTATCTAGCGAGACCGGTCGACGCTGAAACATCTCGTATAATCAGACGACTGATCGAGCCCGTTCTCCCTCCTATCGCAGACGGGCGACACGATAAAGTACCGGCACGACGAGAACGTGCTGGGTGGAGGCGGCGGCAGCGCGCGGCGCGAGCACGCGGGCACGCTGCTGCCGGCCCAGCACGCGCTGCCCGCGCACTACGTCACGGACGAGGGCGTGCGCGTGCCCGCCGCCTCGCGCCCTCTGCGTGCCGCACTCTGGGCCGCCCTGCGCCGCCACGCGCTCCACGCCGCCGCGCGCCTTCTGCTCGCGCGCGCCGCCGCCGACCTCGCGCTTCGCCTGCTCGGCGGCGGCCGCCGGCTCGACCCCGCCAACAAGCACCAGGTACTGTTATCATCACTTATCACCAGTTTGTTGACACTACAGACTAAGGCATCTTTTATGGAGGTACAAGCGGAATTATAGTGTATCGCGTGATGTTAAACTCAAAATTTAATAGAAACTTGAAATTGACTTATTAAATGTTGCGTTTCAGACGCCGTCGGTGGTGGTGCTGTGCGGGGCGCACGCGGCGGGGGCGGCGGGCGTGGAGGCGGCGCGGCTGCTGGCCTCGCACGGCGTGCGCGTGTCGGTGCTGGTGGTGGGGGCGGCGGGAGGGCAGGGCGAGGAGGCGCTCGCCGGGGCGCTGGAGGCGCTCGCGCTGGCGGGCGTGGAGGCGGGCGGCGCGCTGCGGGACCTGCCGCCCCCGGACCTGGTGCTGCTCGCGCTGCACGACGTGGAGCTGGACGAGCAGCACGACAAGTACACGTACGTGTCACACATGGAGCCAGTGCTAGCATTTTTTATTAAGAGGATAATCAAATCATCATCAGCTCGTACATTTTTTTTAAATGAACAAAGTAAATAAATTAAATTTTCTCCATGGGACCGACATCGAAATCGCGATGACAAAAACAGCTGTCCCATACAAAACTGCATTCCTACTCGCTTCAAATGTATAATACTTACCCCTTTTTATTCTATGCGTTTTCGATATTGGTAATCTGGAAGTAAAAGTTTGATTGTCTAAGGCACTGATTAAGTATGTAACGCATTGAATAGTATAGTCAGTATAATATGTTGGAGCGACGTGTGTGCAGTGAGGCGCTGCTGTGGACGTCTCGCGCGCGCGCGGTGGTGGTGGTGATGGAGCCGCCGGACGGCGCGCAGGCGGCGTGGGCGCCGGTGAGCGCGCGCGCGAGCGTATGCGCGCTGCTGCCGGGCGCGCCGGCGCCGGCGCTGGGGCTGCTGTGGCTCGCCAACGTGGCGCCGCCCCCGCGCCTGCTGCGCTCCTTCGCCGTCAACTACCGCCCGCCCTTCGGCGCCGCCGCCGTCATCGCGCTGCACCCCACCGACCTGTGAACTGTGCGTGTGCGCGCTGCTGCCGGGCGCGCCGGCGCCGGCGCTGGGGCTGCTGTGGCTCGCCAACGTGGCGCCGCCCCCGCGCCTGCTGCGCTCCTTCGCCGTCAACTACCGCCCGCCCTTCGGCGCCGCCGCCGTCATCGCGCTGCACCCCACCGACCTGTGAACTGTGCGTGTGCGCGCTGCTGCCGGGCGCGCCGGCGCCGGCGCTGGGGCTGCTGTGGCTCGCCAACGTGGCGCCGCCCCCGCGCCTGCTGCGCTCCTTCGCCGTCAACTACCGCCCGCCCTTCGGCGCCGCCGCCGTCATCGCGCTGCACCCCACCGACCTGTGAACTGTGCGTGTGCGCGTGGCCTAGTGTAGTGTAGTGTAGTGTGACGTGCCGGTAAGAGCCTACCGAGACTATTGTGCTGCCCTCAATCGTATTTTTTTTATTTCTATACAATAAAAACGAAAGCCAAAAAGCAAGAATGTCACATTGTAGTCATTTCTGATTTTAAATTTATCAGGTTACTGCGGATTTGTTTTTATAATGTTTGTAGTTATTATCTTTAAAACCGCCAAAAGTGGCCACTTCTAGCTGTTTTAACGATAATAGCTACAAGCATAAAACATAATAATCCGTAGTGTTCCGATAAATTGAAAGCCAATCAGAGCGTCTAGCATGATTTCTCTACACGCACGCGACTCAACTTTTTTCCATTTCGCGGGTTGCGCTCTCCGAAAAGCGCGGGAACAGGTTATGTTATATGCAGCGAAGGCGAGTCGCGCACGTGTACAGAAATCATACTAGACATGCAGAACTACAATGTGACATTCTTGTTTTTTGGAAATAGTGTTTAATTGTTAAAAAATAAATAAAATACGATTAGAGGCAGCACAATAGGCTCGGTGCAGCCTTAAGAGACATCATACGAGTGATTTTTAAACGCAAGCGTCGACAGATCGCCACATCATTTTATCTGTGGAAACTTTTAGTGAGCAATGCTGTTTTATAAAAATGTTGATACCCTATAATTAGTCCGTAAGTTTTCCTAAAATGAATAACATAAAAATAATAAATAAATAAAACATCACCGCGATACTAACGTGTTATCGCCGTAATATCGCCACATTATCGCCGCGATATTTTTGAGTTCAATCAATTAGTGTCGCAACGGAGCAGTGATAACATCCAGTAACAATTACACCATTTCAATTGCGAGTTGCGACGTGGTTGCGGTGCAATTGCGAAATCGCCTACGTTCGAAAATCACTCGTGTGATATCTGTCTAATATACTGCGACTGTGCTGTGATATCTGTTGAGAGAGAGAATTGAATTGAGACGGAGTATTAAATATTGTTGTACTTCTAGTCTTAAGAAAATCTAAATTCTGTTTACGTAAAATTCTGTTTTCCTCATCAATCAAATATAAGAGCTAGATACAGCCTCATAAAATCTTTGTGAATTTTTGTCTTAGTAAACATATTTACTATAAATGTAATGGAGCAATACTAAGAAATAAGTGCCCTGAGAAATATCTCGCTTATAAGTTGAAAGGCACTTTTGATGTTACCTTTTGTAGAGAGTTGATTATGTCATCATCATCATCACCATCAACCAATAAACGTCCCACTGCAGGGCACAGGCCTACCCTCATAAGTCCACCACGCGTGCCCAAGGCGGATTGGTAGACACATTAGAATTTCTTCTTCGGTGTATGCAGGTTTCCTCACGATGTTTTCCTTCACCGTTGATTATGTATCTAGTTTTAATTCCTGATCGTAGGTTTTCGTAGAACAACCTGGTCTAAAAAAATCGCCTAAAACTATTTTGGAATAATTCGATTATGTATAGTGTAATGTAACTACAGATATACCTGATAACAATACAACATTATCTTCCATTATCTTATAAATTTCGCCACACGATAACTCTCTTACGACAGATATCTATTTAATTGTATAATATTAATTTAATGACTTTCCCGTATGGAATATGAAATGAATCTAATATTGTAATGAAATAGCGTATATTTTTGTGTACAAAGTCCGCAGTAGGTAAATGTTTCTATATTAATATAAGAAGTGATAGTTGCGCGCGCGCGCCACATGACGTCACGAGGCGGATGATCGGCGCGGCAGGTGATTGATGATGATACAATAATTATGTTTATTGACATGTACAACACAAACAATCTTACAAAGTGCGTGCGTCAACCTACAACGTACAAAATAGGTTGCCGCGGACTTAAGGGGGATCCGTACTATATTAAATCTACTGCAATCTATTTTGTCAATAATATGCAATAATAAAAGTAGAATATTTATGATAATTGTGAGAATAGAATAATGATAGTAGATACGAGTGTGAGTGTGACGTAATGTCATGTTCGACATGTAATCTGCATGTAATTAATTGTCTTTGTAGGAAATCTATTAATTGTAGAGTATTATTATTTGAAGCGTAAGGGCAGACACACACCAACAAACGTTGGTAAGGTCTATGTTTGATCGACTGCACCTTTCAGTAAACAGGCTTTCAATACATGCTTCAATCAGCACTTAAAATATGTATATGTATTTTAGTACAATTTCTAACTTGTTAACTAATTTATATTTCATTTATGTAGATTTATAATGGGCGTGTGAAGTGAATGTGTTTATTAAATTATATAAAAACATGCTGAAGTATAAGCATATTTTTGGTGCTAATTTGCAGTAAACCGACTAAAGATTGTTTGTGCCGATCCTAAAATCTACTTGTTGGTTCGCCGCCAGCGATCATTCGCCGCGCGTCGATGTGTAAGAGAGCACTCTCTATATCTTTATGTGATAACTGATAAGTAATAAAATCATGACCCTTCCTTTTGGCTTAGCCGTAGTCGGGTAAAAATAGGCCATTATCGCCGCTGCAGAAACTGTTCACAGAGTATGCAATCGAAAGCGCTACCACAGATTATTTAATAGCTACTACCGTAACCAGCCTGCGTAACATGACAGATATTCCGAGATCCGACCGCAAAATTATGCACCTATTTCTTAGGCGAATGAAATGTGACTCTAGTGTATGTTTACACAGTGGTTAATTTAACGCCGCCAAGTTGGCTATAAAAATCCTGCCGCAAGTACCTTTTCCATTATGATTTTTGGTATAACTTTTTCCACTTGTCTTTTTGGGAAGTAAATGAGGTGCCATCGGAAGGAGACTGATCTAAAGTATTAGAAAGGCTAGGGTTGCCACCTCTCAGTCTGCCGCAACTCTAGTGTTACCAGGTTCAAAAATGACTTCTTTCAACCTAGCAACCCTATAGTTGCGGCAGATTGAGAGGTGGCAACCCCTGTTTTTCCAGTACTTTAGATCAGTCTCCTTCTGATGGCACCTCATTTACTTCCCAAAAAGACAAGTGGAAAAAGTTATACCAAAAATCATAATGGAAAAGGTACTTGCGGCAGGATTTTTATAGGCAACATGGCGGCGTTAAATTAACCCTTGTGTAAACATACATTAGAATCACATTTCGTTCGCCTAAGAAATAGGTGCATAATTTTACGGTCGGATCTCGGTCTAAGAGGTGAGAGCGACACAGGTCACTTCTAAACGTCAAATTGGCGGTTATCTCCATAGCATCTCACTCAAATTAAACGTTTAGAAGTGACCTGTGTCGCTCTCACCTCTGTCCTGTTACGCAGGCTGATCGTAACAGATAGGTACTTCACTCAATCAGATTTTTCGAATTTCGAAGTTTGCGCTTCAGGAACGGAACTAAAATGCGCTTTATGCCAGTGAGCGACCATTCAGCATTCACCCCTCGGTGGGGATCGGCCGTCAAGCGTGCCCGAGCCGTGGAGTGAGACAGGCCTGGCGCTGGCGCTAGTTGGTACAGAACATATTAGATAGTCTCCTATTTCCTTTCTTCTCACAGAGGCTGAGTGGAAATAGGCAGAATAATCAGAAACATAACATGAGGCCATCTTTTCTATTACACGTTGATCTCAATCATTTATTTAGTGCACCGGCGATAACGGCCTGGTGATAAATCGTAACTGTGGTTGTATTTCTCTCTTGTAAATATTACAGAAGTGAATGTGATGAAACTTGTCATTTTGAATGTTAAAGACAATGTTATGGTGGTGATGTACTGTTTGATTTTAGAAAATAATTATTTATGACAAAGATTAACTTGTTTGGAACTATACTCCATCGACTCAGATTAAATCTTTCGAGGCTTATAATGCGACTGGAATTATATTTTTATGTTTAAAACTTAGGTTTAAAATAAACTATTATGATTTATACTTTTATAAAAGTATCAAATCGTGGAGTATGGTTCAGCAATGACTAATGGCTATCAATTGATGTAGATAATGATTGTGTATATTTTTTCTAGTAAATTCTATAGGTACAGGGTGTAAGGAAAAGTATCATTCATCTTTAAACCACATACTCTACCCATCAAACTGAACAAATTTTACTATGGGAGCAAACCTGTCAGACCATAAAAGCTCTCAGCTGTTCCATACAAAACTGCAATCCTTATTTTATTTTGAAGAATACTAATGTGAAATCCATGTTTTATTAAGCTTGATAATTATAATTTTGGTATTTTTTTGGATGTGAATGTTGTACCTATTGCCTTTGACGAAGCCCATCGTGGATACGCACTTTGTACTTTTCGTTTTAAATAAATAATTTACTATCAAAATAATTTTGGTATTCGTTTTAAATAAATAATTTACTATCAAAATAATTTTGGTATCTACTTGTAAATATTTTGTACGCCTTCTGGCGGAACACGAAGGAATCAACAATTTTGTAACATCTACCTGTGATTCACAAATAAATAAATTGAAATTGTTCCTACTCAAACTAAATGTATTAGATAGCATATTTTATCGGTCGTGTTTCGGTTTGGTTCCATAGTTTTCACATCGAAATCGCGAGTAAAAAAATCTGCTATCCCATACATTTAGTTTGAGTAGGATGTTGTTCAGTTTGATAGTCTGATCATCCCCTATAATATGCGGCTTAACGAATCAACTGTCACATCACAATCAGTTTTTGACAATAAATGCATTTACATGTACTTAACTATTATAATATAATGTTTTGTCTGATTTTATTCATTTTGTACTCTTGAATCGCGCAATATTTTAATTTCAATAAAAATATAATGAAGTTTGTTTTTGTATTTAAATTATGTACATAATATTAAGTACTTAACATTTAGAGCCTGTTTCACCACTTCGGAGTAAGTTCTTGCTTCTAGCTTATCTGGTAGATCGTTTGACATATAGTCAGATAGTCTAACAACAACTTACTAAGTAGTAGTGAAACAGGCCCTTAGCCTTTCTTTTATCACTTAGGGTCAGCGCACACCCACCGTAAAACTGTTCGAGCATGCGCGAGCAGATTTCATTGATTCAATTGATAATGAACTCTATTCCCATTGAAATAAAGTTGAAAATAGCTTGCAAGTGATTAATTCCCTTTAGCGTCTGTTCGAGTATGCTCGCGTATGCTCCTCGCGGCGACGGGAGCAGTCGCAAGCATGCTCGCGCTTGCTCGAGCATGTTCGAGCATACGCCCGTGTCGATGCTTGCGATCCGTCGTAATAGCTGGGTCATTATAGGACAACACCCATATTTTTCGGATAGAAGGATGAGCCTCGGCACAATTGTTCCTTAGGTGGTCTAGTGTGAAAAACGCCCGGAGGACTCCCTCTATCACCCCGCGATGGGGGTGGAGGGGGGGTTGAACTTTTCAGATACCGCACTCACTGTGATTCGTCATAACTGCCAATTTCTAGCTACTAGGGCATGTTTGGTATCGTTTTTGACTAAATCAAAGTAGCTTAGTTGATTTCTGAAACAAAAAAATTTATTCCCAAAAAAAAAAATGAAAAACAGTGAAAAGTAAAAAATAAGAAAAAAATTTTTTTTTTGTTAATTTCCATAAACTTAAAACCGGTAGCAATATCGGACTTTAAAAAATATATTTGGAAAGCTGCTTTTATACAGATTCCAAAAATATAAGGTTTGTTGAGAAAAAAGAAAAAAAAATGAAAAAAAAAAAAATTTAACGCAACTAGGCAGGAACAAAAAAAATTAAATGAAATGCAAGAGTGGACGTAGAAGTGTCCGATTTTGTATACAATTAGTAGTTACTATAAGCATTAAGGGAAAACTAAAATATTTTACAATATTATACCAGTTTTCTTGATACATAAACTGCACAAATAACTTGGTAATCCTGTGTATTTATACAGGATTACAAAGTTACACTTGCAGTGTGCCTGTATATTGTCATGTCTTGTTGACTGACATATCAACGCACTGCCCAAACCACTGGTTCTAGAGATTTGGAACTTAGGTTTTTTATATAGGACGGCTTACAAAATGAAAGGAAACATCAGATGACATCATCAACATCATATATTTACAATAAAACAGATTAAAATATAATTTTTCTTCCTGTATACATTTGTCTTCGCAATGACACAACTCTGTGCACTTTAGTTGCCGTTGCAAACACCGGCACCTGTTGGTGCCGCAACCCCTTTTTGCATCTACACATAATCATTTCGATGCAGGCTTCAGCAGCAACAGGCAAGTCTGTCCATGTAGGTTGCCAACTATCGCCGACTTTTGTCCATCCCCAGTTAGATGGATCAGGAAGATCTTGAATCGGCGACATTTGACCCCATACATAGACAGCTTGAAAAACTGCCCTCAAGAAATGTTGATATAGAGCCGCTTTTGTGGGTGGTATATGCTCTAGTTGGCGGTCTTTTTTGGTAAATAAATGTTTTCTCGCTTCGTTTACTGTAGTACAGGAACTGGATCTAATAAGGAAAAAATATGTACCGTTAAAATGTTGCTTTGTTACTTATTAGGTACCTAGTTTTATGAAGTTACCTAGTTTTATGAAGTTACCTACCTGTCATATAAAATTATAACAAACTTTTCAAGGATGGCAAATGAGTCCACCAAAATATCGAAAGGTTGTGCGAACTTCCTGAGAGAACAAAAACAAGGAGGAATTATTTCAATTGCTGTCTTCTTTTTGCTATTCTTACAATTTTGATGAAAGTAAAGACGTTATTATTACAAACGGATCCAATGTGCTGTCAAAACGCTCTCGCAATATTGAAAGATTAGCTCCATGCAACCATGAAGAGGCGGACTCAAGAATGATGATTCATATGGCTGATGCAGTACACCAGGGTTGCTCGCGGGTGATGATTCGTACTGTGCATCTTCTTTCAATATTGCGAGAGCGTTTTGACAGCACATTGGATCCGTTTGTAATAATAACGTCTTTACTTTCATCAAAATCTTAAGAATAGCAAAAAGAAGACAGCAATTGAAATAATTCCTCCTTGTTTTTGTTGCCTCTGGAAGTTCGCCCAACCTTTCGGTATTTTGGTGGACTCATTTGCCATCCTTGAAAAGTTTGTTATAATTTTATATGACAGGTAGGTAACTTCATAAAACTAGGTACCTAATAAGTAACAAAGCAACATTTTAACGGTACATATTTTTTCCTTATTACAGTAAACGAAGTTCCTGTACTACAGTAAACGAAGCGAGAAAACATTTATTTACCAAAAAAGACCGCCAACTAGAGCATATACCACCCACAAAAGCGGCTCTATTTCAACATTTCTTGAGGGCAGTTTTTCAAGCTGTCCATGTATGGGGTCAAATGTCGTCGATTCAAGATCTTCCTGATCCATCTAACTGGGGATAAACAAAAGTCGGCGATAGTTGGCAACCTACATGGACAGACTTGCTTGTTGCTGCTGAAGCCTGCATCGAAATGATTAGGTGTAGATGCAAAAAGGGGTGCGACACCAACAGGTGCCGGTGTTTGCAACGGCAACTAAAGTGCACAGAGTTGTGTCATTGCGAAGGCAAATGTATACAGGAAGAAAAATAATATTTTAATCTGTTTTATTGTAAATATATGATGTTGATGATGTCATCTGATATTTCCTTTCATTTTGTAAACCGTCCTATATAAAGAACCTAAGTTCCAAATCTCTAGAACCAGTGGTTTGGGCTGTGCGTTGATATGTCAGTTAACAAGACATGACAATATACAGGTACACTGCAAGTGTAACTTTGTAATCCTGTATAAATACACAGGATTACCAAGTTATTTGTGCAATTTATGTATCAAGAAAACTGGTATAATATTGTAAAATATTTTAGTTTTCCCTTAATGCTTATAGTAACTACTAATTGTATACAAAATTGGACACTTCTACGTCCACTCCTGCATTTCATTTAATTTTTTTTGTTCCTGCCTAGTTGCGTTAAATTTTTTTTTTTTCATTTTTTTTTTCTTTTTTCTCAACAAACCTTATATTTTTGGAATCTGTATAAAAGCTGCTTTCCAAATATATTTTTTAAAGTCCGATATTGCTACCGGTTTTAAGTTTATGGTACTTAACAAAAAAAATTTTTTTTACTTATTTTTTATTTTTCACTGTTTTTCGATTTTTTTGTATGAGAATACATTTTTTTTGTTTTAGAAATCAACTAAGCTACTTTCATTTAGTCAAAAACGATACCAAACATGCCCTAGTAGCTAGAAATTGGTAGTTATGACGAATCACAGTGAGTGCGGTATCTGAAAAGTTCAACCCCCCCTCCACCCCCATGGCGGGGTGATAGAGGGAGTCCTCCGGGCGTTTTTCACACTAGACCACCTAAGGAACAAGTGTGCCCAGGCTCATCCTTCTATCCGAAAAATATACCCTCCCCATACAAAAATGGATATAAAGTCCAAGCTATAAGTGTTGCCGCCTCGGCCGGTTTCGGACTAAATCTAGCAAATTTTTTATCTACTTTAGCCCGAAAAGGGCAATTTACTACAGATAATATTATATAATAATCGAACTCTTTTTGAAAATACAAAGAAAATCTAAAAGGTCGAAACAGATTTAGTAGGTTTTCAAATTGTTCATATTCCATTTTATAGTACCTAGCCATAAAATAACTGTCCCTAGAACTTTAAACCGTAGCACAGCACAGGGCGTAGTATTTCCCAAATATAAGTACATCTTTCTTGCCTCTTTTCATTTTATTGATGTGCTCTTCTTGCTCCTCTTCCTTTGCTAGTAACCCAATAAATACTAAATCCCAGTCTACCATACTCTAAAATTGTTGTTATCGCACGTCTTTGCTATAAAATATTGTAAACACAACGCAAAATTCACTACGTCAACTGTAGCAACACGGGAGCATCCGCGAGACTGTTCGAACACGCGCGAGCATGCTCCGCCGCTGCCGCCGGCGGATTTTGCCGCTAGGTGTGCGCGACTGCAAAGAACATGCTCGAGCATGCGCGAGCAGTTCTACGCTGGGTGTGCGCTGACCCTTAGAGCCCTTACAGACGAGCGACACTTTGCGGTCGCCGTGTGTCGCGGAGGGTCGCGCGACCGTAAACTCTATGAGCGCGACTCTCTGCGACCCTCAGCCCGCTTGCGTCAACCTGGGTTAGCAATTAAGTTTGACTACTAAGTTTGACCACGAGGAAGGAACGAAATCTGTCAGTTGTTTTTCTATTAAGTACATAAAATAATGGATTACCAACATAACGTGGAGTTTATTGCTAACCTAGGTGACGCAAGTGGGGCTAATGGAAATATTTAGGTACACAAGGTTAAGATCATTTCAGCCTAACTCATTTTAACTTTGTACCTAACACCACTGGCTTTTCGGTGAAGGAAAACATCGTGAGGAAACCTGCATGTTTCTATTTCATGTATTGTACCCACTGTCCATTACAAGTGGCGACGGGCTCACTCCCCGTCACGCTGGACAGAGTTTGTCTACCCCCTCGGGGAATAAAGTCGTGAGCATGTATGCTCACTTTAACTTTACCTACTGTACAGGGTGTAAATTTCAATGTGTTACATTGATGGAGCCAATTTAATGCAATTCAATATTTATTTGTATTCATGCACACTTGTACAAAACTGCACATTTTTCACTAAGGAGCCAACATTGAAATCGCGAAAAAAAATCCGCTTTTTAACCGACTTCAAAAAAAGGAGTAGGTTCTCAGTTCGACCGTATATTTTTTTTTTTTTTTAATGTGTGTTCGCGGATAACTTCGTCGTTTATGAACCGATTTTGATGATTCTTTTTTTGTTGGAAAGGAGATATCCCAAGGGTGGTCCCATGATAAGGAAACCAGGATCTGATGATGGATCCCAGAGAAATCGAGGGGAACCTTCGAAAATCGTAGTGCCGACTAGTGCATTTGTTAATTTGAAGCACTACTGTCAAATCGAACTAATGAATTCACCACTGAAAATTGTGAAATAAACAAAATTTTATCAAAAAATTAAAACCGCCTTCAAAAAAACTAAAAAGTTAAAAAATAATATTGCAGCCGATGACTTTTTCGTTCGCATCATAAGAACATTAATTTGTTTTATAGAAGTCGGTGTCAAGTCAAGCCAAAAAACTAATGCAAGCCCTTTCGCGAATCGGCTTGACAGCGACTTCGATAAAACAAATTAATGTCCTTATGATGCGAACGAAAAAGTCATCGGCTGCAATATTATTTTTTAACTTTTTAGTTTTTTTGAAGGCGGTTTTAATTTTCCATACATTTGGGTCAACAACACTTTTTTTTTCGCTGTTTACATTTTGGCTCCATAGTGAAAGAAAGTTATTCTGCTTGATGGTCTAAAATCTAAATCACCCTGTTTAATATGTAACCTTATGTAACGCATTTAATTTTTTCACAACCTGTATCAGTACAATGTCCAAAAGTGATAGAAATATTATAATTGGGTACAATAAAACGTCATCTTAGTCCATCAATTTATTTCTCAAATAAAACAAGACATAGATCCTCAAAAAGCACATCCCACATATAATTGTCTGTGACAATAGAACAATTAATTAAGTTATTATGAACGTTATGGCTTACAACACAAGGACGCGAATCGCTCGTAACTAATCAAACATACAAATGATGCCTCGTTTTCACTCGCTAGCCTCAAGTAGCTACTCGCTCACGAGGAGTGAGAATCAGTGAGAACGAGGCATGCCGCCTTGCCCTATGTAGCAACAAATTACAATTATAATCTTAAGAACTATGAACTACGATATGGCAGATGTCATGAAAATTATATTTTATTTAAGTAACTATAGGTAATATTGTTATTGCTGTGCTTCATTACTTCAGAGGATAGGTAGCGTACATATAGGACAAGGCGCAATAAACTAGATCATAAATAAGTTAACACATCGGAAGACGAAGCTTGCGTGCTGTCTGCAACTGAAGTAAACTATGTACCTTAGTGCTATTGTTTTAAAGTTCATAATTCTACTTCAGTTGCTGACTGTACATAACGAAAACTAAACACTAGGGCCGGCGCGTGAGAAGTCACATGTTTGTGACGTGCAACTGCGATGAATATTGAAAGTTATTTAAAAATAATATGTTCTCTTTAAAACAAACCAAAGGCATACCAAAGCTTTCTGAAGTTATATCGGTGGCGCTTACGCCGTTTTCTCATGGACCCTCTATTTTTTCCTACTAGCAGGGCCGGATTAAGGCATGCAGAGGCCCCTAGGCAATGCAAGTCTCGGGGCTCCCCTGCCCATGAGCGTAACAATGATTCTTTTCCAGTATGGTCCAGATTAGGTGGTCGCAATAAAACAGCACATATCTACTAAAATCGAGCTTCTACTACATACAATATGAATAGGATGTTGCAACACGATCCAAAACCTATAGTGTAGTCTGTGTAGTGTTCCATAACAAAATTGGGAAAACGGAACACTTATTGAATCACCTCGATGTCTGTCCGTCCATCTATCTGTAACACTCGTAAACTCGTTTATCTCGGAGATAAAGAGATTTTTATATTATGTAATATATAAAATTCTTATATTATAAGAAGCTGAAACTTCGTTTTTTAATATCAATTAAGGGCCCAATTAGAAGAGTGCAGTCAAAAAAAGATTTATTTTTAAAATTGAGCTTGGGAGTCAAAAGTTTTTTATTCTAAAATTATTATGTGGGGACAGTGTGGGGTATCATTAAGGGAAACGTTATGAAAATGAAAAAAAAAACTTTTTTTTTTTATCTTTCCTTAATTTTTTATTCAATTCAAATACAAAAACGAATTGTTTTTTCTCACAGGCCGCGGGGCCCCTTGGCGATGGTGGGCCCGTAGGCCCGTGCCTACTTTGCCTATATGGTTAATCCGGCACTGCCTACTAGTCCATGAGCGAAACCTATTTATATATTGGTCCTACTGATGTGCTGAATCAAAAATGTAGCTAGTTACTATGAAACTAGAAAAATTTAATTCGAAATGTTTCGAGACTTCTTTCGTATACTATTCGAACGCCATCTATTATTCACGCGAAGTACTCAATTTAAAACATCAAGTGGCTTCCCACGCGCGGCCTACATTAGCTAATATATATTTATATCACATATTAGCATCAGACTCCCTCCCTGGTAACTGGTGGACATTATATTATAGGAACAGACAGACGGTCGCGTCGCGTCGCTAACTAAACACAACACTACATCCTCGCCGCGCCGCTAGATGGCAGCATTACGCGCTTTACCGCCAAAAAGATAAACGCTAAGCCCTTTGGACATATTTATCTCAAAATCAGAAGTGGGATAAACGTTATAATAATCGCCATCACAAAAAAGTTAAGTTACACTCTGTAATAGGTAATACCATCTTATTTACGATTACAAATTTTTCTTGCCTATGGATGTCTGGAAGAAAGCGATTTTTAGCGATAACACCGCCTTTGTACTTTCTGTATTTCCTTCTGTACATTTTTTTATGAAATGAAGTACACACTTGTATTTGATAAGAATTAAAATGAACATGTAAATATCAATCAGTCAAACATAATTTATTAACACCAAAAACTCAATCAGCAAGAAATACAGAGAGAAAAAACAAGAGAAAAAAAAATTGCGGTCGTATAAAATATCGCCTATCTTATTTGTGGTAAAGTCACAAATGTTTATCATTTTCGCGGTAAAGCAAAAAATATCAAAACCACTTCTTGACTCAAAACGTCACACATTTCATTATTTTGCTTTTTGAGAAAATATATATTTCTATAAACATGATTTTAAATTTATAAAAGATTTTAATTTTTAAAAATGGGTTCGATAAAGTTTTGCTTAAAAACATTTGGAGTGCAGTCTTTGGTTGTACAGATGGTGGAGTTATGTTAGTAATTCTCAGAGACCCTGCTTGAGGCTTGCGGAGGTTTATTCTATAACAATTACAAAACTTCGAGAACATTCAGTCGGAACGACCTGACACTTTAACGTATTTAAGATACCTATTACAAGCGATTTTTGGGCGTAAGCGAAGTCGCAACTGCACCGCGCATTGTTGCGACGTCGCATCTGAATCGTCGCGACGCTGTTGGATCTCAGAAATATCGCGGCGAAGTCGTTCTGTCAACGCCTACGCTCAAAAATTGCTTGTGTAATATGGTCTTTACTCCGCAAATAAAGAATGGGATTAGCTGAAACAAGAACATGATATAGCTACAGTTCATAGAAGTTTAAACTCAGGAAACGACTGGTTTTGCTGTTATTATTTAGTCTTCACTGAATCCCACAGCGATTTTGATTCCTAATTAAAAAAAAAATTACGATTAACAACAGAACTTCGTGTAGCGGGTAAACGAAAAGGCGTTGAAACAGTAAAATGAAGGCAACTTAGCCCCCCACTAGTTTTGTTGTTAAAATTACACATATTACACCAGTCCACCAGTAAAAGTATAATGTCGGCGGGCGGTTCCGAAACTTCAGCTTCATCGAGCAGTTCCCACTGTACTTTATACACATATTGATATAATTAACGCTTGTTCTGTCTCGTCTCAGCACATCTCTTTCTTTGTTTGCGAGCATACATCATTACATACTGGGTGTGAGGGTAAACAGTTGCATTACTTTAAGGGGTGATTGTATCCATGATACTGAACAACTTTCCCAAAAAAACAAATAGGAAATTCGCAAAAAAAAAAACTACTTTTCAAACGCCGCGATCAGCTGATATGGCTGATTGCAATTAGATTGGGAATTTCCTATAGGTTTCTTGGGGAAAGTTGCTCAGTATCATGGGTATAATCACCCCTTATATGCAACTGTTTACCCTAACACCCTATACAGGGTGAAATTGATATCATTGGCATCCTTTTAAACTAAGAGTCTACCCATCAAACTGAACAACTTTTACGATGGGAGCAAACCGATCGGAGCAACTAGAAAATCAGCTGCCCCATACTAAACTGCAACGCCTACGCGACACAAATGTATACAACAGCTGATTTTTTTTTTTTGCTCCGATCGGTTTGCTCCCATACTGAAAGTTGTTCAGTTAGATGGGTAGATTCTTAGTTTAAAAGGATGCCAATGATATCAATTTCACCCTGTATAAAGCCTAACAAATAATATAAAAAACCTGGTTTGGGGGCGCTGCAATCGACTATAACCTTTAATGTCAGTGTTCCAAGTATTAAAATTAGTGCCGATGATTTTCCGCAACATGTTGAGGTTTTTTATTTTTCTGGTCGGGCTCTACAATGCAACACAGCTGCCGCCAACAATATATATTTTCCATAGAACGTGACCTGTGACGTCACATTTAGTATAATATTAACATACTTTGTCCTTTTGGACAGCTGTTACAAGTTTAAACTTTAGTCGCTTGCTGTAAAGCTGATATCACACTGACACAACACCCACAGACATGTTTGAAAATATTATTGCGAAATAAGTCCTACAGGGTGTAACGTATTGTACCAAGTCGATAAGTTGTGAATCAATTCAATGAACTAAATAACTTGCGCTACTGGGCCAAGCCAACACTGTCAATATTAAAAAGAAAATGTTTAGTTTTTCATACAAATCGTAACGATCAGCAGATCATTTTGTTGTCACTAGTAGTCTCCAAGTTAAAGTGGTTCTTTTAAATTATTTGAAAAAAAAAAACATTTTGTAGGTAAGTACGTTTGAACAAAAAATTGTTTTGTTCCAATTTCACCTCTAAGGAGAATTTCAGATAGATAATTTGAATAATCCGTTCATTTGAATCACACCATCTCGGTTAGGTACCCCTATAATTTTGTATTCTCATTCTGTACAATAATAATGATTCTCACTTATGCAATAAGATAATGTAATAGAACACAAGTCTTCTGACCGGGCAGTAAGGTGGTATTTGCGACGTCACAGTCAACCCTACTTACAACTTGGTAAAGTCGAGTACAAAATATAAAACTCGATATCAAAATTATGTTTGTAAGAGTGACTCATGTCTTGCGATATATTATTACATAATTAAACGATACGTGAAACATTCAGAGATGACAATTATTTGTATGAATATAAATAGAAACAGACACCGAGCACTACACCGTACAGACACACCCACACACACACACACAGACACACACACACAGGCACACAACATGGAGAACATTAATTCATTGCACATCACTCCGTTAACAAAATAAAGCGCACTCAGAAGAACTCATGTTTGGTTGTGCGACCTCAACAAACAGTCTCAGATTAAACAACGAAATTATAAAACAATTGTTAGTTCTTCATTATAATTTATAACAACACTAATCTATCACAAAAAAGCTTTTTTTAATGGTCCATTCTGATGTATCTAAATTATGCGTTTTAACGACGCATCTACTGTACAACTAAAAATACTTTCGTTATGAAAAATCGAAGACAAACAATTTTTATAAGTTAAAAAACCATAATGCTTGAAACCCAATGAAAATGCTACAAATCATCCGTAGCTAACAACACAACATTAAAATCTTAAATCAAACTCAATACATAACATCTAATCACTATTGGAAGCTGTCGGAACGACGCCGCGCCGGTACGACCCAATATCAACCTTATTTCTTCTCCATACAGCAAAGAACTGGTCGTAACAGACGCAGAGCGCACAATTACTCGCTAACTAATAATACTAAACACAAACTGCAGCTGTTTTGGGTTTCGCTTTGGAATAAACACACACACACAACCAGCAATAGGTACATTCAAAAAGTGCGACCAGAAGTATATTGTTTTTCCCATTATCTTGTCGTGTCTATCATAGTTGTAATATTTCACGACTGCGCATGAAGTTTTCTTGTGGTAACGCACACTTACCGGCACTTCGTCTGTGTGCGTGTGGATTACAGAGCGCGCACGCACACTGTTAAAACATGTATGTATACACGGCACTCCATCGAAAACTCATGGGCAATTGTGAGATGCAATAACTATAGTCGTATACACCTTTCTCTAATTAAGGAATAGCAAATGACATGCGAAGTCATTTCTAGAATTACTAGTTCAAATATAATCCGCAAAATGGCGGACCCATGATATATTTCTCCTCGTATTAGCCAGGGAAGCGCAACATTGACAAAAATAGTAAAAAATAAAAATGATTGACGAGGCACTAGGTATGCTAACAACACAACATTCATTCAACACTAAGTATTTATTCGTCTTGTGCGTATTGTATTTTGAATTCGTTCTATCACCCCGGCCCGCAGTCTGCATCATTGTATAAAATGCTAAGCTATAGGTAACCTGTATGATTCCACTGCAACCACAGAACAGAGAACACGGCTTCGCATTAATCGAAGAAGCATGCAGGGGCAGCCCGCGTGCCACTGATAATTATGGTCGATATACCATATCTTTTTTCATATATTTCGTTCAGAAAAAAGTCATAAGTCACTATGGCCATTTTAAGAAGATTCAGTCATAATCCTAAGACTTATGTAGATAAGTTTGAATTTAATTTGATTATAATTTTTTTGGTCACACCTGCTCTAGAACTAAATAGTGCTCATGCGATTTCTATTGGTTTTCTTTTCTGTGGGTTAAACGCCTCCTCTAACTAACATGCTTAGAAATACACTATTTTACACTATGTAATGCAATATTGTATTTTAATTGTACTTTGTACATTTTGTTTTGTTTAAAAGATGTGTGTTGTAGAATTTCTGGCCGCATCTTCTCTCAACGGAACACCTTCCGACGCGGTGGTAGAGTCAAAAAATGACGTCAAAAAGCTATCTATATGATATTATTTTGAATAAAAAATTTTTGAATTTTGAATTTTGAATTTTTTGAATAGTGGATCATACATACCCCACTATACAATTCTGTCTTAACATCGTCTGTGGCATTCAGACCGCCTCAATATGCTTCGAAAATTTAATAAATGCAATATATCAGCATTTATTTAAATGCACGAGGATTGTTATTGTGTAAACAGTACCAACGGGCCGGCTGTGGTCTTCGATATGGGGTCAACCCTCACACACGTCACTGCAATAATGGCCTCATTCAGTTATTCGGAAACAAGTCGATATATATTATATTCATATTGATTATAATAAAACGTAGTTATTTAAAAATGCAAGAAAATAGAAAAGTTTGTATATTTACAGTAGTATTTGTTGAAAATAGACAAAAAAAAACTAAGACGAGAAATAGAAAATTATTGAGATTAATAAATTGAAAAATTTAAGACAAATATTATTTAATACGTGCAATGTTATGAATGTATAAGGTTACTATGACTTCCTAGTTTGTCTAAGTTCCTAGTATATTACCTACTAGTTAATTGAAGAAGCATACGCAAACATTATTTTGATCCAAAGCAGAAAGACAAAAACGCCATACGTTAGGATGATTACTACAAAGTAAGCAATTGTCTAAATGTTATGTTTCTTGTTCCCGTAATGAAGACAGGGCATGGACATTATTGGGCATGGATGAGTCAGTAATTTCCATCCATACTGTAGTGTAGTGACACGTGTGAGGGCAAACAAACCTAAACTTATCAATATGAACAACAACGATCAATGTAAAGATTCATATAAAACTCCATCTATTTGGAAACTTAAGTTTACCTCGACAATACCTCGCCCGAGGCTCGAGGCAAGAGGCGCCTTTACAAAATTGATATGAACGTATGTAAGTACTACCGTCGTTCTTTAGAGATCTAACTACATTCTGCAATTTGTATTTTAACGTAATAGAAATAGGATATAATTTAGATTGCAGAAAGTTGCCAGATTGTAGGTAGGCATAATTTAGTGGTAGTTGTGTACATTATTGGTTTTACAAAACATAGTACCTGGCATGGGTTTGGATAACATTACGAGGATAAAGGTAAATATTTACTAAAATCGTATTTACTATAAAATTTCCTAAAACCAATTTGGGTACAAGTTAGTATAGAATTCCAAAAGGAAAGTTTTAAGATGTAAACAAAAAACTAACCATATAAGTTTATTCATTAATAAAAACCAGCCAAACTCTAAAACTACAAAATTTCACGTAAACCAAGCCCAAGCACTACATTTTCGATGGCTGTTGTTTACACCTTAAGACATTCATATTAAAGTGTATTTTTGTTCAATAAGACCTCGATTATCTGTCGCTTTTTCACATAATATTTTATACCGGTTTAGAAAACGTTTCAACTTCAGTAACGTTTACTATTCAAGATAAAATCTACATTATTTGACCCATCAGGTATCTAATAATGCTGGATGTCTGCTATTTATAGCAGCTAGAGCCAGTATAAATTGATCTCTATTCTCCAACCAGTAACTAGAACCAGTATAAACTGACCTCTACTCGCCAACCAGTTTATATAAAAAGTGTTGTTTGTTCCTACAGTAAAGCCTCTATAATATCAAAAGTACAACACAACGCACAGCGCGACACCTGTGATCACGGGTTTAATTCATTATTATTTGACATTTCTGAAGCAAAGTACAATTTTAGATCTCCAATGCACGTTTGTGACAATTTTCAAAGTGAGATTGGTGTTATATCAAATAACGAATTCTTAGTGATAGCATCCACTGGCCAAGAGTACAGTGTAGATGTGGACCACAAGGTCTGATCGGTATGTCTTAGTACCTACATATTGCTTCATAAGACTAAATAATACCTACCCGAGTTATACACACTGTTCGATACGCCCTAGAAATAATATCGTAACATAATTTGCTATTTTGCAGGAGAGTCTATTTATTAACGGATCTTTATGTAGCACATTTGAAGTAAATAAATGTTTTATTTACTGATTATTCCTGATTTTAATCGTTATTCTTTTCATATAATTTGATATGAGTTGATTCGACACGGCTTGAAAGTGAGTTACAATCTTATTCCTAGGGAGAGTAGATTTATATAAACAGGACTGAAGTAATGAATTAATGTCACCAAGTAACTCACGCCACAACGAGCTCCTAAATAAAACGTTTATTGCTTTCCACTTACGTTTAACTCTTAAAGTAAATTACTCAAAAAACGTAATAATAATACAAAAAGTAGACTAATTAACAAAATAAACGTTAGTTCGGGACGAAATCTTACAGTTAACTACTCGACTCGAGTAGTACTTAGTCTTATGGCAACGGTTGCGCTCGAACGTGCGAGCCGCGCGAGCCGCCGCGCGACACATACTCGTAGATCAACACATAAGTCATCGAAACTCTACGGAATTCGTACCGTCCGCCTCGCGAGGCGGCTCGCTCGCGCGGACACGGGGACATGATCGTCTCCGATCACTGTTCAAAACGGCGGCTAAAATGTATGTATGCACATTATTGACACGACACCTAGCTTATAACTCCTTGTCCTTGCCGTTGCAGCCGTTGGGCAGGTGGTCGTGGTCGCGCACGTCGGAGCGGTCTCGGAGCAGCTCGCGCGCGTGCGCGGGCGCGGCGCGGCGGATCAGCGCGTGCGTCGCGTCGCGCAGGCGCAGCAGCTCGCGCTGGATGCGCTCCGTGATCACGCGCCGCGTCTCCTCCTCCGACGCGTTAGACTTTCTTAAACTGATCACATATTGCGATTGTAGTGGGTTTTTATTTGATAGTGATGAGATTATGACTTCCAGCCTGCGTAATATGACAGAGGTGAGAGCGACGCAGGTTACTTCTAAACGTCGAATTTGAGTGAGATACTATGGAGATAACAGAGCCAATTTAACGTTTAGAAATGACCTGTGTCGCTCTCGCCTCTGTCATGTTACGCAGGCTGGTTTTTAATAACTGCACTTTTTAAAACATAATATGGTAGTAGTGAACCTCGGTTGTAGTATAGTTTCTGATCGACCATAAACACAATATACGTTAAAACGATGCTTTGTTAGTGTAAAATGAAAACCTGGGTGCCTAATAAGTAGGTAACGATGCGAGGATATTTAATATACCTACTTATTTGTTGAATTATTTATTTTAAAGCAATACAGTATCAAACTGTCATACAAAATGTCCCATTCCACAGAACAGTGCACAAAATACGTAGATATAAAAAAATCAATGACACAATCGTCAATAACATCAGCTCATCATCCTCTGCACATCTCTTTATAATCAGACTCCAAATGACACACAAAAAAAGGCTCATTCTAATCTCTGGATATATTTAGATACTGTATAATTGACGACCCGATTGGTGTAATGGTTACCACACCGGACTGGCAAATCAGGATCCTGTGTTCGAATCCCCGTTCAGTCATAGATATTATATGTTCGTGCCGTTGTTATATGATTTCCATAATAAAAAGCCTATAGTGCTTACTTGAAATCATTATAATATATGTGCGTGTGAGCGTTAATTATTTATTTATTTCCTTAGATAGGGATTGAAAAGACGTCTAAAAGGGCGTTAGCGCTTTACATCGTTATAAGAACAGGGCATAGACTCACCTATCAATAATATGGTGTAGCTGTATAGGCTCGCCGACGTTGAGGAACACGTGCTTCCTGAACTTGAGCAGGTAGGGCTCGGTGTTGGGCAGCACGCGGTCCATGCCCTCGTGCCACACGGGCAGCACGAGCGGCGCGCGCCCGCCCGCCGCCGCGCTCTCCGCCACCAGCCGCCCCACGCCCCACTTGAACCTGATGCTCTCCTTCTCCACGTTCACGCGCCCCTCCGGGAATATGTGCACCCATTCACCCAGCGCCAGCCGCTCCACGCAGAAGTCCATCGCTGGCTGGTTCGACGACAAAGTTTCGTTATTTATTTGTTATTAAGACGATAAATATACAAGACACAATCTATACCACAGAATATTATAAGAGGGGTTAGAAATGCAAAGTAGCGCTTTTGCTTCGGAGACGACTGTCGCCACTTATCTTCCCACTCACGCTGCTACAACTACTTGAGCCCTCTCGCTCACACCACGCCGCGCGCCTTATGGTTTTGTACAGTCCTCAAAATTGATAGGACCAAACTGTCCAGGCTAAAGCACAGAGCAAGGAAGACTGGTTTCACAGCCACGCTGCTCAGACAATAGCATGACAATGAAACTATACTAAGTGTAGGTAGCATATCTGTACAGTCCTCAAATAATAAATAAGCGTGGTTCTAAAACAAGTCAAGTCTAGGCTAGAATACCATGTTGGTTTTCTTTATATCTAGGTCACACAGCAGTAAAAATTGTCTTCCTTGGTACTTGATTATACACCACTAGTTTTTAATTACTAACATAACTTGAAGGGTGTATTCAGACCATGAATCTGAACAACTTTCCCAAAGAAACATGGGTCGAAAAACGAGAAAATTTTTGGGACCTTCCATACTAAAGTGCGGATCGGCCGATCGATTTTCTATGGGAGGTCCAAAAATTTTTCTCGTTTTTCGACCCATGTTTCTTTGGGAAAGTTGTTCAGATTCATGGTCTGAATACACCCTTAAAGTTATGTTAGTAATTAAAAACTAGTGGTGTATAGAGTTACCAACACGATGACCTCTCTATGTAAGAATCAAGCAAGATAGTGTCATCGGCGATTTGTCCATAGGTATATAAATAAGCATGATTAGTATGAGACGCCGTTCGCATCCTAGAGCATTGCGAGCGTCATCCTGTACCCTGAGTGAAGCGGTGTGAACAGTAAACAGTGAGGTATACAGTGTATACTTTTTAATTTAATTAAAGGTAGGTTGTATACCTGGTAGACGCCGGCGCCGCGCACGACGGGCACGCACTTGCCGAGCGCGAAGAAGCACGCGTGCAGCGGCCGCGTGAAGCAGATGTCGTGCGCCGCCAGCGACCACCGCATCGCGCCCATGCTCGTCAGCACCCTGCTCTCCAGCACCCCTGCGGCGATAACACAACATACATCATCCGCATAATATCTAATCTATCTAGTTTGATTCTATTTTCAACAGACACAAAAAAATAGGAGTATCTATGTTCGGCTGTATGTTTTTTATGCTATATTCACTTACTAATAATGTCGTCAATTGTGGACCAATTTGTAAAATCTTTTTTCTTGTGAAAGAGTATACTCCTGAGATGGTCCTATTTTAATTTTTAACCGACTTCAAAAAAGGAGGAGGTTTCTCAGTTCGACCGTATATATATATATTTTTTTTTATGTGTGTTCGCGGATAACTTCGTCGTTTATGAACCGATTTTGATGATTCTTTTTTTGTTGGAAAGGAGATGTCCCGAGGGTGGTACCATGATAAGGAAACCAGGATCTGATGATGGCATCCCAGAGAAATCGAGGGGAACCTTCGAAAATCGTAGTGCCGACTAGTGCGTTTGTTAATTTAATGCACTCCTATTAAATCGAACTAATGAATTCACCACTGAAAATTGTGAAATAAACAAAATTTTAACAAAAAATTAAAACCGCCTTCAAAAAAACTAAAAAGTTAAAAAATAATATTGCAGCCTATGACTTTTTCGTTCGCATCATAAGAACATTAATTTGTTTTATAGAAGTCGGTGTCAAGCCAAGCCAAACAATGCAAGCCCTGTCGCGAATCGTACCGGCTTGACAGCGACTTCAATAAAACAAATTAATGTTCTTATGATGCGAACGAAAAAGTCATAGGCTGCAATATTATTTTTTAACTTTTTAGTTTTTTTGAAGGCGGTTTTAATTTTTTGTGAAGATCTGATGACATGCTTCAGAGATACACAACAGAACTCCTCAAAAGTTGTCAGCAAAACATCGGTGATTGAAAAATTTGCTTCGTATCCATGTGCCCTTTACGTGTATAACTGATATCTGAGTCGAACTAATAAACAGGGTCCTTCTTTAAATGCCTGGTGTAAAACGCTGAAGGTTTTATCACGGTATGGTCAGGAGTGCGATTCTCATACGTTGAACCTAGCAGTTGAAAATGAATGGAGATACGCATTTTTCTACTGCACTGCTGATTTGACTGGAGTATATTTTTTGAATGTCAAATCAACAGGAGAAAGATGCGTATCTCCATAGTAATTTTGACATTTACAACTGCTGAGTTCAACGAATGAGTTTCAAAAATCGCACTCCAGACCATCAAACTGAACAACTTTATGAGACCACGGTCGAAAAGAATTTGTTTTATTGGACGACTCTGACGTGTCAAGCCAAAAAATTATCGTTAGATACAGTTTACTTTCAAAGTTCAACTGGTTCAAATATGACTTGACAAATTCAGACAATGATAACGGGTCTTTCAGCAAATCCTTCAATACGAAAACATATTTCAGACAAGTCTAGCTCTTCAACGAGTTAGTAACAGACTAAGCGCACTTATTGTTTCAGGCAATTTATTTAACTTCATCTTTACAAGGCCGCGATGGCGCCATGGAAGTTATACAATACATACATACCTACATACAATCTCGTATTTCTAATTCGTGAAATTGATTTTTATATAACTACCTATATCGATACAATTAGAACAAAGTCAGTTGAAGTAAATCTAAGTCTGTCTATAATTTTCGTTTAAATAATTTTCATAAGACATCCCGTGAAGTAAATTAATTATTAGTAAATGGTAAACAGATCAGTATGGTTGTTTTCAGAACAACCAGCTCAAGACATCTACAAAGATTCATATTGGTATGTTCCGTTCTGAAACTTTCCTTGTTATTACAACTTTCAGAATAAACATACAGATAGAATCCAATACATTATATAATACCTATACTATATCCAACTAGGGTAAAAAAATCCAAACATTCCCCCAAATACTAGCACCTTCAGTTCCAAAACAATTGCGTCACTGGGCCCTCAATGATTGTAAAACGAAACGAAACGAGAAGCGTCAAACTAATGAATTCGTGCCCACTTTCCGGCTCATTGATGCTATTTCACAATGTGTTACGAGATAACTTATCATAAATTACACGCTTTTTAAACTCCTCTACAATCAGGTCGCACATACACACACGCGGCACGCTCCTGTCCTAGTGTCTTACTTAGCACAGCATGCAGTCAGCACGCCACAAATGCAATAAAACTGCTGCTGTGACTGTGACCAATCAATATGTTTACAATAAATAAGTCATTGATCTTAAGTAATAAAATCTGACAAATTTAAATCATTGCAATATGAACCCATCTATTGCGCAAGCAGCATAGAATAGAGCAGATCTTAATTGTAATACAAAATTTGAAAGTACCCAGGATTCAATGATATCATCATCATCATCATCTCAGCCGATGGACGTCCACTGGACATAGGCCTCCCCCAAGGATCGCCATAACGACCGATAAAAGTATGATATACCTATAGGTAAATAATATGCTTTATAAATAGAATTTGATTGTATTAAAGGTAATTAGATCACTTCTATAACTCGTATATTACAACCACGGTCTACAGCGGTCCGGTGACTAGATATATTATTTGGTTCTTTTTGGGTAAACTTGGTGGTCCAGTGGCGAGTAACCTTGCCTGCCGTGCAGGAGGCGATGGTTCGATTCCCGTCCAGGCAGACTCGTACCAATGAGGTTTTCGTAATTTATGTACGATTTGTAACACCACAGGCTTTTCGGTGAAGGAAAACATTGTGAGGAAACCTGCATGCTTAAATTTCGAGGCTTTTATTGTGCCCACTGTCTATTACAGATGGCGACAGGCTCACTCCCCGTCAAACTGGACAGAGTTTTGGTACTACTATTAAAACGTGGATGTTCTGAAGTTTCAGAATATCTCTGACTAGGTACCCCCTCGGGGAATATAGTCGTGAGCATATGCTATGCTTTGGGTAAACTGACTACTTACAAAATTACGAATAACTTAAATCTTAGATTGTCGTGTTTTATTATCGCGATAATTATCATCCCACATTGCACTTTCATCAGCAAACAAACGCCAAATTAGTGAAGTAAACAGTATAGATTGTTTCTCGTTGCGTCACTTTCTCGTCGCGGGTTAGTTAATATTTGTTTACAGTTTACACTGACGACGCCGCCGTCGGCGCCACAGAACACCCACAGTCTATCTCTGAAGTGCTCAAAATTGTTCTTTCTCCGGGAACCTTAGCGCAAGCCCGACTCACACTTGGCCGTTTTTTGCTATTTGTTGTTATGACGATTTCGCACTATAATCAAGCCTAGTTTGACGCTTGTAGGTATTAAATTTTTTAGGATAGAGCAAAACCAAAAACGATGATCAAAAGACGTTTCTTGTATGGGGAACCCCCTTAACTTTTTGTATTTTTTATTATTTGTTAGCAAATCAAAAATCTACATAATCTGTGAAAATTTTAACCAGCTGATCTATTGCGGTTTAAATGATACAGCCCTTAGGCCAGTAATGTCTTACGATGCAACGTAGTCCCATTGGTACCCTTTTATCTGTTTAAATATGTTGATAATAGTCTGTCTGAGGACACAGTGGATGATTTCAAAGATAAATATAAGTTTTGGGATAATTTGTTCAGTGTAGGAAAATGTTTCATGTCAGAAATTAAGCCGGTAATTTCTATATTCGCCGAATAGGAATATAATATTTGGCGAATACGAATATACGTATTCGTTGCATCACTATAACAACACGATATTTTCATTTGTTTTAAGGTGGACTTCCGATGCCAGCGGCCGATGCGACTAACGCGCGCGTCTGACGCGAGGTTCTGTCAAATATGACAGAACCTCGCGTCAGACGCGCGCGGCCGACGACAGACCTCACTTCCGAGGTCAGCGACTGACGCGTGGCTATTGTGCAGAGTGTTATTTTTATGTTTTGGTGTTTAAACAAAAACATAAAAACACAAATAAAAAAACAATACATATTTTAATAAAGAATATTTGATTGATTGATAGATTGATAGGTTTAGAGAATATATGAATGCATTTTTTTTTTACAAGATTTTTGATAAAATACATTTTTAAGAGTTATTATAACTAGACAGGGATGCGTTGCGTCCCCTTGGCTTTTTAACCTGTATATGGATCGCTGTCTAGCTAATATTTATGTAGGAAAGAGGGATTTTCCGAAAAAAGAAAAAATTAGTTTAATGTGGCTCGATAGATGATATTATCGAAACGTGGATGAGCGACCTTGCAGATAATAAAATACAAATAAAAAATAGTGAAAATTAAGCAAATTTTCGGTAAAAACTTCGTAATATTTCTGGCAAACATTCTTGTTCTGCGTGACGTCAGAGCATAGCCGCGCGCGGCCGCGGCCGATGCGATAGACATCGGCCGCGCGCGTCTGACGCGCGCGTCAGTCGCTGGCATCGGAAGCGGCGCCATACGTTTTCATAGTAACTAGTATGGCCGCATCGGCCGTCGGCTGCGAGCCGCGCGCGTCAGACGCGTCGGCCGCTAGCATCGGAAGTCCACCTTTAAGGTCTACCTACCTGTCGGCGGGTGCATATAATATATGAATTGTTTTATTTCAGTATTCGCATTGGTAAGTAGCTCGCAGATTTCGCCCGCAATGCCTTTCTATCCACCCAACTTGGTAACGTAGCGTACCTTCGTACGGTAGCCATAGAGCATTTCTATCTTAAGTGTCCATGTTCCGTGGTCAGAGTCCACGTAATAAAGGCGTCACTACATATCGTCACATTAGTGTTGAGGTATGCATTCATTGTATAACAACGGATACAAGTAAACAACACCGGCCAAGGCTATGTATTATACGTCCTTATTGTCGTGCCTTCGATTCGATTACGCACAACAAACAATAATAATTGTAATCGATTGTCTCACTAACGGTTAGCAGTGTTTATTTTCTTTAAATATCAATGATATCAATCGAACAATCCATGTTTTCATATTCTATGTATTTTAACAGAAATCTGCCAAAATACAGACAGACCGAGTTCAGATTCTAGGAGTGCGATCTTTGAAACTCATTTGGTGAGCTCAGCCGTTGAAAATGTCAAAATTACTGTGGAGATACGCATGTTTCTACTGCTTATTTGACTTTCAAAAATCATAATTCAGGAGTCCGATTTTTTAAAGTCAAATCAGCATTAAAAAGATGCATATCTCCATAGTAATTTTGACATTTTCAACTGCTGAGCTCAACGAATGGGTTTCAAAAATCGCACTCGTGATAGAGTTTAAAAATTTCATTGTCTTTAATAATGGTGGATATAGAAAATACAACGAAACATCGTTTGTATGCAGCGCATTCGGGCGCCTCCGCAGTTATATCCTTACAAAATAAAAAATACAGATAAAACCCACTGTTTTGTAAAACGATCGAAAAGTGAAGATTACTATACTATAGCTATATACTCAAGGCAAACGCTAGTTTCTGACAGCTACGAAGTGGATTAGGGTAGTGAATTTACGTGTAGTGTAGGAGAATTGAGGTCAGGATGAGTTAATTAAGTAAACTAATGGTACCTAATGATATCAGTGCGATACGATACGGTAAACTATGTCACTGACACCGAACGAAGCGGATGACGTGACGTAGGTACACAATAACACAACTCAAGTTTTCTCAATACTTCTTATCAATTCATTTCCCGACCGACGTCGATGCGTGTCCGATGTCCGTATCGTATCTACCACGTATAGTATCTACATACAATTGTAAACAACTGTAGTAAATTATGAATCAAGTGATGAAAGAAAGTTCGTCTTGATACCTGCTAACCAGGTTTATCAATTGCGAAAATTATCAGACTAATAAAGAAGATAAATAATAAGTAAATATTGTTTAAAAGAACAAAGGAACTGGGGGAAGGTACTTTAAGAAACAGAGTGACGCATTCGAGAAGACTCCAATCTGACTATAATGTGTGTGTGAATGAAACGATACTATCGGAGACGAGTTCACTGGTAACAACAGAGTTAAAGAGATCCACAGACGAGGAGGAGTTGCTTCCTGAGCCTCATACTTACAATCATAAACTAAATAACACAATACCTAATATAAGGTCTAACAAAATTAGCTGAAACTATTCAGACCATCAAACTGAACAACTTTCTCTATGGGACCAATAACTAAACCGCGAAAAAAAAATCAGCTGTCCCATACAAAACTGCAAACATATGACAGGGACAGCAGTTTTTTTTTTCGCTAATTCGATATTGGTCCCGTAGAGAAAGTTGTTCAGTTTGATGGTCTGATCATCCCTTTAAAATAGTTTCAGCTTATTTTGTTAGATCTTATACATATAATATAATATATGGTCCAGTCCAGAACCTAAGGCTTCCCGCAAGCCGATTCTGCGTCGATAAAAGTAGCGAGCCCGTGGCTGGTAAGACTCTTGGGTAAGTATTTCAAATTACCCCACAGGTCGGGCTGTACCGACGGTGTACTCCTTGTTGTACACCGTCGTTTTGTTCAGGAGCTCAGCAATACATGTCTAACCCCAGCGAGAGCTATAGTCCGGGGTAAGTAGTAACAACTCACCCCACAGGCCGGGGTCGTCGAAGCACGAGTGGTGGTTGGAGACGGTGAGGAGGGGCACGCCGGGGGGGCGGCGCCGCACCGCTTCCGTCAGCGCCTCCTTGTTGTACACCGTCGTCTTGTTCAGGAACTCTGCAATACACGAGCAGATTGTCAATAAATATCTTTGACATTTAACAGATTACTAGTAACGTACCAGAAAGAAGTTTGGCGAAAGGCCATATAATGTGAGACCTAGACATATAGGTCCCATACATGAATGAAACTTAGTAATACGTGTAGCGTGAAACAAAACTTACAAAAAAGGTAATTGGTTGTAATCTGTAGAAGTTGGGGGAAAGGTGTTTCTCCTTATGATACCTTTTGTATCAAGTGTGTGAAACTCATAATCTTTCTTATTAGATAGCCCACTCAATCTTCTACGCATTCATTGTGTTTGTTTTAATGAAAATTCACGATTACCGTACAATATTATGATAATGGAATCAAACGAAATCACACGCACTATCAGTTCAATAAATAAAGACAAAATACGTTCCGTAACGTCCAAAAACTACCTCAGTGATAATATTAGATGAAAATAGCTGTCATGGTTGCGTTTTGCTACTGGGTTTTGGATGATTTGTCTATTTTACTAGTAATTTCTACTTTTGAACCCGGACTTCTAGAGATGAGGAAGTTTTTTAAAAAATGCCTTAATTTTTCTGTTTATAATAATTATGACCGCCGTCCTGAAGGGCTTTAAGTTTTCGTAAAAATGGCTGGGTCCAAATTCACCAAAATTCTTAGTCCGGACTTGTACTATAATGACTAGGATATAACAATACATTATATAATATACAGGCATCGTATTTGGATCTATGATACAGGGTACTTTTTAATATGCTGACGATTTTTAAGAATATGATCAGTGGGTCTACCCGCACATTCGAACTTCGCAATTGCGTGAATGTTTTCGTTCCAATGTCAACTCTATTACAATGAAGTGCGGACCGAAACAGGGGCGATCATCGAAACATCGAAAGTCCGGGTACAGGGTCTGATCATTAAACTGAACAACTGTCTCTATGGGACCAACATAAAAATCCCATTCATTCTGGTCGAGTAGGTGTGCAGTTTTGTATGGAAAAGTTCGATAGTTGTGAGATCATCTTAAAAATAGTCAGCATATAAGGAAGTATTTTTTACGGTAGTAATTATAGTACTCTGTGGTAGTATTTAGGGTACCCCAAGCCACATTGAATGAAGAGATTAAAGATAAAGAGGAATGTATTTATAATTATCTTATTATTATTAACAATAATAACTGTACTCACGGCGACCGATCAAGCTGAACTCTATGCCCATGGAAATAGAGTTCAACTTTACTATGAGTAGGATCTATCGCCGTGTGTACATAGTGTTTATGAAACCGCGCAAAAAATGCCAATACTAATAGGTATACTATTGTTTTTTTACAATAATTACCTACTTATACTGTTATTTTAAAATGGCGTAGTTAATATTGTTGCGTTTCAAAAACTGAAAATATTATGTCGAAATATTATTTATTTGCATAACAAAATTCCTGAAGGAATAGCTACTAACAGCGGTCTTGTCACTAGATTGAATACCTTCCAGATAATCTATAGAAGAGCAAGTATTCAGATAGCAAAATATAGCATAGGTAATAGGTATGAGCAGGGTGTAACAAAACACCCTAGTAATATTTAAAGGGTTGGTTTAGATTAGATGATAAAACTGATCAACTTTCACTATGGAGAAAACATCGAGCAAAAATATTACAGAAATCTGCTATTTCATACAAAACTGCAGTACCTACTCGACCCAAATGTATGCGAGGGCAGATTTTAAAATAAATCTACTTTGTCTCTAGTGAAAGTTGTTTAATTTGATGGTCTTAAATCTGAATCCCCCCTTTAAATATTACTGGGGTGTTTTGTTACACCCTGTATATACCTACTAAGAGCAGTGCTATGTTTAATGTCGTTAGGTACATCACAGGGGAGGGGTGGCCTATAAAGGGTGTGTTAACCTTCACATTTACCACTTTCTACGTATGTAGATATACATAATACATAATAACATATAACACATACAATACATATATTACATATAATACATATATAGTTTAACACAGATAATTCTATTTAAATATAGTTTCATAAATTGAGGTTTATAGTGGTTTAAACAAGCTACTTTTATAAATAAATAAATAAATATCTTGGACAATGTCACACAAATTATCTAGCCACATTTAAAGTACCAGAATCTAGCCTGGACTTGTATTATGATGACTAGACAACGATATCGAATACATATATAGATACAAACATCCATGACTCGGGTACAAATATTCATATTCATCATACAAATATTTGTCCCTTACAGGATTCGAACCCGCGACCCTCGGCACAGCAGGCAGGTTCACTACCGACTGTGCTACCGGGCCGTCACTTTTAGTACATATCTTGATATTGTAACAGTATCGATTTCACGATGTTTATTTGTCACCTTAAGTAAAAGTGTGGTGACCATGACCATGAAAGTGTCATTACTCTGTGTTGGTGACTATGAAGCAATTGCTTCATGGTGGGTATAGTATTATATTATCTGTGATGTTGGTGACCCAGACCACAGATAATATAATACTATACCTACTCCCAGATACTCTACTGAGATCGAACCGCGCCCGACCCTCTGCAAAGGTTACTATCGCTAAAAATCAAAATCAAATAATAATTTATTTCAGACCAATAGATCCATACCATAATTATAGTGCTTACTAACACTATTATGGATTTATTGGTCTGAAATAAAGGCCAAACCATCGAGACAGGAATTATCTGCAGACTGCGGTGACTGAATGAAACCCAAGTTAGGGAGACTAGGGAGGCGGAGGCTATAATGTTTTCGGCAAGTTATTTCATCCCGAAAATTTTAATTAAATTAAGGCTTCAGCCACTGCAAAAGATACCTGTCTTGATGGTTTGCGATAGTACACCTAACTTTTGCATTGGGCGGGGCGCGGTTCTATCTCAGTCTGGGACTCTGGGTCACCACCAAGAGGCAGTAAATATTTAATGGGGTGGCCACACCTAGAAAAAATAAAACCGGTCAAGTGCGAGTCGGGCTACTCGCGCACCGAGGGTTCCGTACCACACCACCACAGAAGACAACATTATTAAATTAGAAAAAAAACTTTTTTTGTCCCGGACCTTTAGCGCGAGACCGACTCACACTTGGCCGGTTTTTAGTATTTGTTGTTATTCTGTAGAGTTTTCTCTATAATCACACAAAGTTTGACGCTTGTTTGTATTACCGTTTTTACAATAGAGCGTGAAGAAAAAACGTTGCTAAAAACTAGTTTCTTGTTGAGAACCCCCCTTAATTTTTCACTTTTTGACATTTTTATTATTTGTTAACAAATCCGCCATAATAACGCATAATCTGAGAGAATTTCAACTATCTAGCTATTCTAGGTAGGACAGACGGACGGACGGACAGACGGACAGACGGACAGACGGACGGACGGACGGACGGACGGACGGACGGACGGACGGACGGACGGACGGACGAACGGACGGACAACGTAGGCTGTTTCACACATTTGGGTCAATTTCAATTTAGCGAAGCCAAAGAGCCATTGAAATTTTTTATGGAGCAAACAATGTTTTTTCCACGATATCAATATTGGTGCTATACTCAAAGTTGTTCAGTTTGATCGTCTGAAGCATCCCCTTACAGTAATATGTATTTAAGTTGACAACTGTGTTGCTAACGTACCTGTATAGGTACTTGAAGCTGGAGCCGATCGATATTATGTTAATTAACAGAAGCGTACAAGTAAGATGAGACGTGTAGACGTGCAGCCAGAGGGATTGCATAACGTGCGAGCAGGTACCCACAGCACAGAGTAGGTTAGCCCTCCCTGCGGCATGGCGTCGATATCGGCACTCTGCTCGTCAAACACGGCTAATTTCCTTGTTAACTAACAAACTGAACTTTAACTTGTTCCTGTGTATTCTTCGCAACACTACAGTACCTAACAACTTTCCAAGCAGTACCTACTTCACATATATTATTACCTATAGCATAGACCTGCGGCGGTCGTTGTGGCGATCCTTGGGGAGGCCTATTCTATCGGCTGATATGATGATAGCCTAGACTTCACAATCATTTCAGTTATGGTACCAACCATGTGAGAACATAACATAATTATTATACATATTATACAGGATCATTATTAATATGCTGACGGTTTCTAAAGGGGATGATCAGACCATCAAACTGAATAACTTCCTGGGAGGCTGGGACTCAAAATTTCAAAATTCAAAATTCAAAAATTCAAAATTCAAAATTCATATACACCACTAGTTTTTAATTACTAACATAACTTTAAGGTTGTATTCAGACCATGAATCTTAACAACTTTCCCAAAGAAACATGGGTCGAAAAACGAGAAATTTTTTTGGACCTCCCATAGAAAATCGATCGGCCGATCCACACTTTTGTATGGAAGGTCCAAAAAAATTTCTCATTTTTCGACCCATGTTTCTTTGGGAAAGTTGTTTAGATTCATGGTCTGAATACACCCATAAAGTTATGTTAGTAATTAAAAACTAGTGGTGTATAATTCATAAATATAAGTCTAACATAGAAATGACGAAAAAAAATCACCTGTTCCATATTGAACTGCAAACCTACTCGAATCAAATATATGGGACAACTTATTTTTTTACGCGATTTCGATGTTAGATTAGAATTATCTTTTCTGACTAGCACCCTCAGCCTCATCGTGCATTAAAAGGTAAGTAAATGTATGAATGTGGATGAGGCGAGAGAAGTGTGTTAGAATCTTTGCAATTAGCGGGTTATAGTCACTGCTTCTTCTTCTTATCGTGTGGGCAAGACGGCCTTACGGCCTCTGACGTGGTTTTTATGTATCGACTACTACCACCAGATATAGTAGCCGGGACCAACGGCTTAACGTACCATCCGAAGCACGGAATCATTTTTCTTTTCAGACAATCTGGTAATTCAGCCTGTAATGTCCTAACCAACTGGGGAAAAACGCACAAATTGACGTATCACTAGGTGTCCCCCGTGGGAATCGAACCCACGACCTCTGTGTCAAGAGCCCCATGCTCTTAACCATTAGACCACGGAGGCAGTCACTGCTTACCCGTGTGGGACAGTGGCGTGAGCTTATGTATGCATGTAAGTCTGAGATAAGCATGATATAAGCTCTTTCTCTGTACATATCAATCAATCAATATTTATTGCTTATTCATGTGGTTAACAAAGATGTTCTTAGAAATATTTTACAAGTTCCTGTCATGAACCCATACTTTTGTTAATTGAATCCATGTATCGATGGAGAGTGCAAGTTATAAAGTAATTTGAATAGGTATATTGTAAATTATGTGTGTGTCGCCATAAAACACGAAGTCGGTTATCCGAGCCGACTCTAAAACTCAGCAGTTTAGCAATAAGTGTATTGCAACATGAATAAACTATGCAATTTACATTTTAAATGCTTCGTTGGTACTTGGATGTGCTGAGCGATGGAAAACCATAATGCTGCTGCTTTTAAAGTATAATCTAGTACCTACAGTCCAACTTAATTTAAATGTTCAACTATTCATAGGAATGTGCTAGTCTAACAAGACTTTTGTTTTTGTATTGCACCCGAAAAGATGAGAAACGAGTGTCGTATTTTTGAATTTTCATACGTCCTGATTCGTACAACGAAAATGGCATAAACTTTATGGGATTTATGCATATGCCCTCTACAAATTAGGGTCTCAAAAAACCATAGCGTTAATGTAATTATCAATGTCTCCCTGAGCCTTTGAACCCGTGGCTCGTGTCCATACAACTTTCTCATTAACGAATCTGATCATATCAAATTCGAAATTAATTCTACCCTGAATTCATCGATATGCATAAGGTAAGCCCTGCTACAACTGTATACGGTTCTACATATAGGTTGATACTTGTAGCAAACCTTCTGACAACCCCGTAAGGGATTATGGGCGTGAGTTATGTTTTGTTGCAATAAAGTATTATTCTTCTTTCGTGTCAGTCAGCATTAGTCATATTGGCGTCGTTGGCCAAGTACAATTGAAAATATAGTTCAATGACCTGCATGTCATAATGTGCATGAACATGCACAAAATTAGCATTGTCTTAAAAAATATTATATACACTAGCTGTTGCCCGTGACTTCATCTGCTTTGACTTTAAAAAGTATCCTATTGTTAATCCAGATCATTATGTCCAAGATATTTAGATCATATTCTATCTGTATAGCGAATTCCATCCAAATCCATTCAGCCATTTGTGTTATTTACAGAACAACGTCCCAAACTTTCACATTTATTATATTAGTAGGAAGGATACGCTCACGATGCACTCACATCTTTTTCCCAGAGGGGTAGGCAGATACTAGGTATGAATCAGCACTTTGTGTAGCCCCAGACAAATTAATTAGTCATCAGATATATTTATATTCTGTAAGTAGTAAGAACTTGGTAAGAACTAAGACTGTTAGATGTCTTCTTTAAAATAAAAATTTGTTATGTTTTAGTCTGCAGGATCCTACAGCAGGGTAAAGTAAAGGCCTTCTCGAGAGAGTGAGAGGGAGTGGGCTAAAAATATGTTGTTTAATAATTTGCAGGAAATGGTAAATATGACTGGCAATAAGGTGGCATACCTGATCCTTATCTCTTGTCAAACACGATTGGGGCGGAGCGGAGAGATTGTTATGCCTTATAAATTGATATTCGCGATAAAAATATAGATTACAATAGCACAATAAATGAACGAACTGAATTTTAATTACCTAAAACTCTTTTTTTATTGGACCATCCCTCATGGTCCTGTGCTAATCTGATTCAATGCAAAACCATCACCCTCAAAATTTTATCAATGTGCTGGTGGTCTGTCTACTGACCTCCATCCCTCTCTTGGTCAAGAAAGGGCTCTTGGTCAAGAAAGGGCTCTTGGTCAAGAAAGGGCTCTTGGTCAAGAAAGGGCTCTTGGCAGTGGCCAAGTGCCAGAGGTGTGCCTCTAATAAACACGTCCACTGGCCGTCTTCCCGTTTAGCAAGTTCATACAGTCAGTTAATTTGAAATGTAAGCCACCTTATCCCTATTTAACAATATCATACACTAACGTCGTTAAGCAAGATTATTGTGGCCTTCATTTCAAATTAGTTAACTGTACATCCTACTAATATTATAAACGCGAAAGTTTGTAAGTATGGATGGATGTTTGTTCCGCTTTCACGCAAAAACTGTTGAACGGATTTTGATGAAATTTGGCATATAGATAGATCATAGCCTGGATTAACACATAGGGTACTTTTTATCCGGGTAACGCAGACGAAGTCGCGGGCAACAGCAAGTACAAAATAAATGATAACGCCAATACACTAAAGAGGTAGGCACAGGCTATGTCTCTATGATTGACACACTTCTTTCGCCTCACACTCACATAACATGCATGCATGCATGCATGCATGAGGTGTTCATCTCTAAGTGGTTGTGCATTAAGTTAAGTACTCGATGTAATTGTAAATTGTACCCATGTATCATTGTAACAGCTGTTGATGAACCTGATAAAATAAAATAAAATACAAAATAAAATAACTCAGTCAGAAGAAAAGAAATAAGAATTTAAAATATGAATACATGACAATCAAAATTCTGTTATGTTAATTTATTACAATAGGTAATAAAGAACTGTACTCTGTGGGTTCAAAGATCAAATCAATTCAACATAGGTTTACATTAATTAAGATTTACTTTGCTGAACTATTATAAACTCTAATGTACTATCAAATAAGACCCACATAAAATGCTACTGAGAAATGAAAAAATGCATTCTACCAAGCTAATTAAATTGGACCTTATTACAAATTACAAAACATTAACACTTTATACCATGTACAACAGAAAATAAAGTTCAAAATTAAGTGAGATTAATCGCAAAGAGAGGAAACAAGTAATTGCAGCATTTGAAACAGGTTCCTTATGGCATACAATCAATAAGTAAAGGAGTTGTTTTAAATTATTACTCAAAAAATCAGAATTAAAATTTGTTCTGAATGTAGGACATACAATATACATGCACTAATCAAATCAGTTATGTTATGTCCTATAGACTACAGAAAGAAAGTAATTGAAATTGAAACCTGCAGGCATGTATTAATATGAATGACACTCTGTGTCTAATAACCATTAGACCACGGAGGCAGTTGTAAAATATGAATGATGTGACAGAGGTGTATAAAGATCATAGTAAAATAGTGCTATCTAGTCGGCCTAGCTCACTGGGAAAGAGACATGCTATAGATCAGGGGTGGCCAAACTTCATACATTGCATGGTTTACATAAAAATTTTAAATATACCTAGCAGTCTATCTTCAATCGCAACAGGTTTAGAAATGAATGTATATGAATAGCTTACTTCTGATAGATATACTGTAATTTTTTTTGTCTTCAATTATAGTCTTCTTCTTATCGTGTGGGCAGAGCCCTGGTGTCAGAGTTTTTTCAGACCGCCTTACGGCCTCTGACGTGGTTTAATATAGTTATAAATCTGTTTGCGAAACTACCATAAAAGTCAACCGCGGGCGACCGGGTAGACCGCTGTCGACGTCTTGGCCACCACTGCTATAGTATACAGGGTGAAATTGATATCATTGGCATCCTTTTAAACTAAGAGTCTACCCATCAAACTGAACAACTTTTACTATGGGAGCAAACCGACCGGAGCAAAAATAAAATCAGCTGTTGCATACATTTGAGTCGAGTAGGCATCACAGTTTAGTATGGGACAGCTGATGTTTTAGTTGCTCCGATCGGTTTGCTCCCATAGTAAAAGTTGTTCAGTTTGATGGGTAGACTCTTAGTTTAAAAGGATGCCAATGATATCAATTTCACCCTGCCCTGTAGATAGATAGTGATGTAGCTTTATACAGTTTTTACATAACATTAGATTCACCCTAGAGGGAATGCTGTTGATAAACATAAATGTCTTAGGAGTAATTTGTCTTGACAGCCATAAAGATGGATGACGAGACTAATGCTTTGTATAGTATCAGAGAGATGAACCGAGAGGTCTGTTACAAACTGAATGCTTTGGCCACAAGGACCCAGCATCAGTGATATTATTAAATAAAAATTTTACATTTAAACGGGATTAGATTGTGTTTTCTTATTGTTTGAGTTCTATTTGTTGGGGCAGTGTGTGTTACCACTGCCATGACCACGGGATGACTAACGGATTACAGGTAGATTTAGATGCGCCACACACATATGGAATTCTTTATGTATGTGGGGAACCTTAAGGGCCGACATATCTTTCTTCCCTGCCCTCATTCATTCAAACCATGTCAGTTGTAACACTGCCGAAATATAGAGAACTCAAACAATAATAAACATAACATTAACTTGTTACAATGTTTAAGAACTGGTCGTTATGGTGATCCTTGGGGGTGGCATAGGCCACCCCACATAGGTCCAGCAGTGGACGTCCATCGGCTGAGATGATGATGATGATGAATGTTTAATTTTAGTTTTATGCTTGTCACATTATTTTTCATTTTTAACATAAGTATTTTTGAGAATAAATATTGTAGTAAATTTGTAATGATGTAGCATCATTACAGAAGACATTTGTGACGTGGTGTATTCATTTTGGGTCGTTTCGCAGCTGACGGATGTGTATAATCAAAGAACACATACAAATCGAATTATACATAGGATACAAGGAATAATGGGCTTCCCACGGAAATGGAAATTATCCTTTTTATAGTGGCATTTCTTATCAAATTCAAATTTACCAGTTTTCGTTTTCCTTTAGTACTATAGATAAGTACTTTGTGTGCAATTTTAATCATCCTTATCAAAAGAGATTCAGCAATGAAAAATGTATAGTGTATTTAAAATTAAATACAAATTATCTAAAATTTAGTGCAAATATTAAGGTGTCATAGTTTGTAGTTTCATAGTTAGCCAAATCACAACCATACAACTAAGAACCACAATAAAGAAAACTATAATTTTTCTCAAAAGTATTTAAAATGTATTATTTACATTTTTACATTAACATCCCAAAAGTCAGACAAAGCCATTGTCTCTCATGTCACTATGAAGACAGCCTGTCTCTCTGTCTGCATCACTACAGAAAGTACAGCTTTGTGACTGTTTTTGGAGGAAATAACAATTTCCTTAATCAACTGCAGTTACATGGTCATTCACTTTTCAATTGACACTCAAGGTTACTGAGCTTTTAATGTAAACACTACAACTTTTATCAGATAGGCATATGCATTACAATTACTGTGGGTCAGGATTTTGATAAGTATTTCCGGACATAGTATTTATGTTATACAACAGCCTAGTAACTAGGCAAGATGTAGGCAGCTTAAATGCGAGAGCAACATCAACAATACAGACCATAACAAAGACTTTAATGTGCGGGAAATGACGTCACGGTCGATGGGATCAAGCAAACTACTGATCAGTCAACAAACAACGCGTGCTTTACGAGTTTCGGCGCCGTCTCGCCATGATATGCATAATAATCAGCTGGTTCACATTGCGCTGAGCTGGACAACCTGTTTGCACACGCACTCTATATTATGACCACTGTGCACGTTAACCTACATACCAATTGTGGTTTAATTTGGATGTTTAGGCAGGTGTGATGTGAGGCGAGGCGTGGGGCGCATCGCAAGGCGTCGACGAGCACTCACCCAGGATGAGCTTGCTGAAGAGACCGACCACTGCGACGGTGATGGAGCTCGCACACGACCACAGCGCCCCCGGGCTCCTCAGCCGCGGGATTATCCACCCGATGTCGTAGCCCATGGCGGCGATATCACACCGATACTATAAGACACTAAAACTGCATCATTACTGTGAATAATTGTACAAAAATCAATTTTTTGACACGCAACTCGATACCCGTGCGACTAGGGTGCGGAATTGGTAATGAATGACGTTTGAATGACATTGACAGTTCGCTGGCTGACTGCCATAGACAAGGCAACCATAGTGTCAATGTTTTACTTTGTTTCTGGCTTGGATTCGAGCATTTTAAGCCTGTTTTCGTATTTTTCTGTGTGGATTTAAAAAACAAAATTGTCATCCATGAGTAAATATGAACCAAATAGACAAAATAATGATGCCTTTGTCTTAATTTTCTAAGTTTTATATGGTTTTATTTAATTTTAGCAATCATTTTGTAGCTTGTGCTTGTGGATGGCTTGTGGTAAAATATCAATCGTATCCTTACCTTGGTGGCGTATCCGAATTCCGAATTAAAAGAAATAAAGTCAAAATTAGCGCGAAAATTTAAAAAATTTATTTGTTTCAACTTTTCGTCTTCTTCGAAAAGTATTTTTCAAGTGAACTTATAATGATTTCGTAGAAGTGAACAAATAAGATCTAAGTTCAACTGGCTTTTATTAGTTTTGCGCATTCGAATATATAATCAATAGTGTAATAGTAAGTAAGTACCTACCTATACCTATCGATGCTACTTTCAATCTGAAGTGCGATTTTTGAAAATCATACGAGCATAGAAAGATGCATAATCTCCATATTAATTTTGACATTTTCTACTGCCAAGTCGCTCGTATGATGTTCAAAAATCGCACTCCTGTTTCTTTCCGTCTGTGTTATTTGTTAAATATTAGAAACGAGACAAAAAGTTGAGATTTTAATGGAGGATTAACGTTAATAGGCGTTTTTGCAACTGTGTCAGTGATGTTTTGTAATTTTCTGAATCCCCTCCGTGCGGCCGTAGTTGTAATATCTTAGCAGGTAGCCTTACCTACCTCTACCATAGGTATAGGTAGGTATTTATTTCTCTGATTAAACGAAAGGTAAAATATTTGATAATTCTCAAAAAATGACAAAATGTAGATGCCAAATTTTTTTAAATTACTTATGCATAATTCTGCCGCGGTAGCAATAACAGCAGTAAGTACCTGTTAGGTACTTGATTTTGAGAAAACGGCGCTTAAAGTTTTCGATACATTTTTACTTTTCCTGACTTGTAAACATATTAGTTTTCCTCTCACTCAAGGGTTTGCTGGAAGAAAACTCTTAGAGTTAAGCTCGCCTTGGTACCATCACGACTTATTGTAATTTTTTTCATCACTATGTTTTTGTGTACAATAAAGAATCTATGAATCTATGAATTGTTTATACAGTTAAAGATTTTTTTATATTTAGCTGAAATTATGTATTTTGAAATGCAGTAATCGATATAATTGTAATTAATAGAATACCGTTTATATATTTAACGCACTGAATGCTTAGAATAACAGCAGTAAGTACTGACTTACTGCCTTCATCGTAAGTAATTCATACAATCCATAGTATGGGGTTGGAATGTAAATATCTTAATATTATAAATATCTTATATGTTTATTAAAAGTTAACGTATAAATAATAAAAACCTTTACGTAACTAAATCAAGTCTTCAATGTGGCAAATAGGCCAGTCATTTTACGGAGTTTTGTTAGGCGGGGTAGGGAGTAATTACTAATTGGACTTTTAAACTGTAAACGGCACCATTTAGTGACAATAATACTATCCTAAACCATATTTAAAAAAAATTGCTATGCAACATAGAAATCAAAATTGTGTGTTCCAGAAGGCTTTTAAATTAATAATATTAATACCAATGCACTCATTTGAATTAGATTTAACAATTTAAATTATTTTTGAGCAGTAAAATAGGCATTGAAATTTAAAAAATGAGGTATTTATTAGAAAATACGAATGTATTTTTAAAAACCTTCTAAGTAGACAACAATATTTACACCATGTTTGAAGTATGTATAAAAAGCCTTAAATATGTGCAAAAAAACAATTTACCATTAGGTTTTTTAGAACGAGAAACTATCTAAATTTTAAAATTGGAGCTGTTGCTGACTTGATTTTTTTTAAATTTTGGTACATTTTTAAGCTCAGATTGGCTCTTCAATAGTATAGCGAAAAAAAAATCAATTATTAATTAGTCCCGGCTCAAACCGTAAAATGACTGGGCTAAAATGTATTTTACTTGAGATACATCATTTAAGGTAAAAAAATAATATTTTGTCCGCAGTAGTTATAAGTTACTGCTTTTATTCTTAGTAGGTAGTGGTTAAGTGTACCTAAATGTTAGCACATTACCTACTAAAACACCAGCAGTAAGTATACTTACTGCTATATTCGTAGTAATTGTTTCCAAAATTAAGAAATACTGCTCTTATGCTTACTGTAAAATCCAGGTTCCCGTTAAGCTATCAAAATAAGAGTCAAAACATAATATAGAGCTCGTTATGCTGATTCCGAATCAATATGTAACTAAATTTCATCAAAAATCATACTTACCTACTGCCGTTATTGCTAGCGCAGCAGAATTATACTCCTAATTTTTTAAACAGAGTCATGCTAAATAAAGAAGCAAAACTTACAAAATAAGTTACAATCTTACAATAATGCACCTACTATTTAAATGTACATGAGAACAACATTGTCAAGTCATATCATAAATTAATATAATAACACATTTCATAGCCATTAATAATTATTAGGTCGTCTTTTGTTGTTTAGTTTTGTCTTCCTAATATATCCTAAATTGGTTTTAATCACAGCTTAAGGGTACTAACCAGCGCAGCGTTCACTGGTACCTACCTAAAAGTATTTTCTCTTCGACTGAACTTAAATTAACTTAACTGTGGCTTTAAATATGATGATGTCACTGTCGGTCTCGGTCGTCATCACTGTGAGCAGTGTGTGAAACAGAGACACAGACCTCTAAAATTTTGTGTTTGGCTCTGTCTCTCACACACTGCTCATTGCTTGCTTGCACCAAAAAGTATTTAGGCTTCAATACGTTTCAGCCTTAAATAGGTACTTTTGATGCAAGTTACCCTAAAACATAGAGGGAGGTTACACGTTCAGTATTTCGTCATTCTGGTCCATCAGTCTGGTCATGTTTATTTGATTTGAAGGGAAACTGATATACTGAAGCACCATGTTAGTCGGGTCAATCTCGAGTCAGTTTCCCTTCAAATCAAATATACATGACCAGACTGATGGACCAGACTGATGAAATACTGACCGTGTAGCCTCCCTCATACAGTTCTAACATTACAAGATCAACAATTCATCAGCATCATCATATCAGCCGATAGACGTCCACTTCTGGACATACGAGTAGGGCTCCCTCAAGGTTCACCACAACAACCGTTCCTGCGCTGCCCTCGTCCAACGGGTTCCCGCCCTCTTCACCAGGCCCTGTACCCGGACTTTCGATGTTCGATATATCGCCACTGTTTCGGTCCGCACTTCATAACTTCATTGTAATAGTGTGACATTTTAAAAAAAATAGGATTCTTCAAAGCTCCATATATCATGAAGTACTAACAGTAGGAGTATGATTTGCGGATATGTGTAAATTGAACATATAATTGAAGTTTTGATTAGAGCGAAAACACGATTAAGACAAATTTTCTCGATAGAAAAACAAGCCAAAGTAGCCTCCGTTTTTGTCTATAAACGCTTGTAACTGCTAAACGGTGAATAATAGAAACATGAGACTTGATTTAAAAAAAAGAGATTGCTATTATCTAAGTTATGATTAGAGCAGAATTGAACTTACATAAATAGTACAATCACAATTAAATAAAGTTTGTTTTTTCGCTTGATTCATTCCAGGCGCGCGCGCCGCCCCATCTCTTTCTCTCGCATCTGGCAGTAATATAAGCTATCACACGCCCGTTTCACTTAAATTATTTTTCGAAATAGGCCCTTAACGAAAACGTTCAAGCGATTGCGAAGTTCGAATGTGCGGGTAGAGGCCCATGTCTTCGCTAGGTCGTCGGTCCACCTTTTGGGGCCTACCCATGCTGCGCATGTAGGAAGGTACTCCGGTACGCGGTCAAGAAACAGGTCCGTCGAATCAAACTCGGCTGGGCACACCGGCACCGGGCAGCCAGCGTTCAGGTAACTACGTAGAGTATCTTCTCGTCCCAAATACGGCAGTGTCGCAATACTAGGTATCTACGAGTATCTCTAAATTATCTACTTATCTAATGAATTAATGTCACAGCAGTTTTATCACCGTTTGTTTCTTTCATGTTTTCCATTTGGTTCGATCAACACGAACTCGTACAGGTTGGGATCATACTTGTAGCAGTCATCATGCGCGCACGGCATCCTTTTGACGTACGTGACCGTTCTCACCGACGCTGGCTCTGGATGTGCTGCACTTCTTTCCACTCTTGCTTGCGTTGGGCCTTCAGGTGCTCCTGTTGATAGTTCTTCTTTAGATAAAACAGATTTGTTGATTTCGTGGTCAAGATCAGGAGCAGGAGATTCAAGTAATATAACGCTTTTGTCCTTTTGACTGTCTTCAGAGAGGACTCTATTCAGTTCCCCGTGTTCAGTTTGCGAGATGGGGAGGCATTGCCCCCACTTCCACAATATTACCAGGATTATTGTAGCACGCATCTTCGTCGGTGTCTGATCAAATACTGATTTTCCTGTAATCTGCACCGCTACTTATATGTTAGGAAACACCCGGCCCTACTCGATAAGCTAAAAAGAACCGTGAGTCCGTGTACGTACAGTTCTATATACGATAAGATGACTCAGAACGTCCTAATAATAAAAGAAACTTTTTGGTTATAAAAATTACGTTTGTTTTGGGAACGACCGTTTCGTCGTAGGTATTTCCCGTTTATTTAAAAGCTTAATTCTAAGAAGTCTGTTATAATTATGAATAAATACGAGATTGTACCTAATGCTAGAACATTATGACGTCAAACGAGTATTTCCCGCGTGTCAGTTTTTATCTGTTTACCTGTTCAAGTGATGCGGGTTTCTATACTATAAACCGACCTCGTTACACTTTCATACTTCATACACGATTGTTGCGTGAGGTTTGGCAGAACAGTTGGTATTGTAATGGGAAAAGCCCAATGTCCCAACTGCGACATAAGCTGCCTTGTCCTGCGTGCTAAATATTCAGAGACTGTCAATATGAATAACTACAGTGGTAGAGGTAACCTACACCTAAACAATGATAAGAGCAAAAGAATAAATCTAAAATTGTAAAGCCCTGGGACACGTGCAACGGTAACTGAGTTTACACCAACGTCGTTTGAGCCTGGGTCTCTACCCGCACATTTGAACTACGCAATTGCGTGGACGTTTTCGTTCCAATGTCAACTCAATTAAAATCAAGTGCGGACCGAAACAATATATCGAACATCGAAAGTCCGGGTACAGGGCCAGGTGTCAAGTTAATTCGCCCGGGTTGTAACTATAATAAGTATAATAGAAACTCTATGTAGAAACTCTTTGGTCTCTATTTAATATAATTAGACTAGCAGCGTGGTGTGAAAAAAATTTGTATGGCCACAAAATCAGAAAAGAAGAAAATAAGTTTTCTTCTAAATTGAAAGCAAATGGCGGCAATGATTTTTTTTACTATAAAAATTGCCAGCATCTTCGTGAATTAAAATCTTTTTGATTCCCGAAAATATTTTCTTTATTAAAATCTCAGAGATTTAAATCTTTTTGCAAGATTTAATTTTTATCTAGATTTTTATTATAGGCTGATTATAGGTAAACATACTTACAAAGAGGATTCAGACATCTACAATATGATGATAATCGGGCGCTTATATGTATATATTTATCAAATCAAAACTTCATTTTTTTTCCACGAAAACATAATAAATAATACTTATCTAAGTCAAAGAAAATATAAGTACAAAAATATAATGTTTTTTTTATTTTATTTTTTTTATTCATAATGGGTTTGCGCTTGGCGTCAGCTCACCTGATGGAAAGTGTAGATGAAGCCGAGGATGTAGCGCCCTCGCCCAGAAAAAGCCTATTTACTCTTCTTTTAAAATATCATTGGCTTCCCGGGATTGATTCATTTAGTGGGAACAGAGTATAAAGCAACTTAGCAGAATTAAAAGTAACCGTAGGGTGAGTGTGCTCGTGCAGTGGGTTGACATCGCGGGTTCAGTAAATTTAACAAACAAATTATTTAATAGAAAAAAATTACCTATGTTGAAACCATGGTAATTCGATTCTGCTCTCGATTCTAAACAAACTACTTTCTAGTTTTGCGTTAATTCATTGACACGTTGTATAACCATTATTAAATCAAAAGAACATTGTTAGGTACCTACACACATTCGACTATACAAGAAGTTTACGATATTTGTAAAATTGTATCTATGTTAATTTTATGTCGGTAAAAATAAAATTAAAATATTTAGCAATCCCGGGTCCTTCGAAACGATGATCCTCGAATGAGGATTTTTTCATCAAAATAAATAAGCATGATTATATTGTAATTGTATACTGTATCGTAAAGGTAGTAGTAGAACAGGGATTCCAGAACAGCATCCTGCGAGTTGTTTGTTCGTCCTCCTCACAGGAAACATTTCACCTTCTCAGGGAAGCCGTTTGGAAGACGATAGGTAGGTAGGCAATGGTGTTGTCCTCTCTCACTCGCACTCACTCACTACTATCGCACATGTTTACCTCTCTTCTTGACAGTTTTTCCCATTAATGCCTTGATACCACAACGTAATCGAAATATAGTACCTACTTCAAGTATTATGTGGTACTACTGCCATAGATTTATGGGACTGCGAAAGAATACTAACTAGGTACCTATTACCTACTTACTACAGCTTCTTGTGCTGTTGTTGTTACGACGACGATGTGATGGTGACTTATTGGAAAAGATCGTGAATTTCTATGAATGCCATGTTTGGGTTTCTTGGAGCATTATCGTGTTTATATTCCGCAATAATGATTGAATGAATGACACTATCATATTTACAATAATTGGAATGTTTATGATTGATTACAAAAATGTGTGTAAATTCCTGGGTTATTGAGGAAATACCGAAGAACCATTTTATTCCATATGACACGTGTGTGGCTTGCTATAATTATAAGATGAAGCGTAAACCACAAATTGATTTATACTGGAATGATTGATAACACATCAACAAATTATTGCAACAACAAAGCATAAACTGTAGGTACTCCAATTATACGTATACATGTACACACGGCGACACATCAAGCTACCCAAAACCAAAATAAGCTGACCGCGCGTCGGCATAGTAATGTATAACGTCGCGCGGCCAGTTTATTTTGGTTTTGGGTAACTTGATGTGTCGCCGTGTGTACTTGTCAGATACTCTCAATATTTTTGGGTAGGTTAGTAGGGGGTAATCTGTAGTAATACTTAAGGGGGTGCTTCAGACTACCAATCTGAACAACTTTCACTATGGAGCCAACGTCGAGAAAAAATAAAAAATATCTGCCGTCCCATACATTTGAGTGGAGACGATAGGTACTGCAGTTTTGTATGAAAGAGCGTATTTATTTTCGCGATTTCGATGTTGGCTCCATAGTGAAAGTTGTTCAGTTTGATGTTTTGAAGTACCCCCTTAAGTATTACTAGGGTGTTTTGTTACACTCTGTATACTTCAAACAGATTAAAATCCACTAATATTTATGTAACCTTTTAATTTGCAATGTTCCACTAGTAGATGTTACTACGTCTGGGCTCGACGTCAGGGTTCCAGCTGGGATCCGCCATCCTGTGCTTCACTCGCTGCAAATCCTCGTCGTTACCACTCCTTTCACTCTCCCTGCGAATGTTGCTCCTTTTGGTTCTTTCCGCAACACCCAACACTTGTAGCGAATTAGGGGCATCATTATTTTTGACGCTCGCATGTTCCGTAGTTTCATGGTCTTCGACGGCTTGTACTGCATCTGTGGTCGCTGTCGATGGTGTAGTTGTCGGATGGGTAACTGTTGTTCTCTGAGTGAATTGCGGTAAAGGTGGATAATACAGCTGAGCGAGAATACTCTGTTCGACTTGACAGTGAACCACCGTGAGGGTCGTTAGAAATATAATAAACTTGAAGGCCATTTTTAAAAAAACTGGTGTAATAGACTGGACGCAGGTCGTTAGAGCAATGCACCTAGGGCTTCTACTTCGGTTTCTTATAAAAGATAGGGAGTCACGGGATTGTCCCGTGGATAAGGAAAATGTAGATGTTTTCTCTTATGCAGTTATTACTGACACGAGATTTTATACAGTCTTACGCAAAAATAAACTTAGCTTAATAAACTTAACTTATTTTAATCGTCTTTATTATAAATATCCCACTGCTGGGCAAAGGCCTCCCCTACTCTTCCAAATGTTTCTATTTTGGGAGACCCGCAGCCAGCCGCGGGTCGTGAAAAGGTATCCAGGTTTTCCGGCTACCTCTTCTTGGGTCGACAGTCCATGTGACGTCTGATTACTATTTTCAGGGATCCAGGGCGTGATGATTTTTTACTTTTTGCCCATGTTCAGTGTTGCCAGACCTACGGATTTATCCGTAGATCTTTGGATTTTTGGCCAGGCCTACGGATCTACGGATTTCAATGGGAAAACTACGGATTTTTAGAAATCTTCTGAATTCCGTTCTAAAATGTCAATTTGCATTATACACTGCATAAAATGATACCCAGTCGTAAATAAAATAATCTATTTAAGTTCACTTTTTCAAGGTATTGGATTGGACTGAGTTTCCTAAAATATAGCTCGTCCCTACTATTTTCCATCTCCATCCTTCTACTTTCTGTCCATACACGACAGAAATATTTAATGGTAACATGTTTGTATGACAAAAGTACTGACACAGACGGCGATAATGAAAATAATGAAACAGAAAATTTATTCAGGGGTGCGATTTTTGAATCTCATTCGCTGAGTTCAGCAGTTGAAATTGTCAAAATTACCTACTGTGGAGATATGCATCTTTCTACTGCTGATTTGACTTTAAAAATCATACTTCAGGAGTGCTATTTTTAAAAGTCAAATCTGCAGTAGAAAGATGCGTATCTCCATAGTAATATTGACATTTTCAACTGCTGAACTCAGCGAATGAGATTCAAAAATTGCACTCCAGATAAACGGTTGGGAGCCCGATTTCTAGATGGTCTTACATAATGTGAGTGTGGTCGTACATAATCTTTCTACTGCTGATTTGACTTTCAAAAATTATGCTTCAGGAGTGCGACTTTTTTAAGTCAAATCAGTAGTAGAAAGATGCGTATCTCCACAGTAATTGTGACATTTTCAACTGCCGAACTCAGCGAATGAGATTCAAAAATCGCACTAAAGAACAGAAAAGAAAGAGTACATTTTATTGGTTTTCATGTTGTCTGTTCAAACTTGTAAAAAAAAAAACAGTTCAAACTCTGTTTAAACAAGTTTACACTGTAAACTTGTCAAATTTTCTAATCTTTTCTCCAATTTAGAGCGATTTTTTGAGCCAGTTTACTTCAAAATAGTCAGAATTTAAGAAAAAGCATTTAAAAAAAAGTCTGTAGATCTACGGATTTTTCAAGAGGTAATCTACAGATTTCTACGGATTTTTCAACCTTGAAATCCGTAGCGGATTTCAAAAAATTGGATCTGGCAAGACTGTCCATGTTTCTGGATGCATCCGACCGACATGACAGGCCCACTTCCAACTTATCTGTAGAATGAGCGATGGCGCCACTTTCTGCACAGACTGCATCGACTGACAGCAACAAAATGACGTTTTCCTAGAAGCATCTAGTTCCGCTTTTGGCCATTCTACAGATAAGTTGGTGGCACTGTAGGTACCTAAGTTTTTGAATTTTCTCCAAAACGTCTTTCAAGGTTTCGGGGATGAATCAAGGAATTATTAACGGACGAAGTCCTCCATGGAATTATTTCACTGAGGTTGAGTTATGGCAGGGTTCGAGGAAGCGCCTATTAATAGGTAGGTAGGGACCTAGCCTACCTACCTATGGGTGTTACAGTAGGTAAGTAGGTATATCAGTTTTCTCGTAATATCGTTTCTGGCATTGTGCTAAATATTGTAAACTATAGGTATTTCACCCCGGCTCATACCTACTTCTACCTACCTACTTACCTAGGCAATTTTCAAGAATATAACTTTATTTTTAGTTTTTTATGTGTTAATGTTAGTTCTAATGTACCCACTTAAGATAAAGTACCTTATAAAACCGCTTTAATTACATTCTATCGTTAGAGCATAAAATTATCATTAAATCTAATAAGAACTCTACATAGACCTTTAGAGTTAGACATCAGTTGCATTAGCTCATGTGATGTGAAGCTAAAAAGGAAGCTAACAAATAAAAGTAGGTAAGCTTGTGTTAAGATTTACAAGCTGGTTCAGCAACTCGCCGCTAGATGGCAATGTACGTTCTAAATGTTTCTAAAATGTATTTTTAGTTCATCATTATGAGTTTTACTACTTTTTACAGATTGATGTAATTCAAATGCAATACGTATAAAAAATAAAACGTAAAAAAGCTCAAACACCGTTCAACATTTGGATATGGAAAAAAAATCAATAAAATATTTTATTTCTGGGAAAGTCGTTCAAGGTGCAATGACAAGGGCAATTTTTTTGAATCTCATTCTGTCAAAATGTTCGAAGGGTGCATAATCTCAAAAGTTATATTTTTCGTATTCGATTTGGAAGGTGTGAGGTTTGAAAGAAATCTGTAATTAAAAATAAAAATCTTTTTATGATTCAAAAATACTTCAGCTGTACGAAAAGATAAAAAGTTAGGTAAAACTTCGCTATCGGGTAATACGATCATAAAATTCAAACCTTGATGCAACGACTCCGTGGCGCAACGGTAGCGCGTCTGACTCCAGATCAGAAGGTTGCGTGTTCAAATCACGTCGGGGTCAATTAATACTTTTTGAATTTTTGTTTTTAAAGTTTTTTTACCACGCAAACCATTTTTTAATTGGAAGTTAGGTAACACAATTTTACCGTAAAACTGAATGATGCCAAGGGTAAAAATCAATCATTCATTAGCTAAGGAATTCCTTGGGAAGTAGTGAAAATATTCAAAATAGGCACTTACATATCCACAAAAAAAAACATAAATCTGTTCCAGTGCGTGTGACAGAAAGTGTGCCGATCGATTCATTGAAATTAAATATGGAGGTTCACAAAATAAAAAGAAATCAAAAAGTTGGAGATGCCGGGGATCGAACCCGGGGCCTTTCACATGCAAAGCGAACGCTCTACCACTGAGCTACATCCCCTGATACCTTTCTGCTCGAATATTACGACTCCGAGCTAAGTACCTATCGTCACAGAATACTTAATGGTATGAAGAACCAGAGTAGCTGACATAGCCCAAAAAATTGCTAAACTAAAGTGGCAGTGGGTGGCAGGGCAGGCACGTATCCAGACCTCCAGGGTAGGTGGGATTTATCCCCCCACCCCCCACCACCCCTAAAGTCTGGATACGTGCTTGGTGGGCGGGGCACATTGCTGGCAGAACCGATGGCCGATGGGGCCGAAAAGTTCTCAAGTTGCGACCGCGTACCAGAAAGCACAGTGTGGGTAGGCCACCCACACGGTGGACCGACGACCTGGTGAAGGTGGTGGGAACCCGTTGGATGAGGGCAGCCCAGGACCGGTCGTTATTGCGATCCTTGGGGGAGGCCTATGTCCAGCAGCGGACATCCATCGGCTGAAATGATGCTATATTAAAACCGTAGAGAGAAGGTAAATTCCAGACCCCCTAGCATGATTTCTCTACTTGCGCGCGACTCTGCTTTTTTCCATACTACAAGTCGCGGCAAGCGCGGCTTTCGCTCTCCGAAAAGCGCGGGAACAGGTTATTTTGTATGCAGCGAAGGCGCGTCGCGCGCGTGTAGGAAAATCATACTAGACATGCAGGTCAATACAAATTGAAAAGAAATAAGTGAATGAAACAACTTTAGAAGTTTAGACGCTTAAAGCGGAGTTTAATATTATCAATTAAAGATATTCTTACATTAATTCTACATAATTTAATTACGGAATGCTTAATGATAAATTGATAACCTTCACCAAGCAGTTTTGTATTCAGACAAGTGTACAAGCTTTGTAAAACATTGACAGATTGTTCAAACTTATCTACACAAGTGACGGAGCGCATTATCGTTAGCATTGATATTCAAACAGTTTCATGAAGAGTGTCGAAGTGACGTCACAGTATATCAGCTTCATTTAGGGTCAAGTGAAGACGCTTATCGATAACGATCGAGACAGATTGTACTCGTAGGTATACAAAAATCACGATTAGGATGGGATGAGATGTTCGCAACATGTCGATGTGAAATGAGGGCACTCCATCCATACTAATCGTACTTTTGGACAAACCGTCGTTAGCCGTCAAGAAGGTTGCTTTGAGTTTAACCCTTAGATATGTTCCGTGCCCTTAGATCCAAAACACATCACACTAATACGAGGTCGGGATTGCGATCGCGTCTTATTGCGTTCAATTGATGTCCAGCACTTTTCCAAAATTCCGATGTGGACTGTTTTAATTTATAATACAAGTATGGCAGAAAAAAACAACCTGTAGACCCTATTTTATCAGTGTGGGTTTTGTGTACACACGGCGACACATCAAGCTATACAAAACCAGCATAAGCTGTCTACGTTACGCGACCTTCTTATTTTGGTTTTGTATAGCTTGATGTGTCGCCGTGTGTACATGCGATTTCAACGGATAACGATACCGACGTCGTACGTATCGGAGTGATGTTTTGGCATTCCACCGGTAGCTGTGACGTCACTCCTCCACAGTGTTGGAACCGGTTCACCGCGCCTCCGACTCCATGATGAACTCGGCCATGAGCATCTCCATGGAGGGCGCGATGCCTTGCTTCGTCACCTCATTCTTGAAGCACTCCGCCACGCGCAGGATCCTCCAGCAGTTGTCCGGCTCTTCGTCGTGGACCTTCTCGCACTCGTGTATTATTGACACCATCATGTGCGATAGCACTTCGCCTGTAAGTTAACTTTGTCGTTAAGTTCAAGTTTGGTGCGGAGTCGGAGTCGGTCATCGGGCGCGGCCAGTAGGGTGATAGATAGATAACATCAAGGGAAGTGTCGGTAAGCTCTGGATGCGATTGGCGCGACCGAGTAGGATGACAATAAGGCTTATTCCTACGCAGCAGTGCAGCATACGTGCTGACGAAAGAAGAACCAGTCAAGGTAGAATTTATGGAAATGCATAGGTACAAAGAGTATTTATGTTTCCTCAAACAAACGTACGGCCTTTAAAGGGTGGACAGAAATATTGTGAGGATGAAAACGTGTCCAGTGGTGAGGGAGGATAGGTGTCTAGCCTCCAAGAAATAAAAAAGTCTGTAAGAAACCTTGTTACCTTATCCCTAAAGTTGCCTCCTACGATTCCACACGTTTGTATTCGTACCATTGCTAATCATTAATCAACATAGTTACTTACCTAAAATGAGATTTCTAACGTGTTTTTGTTGATTAAGAAATGAAATGAAATATTTTATTTACTGGATAACCTTCAGGAGATTATCAACATTTTTCTATTTTTGTTTAAAATTACGTACCTACGTCTCATTCAGGATGACCTTGGACAATGTGTGCTTAGGTGATGCCCTATTACTGCTTGCTGCTGCTGTGTACATAGGTAACACTTACATGTTTCTATTAAAATATAACTACTCGTTTCAATTCAATGTACCCAGCCAACACTGTCAAATTATTCAGATCTTAGTTACTTAGTTTTTTTTTAAAGATTTATGTGTTAGTGACTGTTCGCTGTTCTACTAGGTATATCAACCAGAATAAAAGGTACCACAACCAAGGTACCTACTTAAAGCCGTGCTTATAATATTCCAAGCCGTATTCTTCGGATCGGGCTCAGAATGGACCACTCCCAGTTCTTTCCATAGGTCTTACGATTCGACAAAGGAATACGGTTTGTAGTTTTTTTTGGCGTAATATTTATGGCAAATCGCCACTTGATACATTTCGTCATGAAAACTTTAATATGCCAAAGGTTGGGGTTATTGTTAGAACTGCATTACTGCATGTTTATAATAGTTGGTACCTAGCTGTTGTAATAAAGTTTCTGGAAGATGGAGTAAAGTTTTTGGAGTGGCCAAATTTTAATGGGCTTATGATCTTGAGTAGATTGATGTCATATACTTAATCCTTAATTTAATGAAGGCAAGAAATTAAATCTTGACAGAGTGGTGGCCGAGATTAGGCAAAAGAGGAGTGGGTCGTCCGGCACCCAGGTGGATTGACGACATCTGGAAAAGTATTGGAAAGACCTGGATGCGACTGGCACAGGACCGAGAAGAATGGCAAAATAGGGAGGAGGCTTATGCCCTGCAGTGGGTGGATACGGGCTGAAAATGATGATGATGAAGAAATGAAATCAGTTTACCGTTGGGGAAGGAGCGGATAAACTTGTGCGTGTTGTCGTGGTGCATGCGGTCGGAGTCTGTGAGGAGGTTGAAGTGGTTGCTCATGCACTTGATGGCGCAGCCGAGCTCCCGGTGCTCGAACTTGAAGTCGTCGCGCCAGAAGTGGAAGAACTCTTCCATCTTCTCCTCGCTCAGCTGACTCTGCGTTACAATTAGTTACTGTTATGGTTAGTTACGCGATGCGTTACGTTTTAGAGTGATATGGATGGTAAAAATTTCGCAAGACTGACTGAAAGATGATTCAGGATTTAAGAAAATCCAGAGAGATACCTAGTCTAAATAGTTAGATTATCACATAATATTTAGATTTCACAAGCAGTACCCTAACTCTATATGCTTAGTGCAATAATGCAGAAATCCTAAAAATGTTACTTGTTACAGAATCGGCCGTTGCTTAAGGTGCTAATTTCATATTATTTGATATTTACACTTTTTACACGGATAGTTTTAATGCGCAGAAATAATAGTAAGTATCAATTTTGATCTTCAATTGTTATGTGCCTGTCGTCATTTGATAGTCAAAAGAACCTAAAATCTTACTTCTTCTCTGCAATGTTTAAGGGCTTCTCCGAATCCAAGTGTAACATCTTTCATGATCTCGACGCTGGCCCAGAGCCCTGGCAGCAAGCTGGCCGCCACCAGCAGCCCGAGGATCTTCGTCGCGCGCTCGTCCATGTCTGCACTCCAGCTCCGAAGGCCGCCGGACTACCTCCTAATATAAACAAAGTGGGCATAATGAACGGCTCACTAATAAGTGACTGCACTGCCAACTAATGTCATACTTGATGCACTAATGAGTGGTATTTCATGAACGTTCTGCCGAGGGGAGTGTCTGTTTGATCGTGAAGGTTGATACATTTAGCTGTTTTTTTTAATCGTACTAGATTATGCTCTATCAAAGTAGGTACCTACTCGATTGACGTAGAGGAACAACACTAGGTATGGTACGGTTGGTAACATACAGAAAATAACGCGCTCCCCTGGGGAAGAGATGTTGTATCGAACTGTGCACAGATACTCAACTGGGCCTGACGTCATAATAGCGGGAAGTAGCGTATTTAAATGTTAACCCTTCCCCTCACCCGTTTTTCACCCCCTTTGTTGGCGACAACATTTTCTATAGAAACAAGCCGATATGCCATCTCTTCTTACTCTATGGTTGGTAATTAAGTAAGGTACTTAGGTAATTCAATGTCGAATAAGTAATGTTAAATCGATCGTGTATTCAAGACTGAATATTGCATTCACAACACTTTGTACAGTCCACAAATTGCGAAATATTTTACTTTTAGTTATGTCATAGATAATAAAGTGCCTGGGGCTGATTAATGCGCGGGCTATGAGCAACACAATCAGGGAACAGTTGGTCAATATTGCAACCTATTTCTCGAACGTCCAAAGTGTCCGGTTGCGATTCTTTAACTTCAAGAAATCAGACATTAAATAAATGTTGTTTCGTTTGTATGTACTTCTACCGGTAGACGCATCCCCTTTAAATACTAGCGGATAAAATATTTATTTTGTTATTTTTCTTCCCGATACCGAAAGCTGGCCAATCAACTTATTGGAATTTTCCCCTTTTGCGCGTTAATGGTGTTTAATTGGCAGCTTTATCCGATATGCTTCGTACGCGGTCACCGGTCGGTAATTCCGCGCAAATCTGTTGCTCTTTTAATTCTCTCTTTGTGCTGAACAATCGTCTACAAAGCAATTAAGGCGGTAAATGAAAATCTCTAGCAGAGATTAAATTCTAAAATTGGGAATTATCTTGGAAACTCGTTAACACCGATGTCCAATTAATGAGATCCGATAATGCGTATTATTTGTACCAACAACTGAACGAATTCTACAAATATAATTGTCTCAATTTCAGGTTCGCTCACGAACCGGCCGCGCATGCGCCTGCGCCTGCGCCTGCGCTTCGTTGCCGAGCCTCAGTAATCATAATGACTATAATCTGCGCCTCGCTTAATTGTGGCGGAGTGGAACCTCTCTTAGGGCCGTCGGAGCTTCGAAGTGGAGTGTCAGTGCCGTTGCCGGTGCCAGCCAGGGTCACCGGTAACGCGAGAAAGTTCACATTCATTACAACCATTGAGAATTACAATGTCTGTTATTTGTTGTGGTTTTCTTGTGTACACTTCGCACGACTCTGACTATTAAAGTTACGATAGAGCAAGTGAATTTTCTGTACAATGTCTTAAAAAATACTGATAACATTCGCAACATTTCTTCCTAATCAACTTCCTAAACAACAGACTGTTTTAGAGAAAATACGAAAAAAGTAATTTTGGAAAAAAGCCGGATGTGAAAGTTGACGCATCTGTTGTTAATGACGGGTTATTAATTTACTGGCCATATAAATTCAAAGACAAGTTTACTAGGCCATCAAATTAGGGACAAGGTTTAACCCAGGAAACTTGAAAAGGTATTTGAACCAATGCGTTTGAGATCTTGTCAATCAGCATTCAAGCCGTTCCTATATCCGCTGTCAGATGGCTTTGATTACTATAAAGTACATAGCGGTCTAAGATCGCGTGAGGAGATTTTCGCGTGCCGATCGGTTGCCGGGGCCCTGCGCGGGCGCAGCGATATATTTACAATATTTTCTCATACGCGCTGTAGTTAATGGTCTTGCGCACCGGTCACGCAGATAGGTACTGTCAGCTGCAGAATTCTAACAGATTTGTACGACACAAACAATAGTTGGTCTTTAGATTTCATCTTATTTCCATCACAGTTTCATCATGTTGAACCAGCTTCAGCATGGGTAGCATGCCACCGTAATACAGCGCTATCACACCTTCGTTCTCTTCCTATTTACGCGCGAACGAACGAGATAAAAGACGTGATACAGCCATATCACGAGTAGCATGTTACGGCTTCAGGTTAAAGCGTTCAATTGTACGATTTTGTGTATATTACTTGACGATAGGATTGACTGAGAGCATCGGTAGTGGGTTGCGGAGAGGAATGGACACTGAATTATGAGGGTACGGGTTCGAATCCGCACAGACTGTAACAATGAATGTTCCATAATCAACTTATGTTAGGTAGGTATGTAATACGAATGCTCTTAAATGGTCTTCTTATCGTGTGGGCAGAGCCCTGGTGTCAGAGTTTCAAACGGTGAAACGTTGAAAGAAAACATCATCAGAAAACCTGTATAATTATGCTGAAGAAGAAATTTTGATGCTTGTATAGTTTATCAATCTTATTGGGCACGCGTGCTGGACTGACGCCCATACATCCCCCTGACCCTGAGGTTAGCTGGCATGTGACGTGAATTGGAACGTATATAGGCTGATGATGACGAGTTAGTCATTCTGGGCCTAAGACCTTTTAAGAATTGATCGATTTGGGCAAGGCCATTTTGAGTTTCAATATGGGAAATATACTCAAATTGTGCACAAATAAATAATTTTTATAAAAAAAAAAAAAAGATTTGGGTTTTGGATGTATATAATGTACCGGAGGCGTTCATATGTGGCTATTAATTTTGTAAGTAGGTACCTACGGAAGAATAACTTGGTTAGGACTCGCAGGGGAGCATATTTTTCCAGGTATAATCACGTAAAGCAGTTCCCAGCGAGTGTCCGGCACCGGCTGCGTTCCTCGCTCGTAATCGTCGGCTAAATGGCTGCGTCGTGCGATACCTGCCCCGATCCCCTGCTCCACCCTCAACCTCCTATAACCCTGCCCGTTTGTATTACACCTGATAATCCCTAACAGCTTCGAGATCATAACCTTTCTGATTCGGTAGGTTTTCGTTTCGTATGGCTGTTTGATAGCGGAACGGGCAAGTTTCTTTATAATTTGTAAGGTCGGCTTTAATGAGTCGAGACAGGTTTCTCATCTTGCGTTCCGAGATTAGCGTAGATTTTGCGTGCCTTCGTTTAAACGCTTTTAATGGTGGTTCACGTTTCTTTAGAAAAGTAGATTTATGCTGTTCTTACCATACAGGCTAAAATCAGTTTCTGAGCTTTTAAGGTAATCAAACTTAGTAAAAATGCAACTGTTTAGTCGAAAAGGTAGGAACCTAAAACAATAGGATAATGTAGCAAAAGCAAAGTACGTACCTAAGTGAAAATGGTTTCTATCCTTAGTGAAACCTCCACCACCATCCATTGTGATCCTTAGTGAAATAGGCATTAAAAGTAAAAAGGTGTAAAAGATAGTTGGTACCTAGTTTCTGACCACCCCAATGGGTTATGATCGTAAGGAAAACGATGATATAAATAATCGATAACATTTTATCTTCCTCCTTAATAATTAGTAGCCATAGCACTTATATTGAGCTAGATTAGATGTTACAGGAAGGTAACATAATTGCGGAGTTTATTATTTGCTATAAAAATAGCTCCTACAATGTTGACGTTGTTCTAACACGAGAATTTTAATTGCCTACTGGAGAAGTTCCTCGGGAACAGGCTTTATGCGAGTCTGAACCCACTAGAAATGTTGTTAGACGTCAAAATAGCGTCCTATGGACCGTGAATATCCGCTATAGAATAATGATCTCGGGTAATATAAAGAACACAGTCTGGTCTATTTGGTCAGCTTCCTTTGAAGGAATTTGGCCTCTTTCTGCCATAAAATCGTAAAGTTGAGAGGGCTATCGTAGCCCAGTGGCGCCCTCGTCACAATAATAAAGATTTCTCAAAAAAGAAAGCCTAAATTAAAAAGGTGCTCAACAGATAAACTACAAAAGCCTACAAAAGCCTTCAAAAGCCAAGCCATATACAATGCTTTTATAGGTTCTAAACATTCCACTTTTAGACAATTTCAAATAAAAACTAAAGCGGCCGTTTTTTTTTCTTTTTCCAAAATTTGTATTTTTAGACCTTTAAAAAACCTATAAAAGTATTCTATGACAATAGCTTGAAGGCTTTTGTAGTTTACCTGTTGAACACTTTTTTAATTTAGGCTTTCTTTACCGAGAAATTTTTATAATTGTGACGAGGGCGCCACTGGACTCCGATAGCCCCCTTAAACTTCATTAAGAACAACATTGTGACACTTTACTGTTCTGTATGGTAATAATTATAGCCGAGAAATTAAAGGGTGTTTTTTTTTTATGGACTTTCCTTACCTTCGTATTAAAAACCAGAACCAAATTACCAATGTACTACCTACCAATACCTACCAAAAGATAATTGCCATGAAGTTTAATCTTTAAACAGAACGGCAGCTCGTTGTAATTAACAAAACGTATCAAATATCCATGTTGTGACTATAAAATGCTAATGTAACCGACAATCTGTGCAATCAAACCCAGAGCGTGGGCGGCCAACACATTAAAATGACATTTCATTGCATACGGCCCCAGACTAATTAATGCAACATTTTTGCAGCTCTTAAAAGAAGCAAAAAACATATTTCACGGTGCGTTAGCGCAAGAAAGGGAAATAAAAAGGTTCCTTACGGTAGGAAATATTCTTGTGATAAGATGCGAGGATGTTTTTCTTTTGGTGGGAATGCGGAGGGCACTTATAAAGGTTTTGCCGCGCATTCGTGCCGCTGAGGCAGCGAGAGACGTCAAAACATAAACGATAAAAAGGTAATAAAATATCTATAAAAATGCGAGATTGAAATCGAAGATGATCTGCGAACGTTTTAAGGCTTTCGAGATTACGGTTCTTGCTGTTAATGCGAGCTTATTAATATCGTTCCAAACGTTGTTTACGCATTGGGTTGGTACTTGCTTTTACACAGGATATTAATAAGTAGCAAAATTCCATAACTAAATAGTCGATAATTTTTCCACTAGCGCCGCATTTGCGTTCACTGGTGCCGCCAATGGCTACTGGTACTTCCTTACGACAGTCGGAAGTTGTGTCGATAGCTCGGTTGTTGCCGCTGACCACTATCGATGGGTGGTCCCACAGCTTCCAGTTTGTACTACTTCATCTGGATCATTGACAATAGTATTCAGGTCGTCAAGCCAGTTATTTAATTGCCAAACAGAAACTTCTATAACTTTGTCAAGCAATCTGTGTGGAAGTAGCTCTTGGTAGGTAGGTAGGTAAAGTATTTTGGATCTACCCGTTTTTTTGGACTTTTATCATTCTCCCTCCGTACATTAATTATTACCCTATGATCATCAGGTGACGTAACACTGCAGACCTACCCTCAAGAAGGGTGGTATGTGAGTCTGCCACGCGTGTAATGCAGCACGGTAGACTTTAAGTACGTATGAATTACTTCTTCAGCGTCTGCAGGTTTACTCACGATACGAATAATTATGCTTTTCTTCACAGTTTGGAAGCAGTCCGTAAAATTACGTAGTAAATAGGTAAGTAAGGAAAACTCATTGTTATAATATACATGGCATGCCTTCCGTGCGTATTCGAACCTTGACCCTCATTCATAATTGAAAATACTGATTTTTTGAAATAAATAGTCATGTTTTTGCTATGTTGCTTCGTGTTAATTTAGTTGACCTATCGAAAAAGAATACTTATCAGTTACTGCGTAACTAAGTACCTAACCTACTTACTATGATCGCAGAGGTAGGTAATTTCCCGTACCTATTTAGATTAGTTACAGAAATATTATCTTAATATTAATTCAAATGAGGGTCATATACTGACTGGTTATCGGTCATAATTATAGATTCTGATGTCATTCGGTTTATTTTGAGTTCACGAAGAGGGTAAAGCCGGTTATCAGCGTATTATTGTTGCGGTTCCAGTCCGAAATGCATTTGTCTGTTGATCGGGCAACAGCCTCTGAGTTGTTAAAGTTATTATTCATATGAGACATACCTAGCTATCGTCACGGTATTAAGGTAGGGGTCACATCACAAACATGGTCACAAACCGCACCTTTTTGACGATACAGGTATGCACAAGCGGAACTGGATTGGTAATTCATGGGTAGGTAATTCACATTACACTTTGGTGATTCATCGGTTTGAAAATAAATTGTAGGTATGATTCGAGCATTGTGCATTGTGCATGAGTCTAAGGACTACTTATTTAACTCTCAAATCTTATAAATTGATATCTTCTCCTATCAAGCCCCATCGGCTTGTGCATGTCATTCAAAAATTTTCAAGCCCAGTATTTTGCCACACGGACAGCATTACCGGCAGGCAGCTTCCATAAGCTCCGTTCGCGTGCAGGTGTCCGGGCAGGAAGAGCAAGGTACAAGATAAGTCATAGACTTCTATTAGGAGAAACAGATTAATTTTATCGGTTGCAAGTGTACGTATCAGATTTTCAACTATGTTCTTAGGATTCCGTTGTCAAACAAGGAACCCTCAATTGCTCTCTGAATCTAATTATTGATTCTTAGTGAAGAACCGAGCAAAAATAATTATACAATGGCTACCGGAACCCTATCATAGTAACTACGAAAACTTTTGACTGGACTTTTTATACTTAGTTTGTTGGTAGTTTGTGTACGAGTTGATACAGTTGGTTATATCATTCGTTATCATTATCACAGAGTAAAACAGTAGGTACTTAATTCATTACGCTTTTGTAGGTAATAAAATAAGGTTCCTTGGCAATCGTTATAATCAGAGTAGGCATTATCGAGTGCTAGAACGATTTGTATCGGCTCTGTGAGAGGGTAAACAGATATGTGACGTCATTACACGTAACCAGATAGAATTCGCTTCTGGAGCCATTCTATTTGCATAATCGCCGCCCTGCCCGCTGAAGTTACCGAGTTTATAGCCCTTATTGTATTAGTGGTATACGATACGATATTACATTTACTTCCCTATTTTAATTGAAAACGACGAAGAACATTTCACCGCCTTTACTTAGGAATTTGTAAAAATTTCTGTACATCAACAAAATATCTAGTGTCTATTGCCCTTCAGAGTTTATTTGAGAAGTGGACATTGACAAAAAGTAAAACCTCAAATATGTGAACTTTGCAACAACGACGACGCCCCCAAATATACAGGATCCAATTTAATATGGTGACATTTTTTATGATCGGACTATCTTTGAAAATGTTCTCTATGTTTTGACGTTTGTCCCGAAAATTAATTAGTTTAATGATTTGACCATCCCCTTAGAAAACCGTTAGCATTCAGAAGGACTCTTGTACACAGGGTGAAATTGATATCATTTAGCATCCTTTTAAACTAAGATTCTACCCATCAAACTGAATAACTTTTACAATGGGAGCAAACCGATCGGAGCAAAAAAATCTACTGTTGCATACATTAGAGTCGAGTAGGCATTGCAGTTTAGTATGGAACAGCAGATTTTTTTGTTGGTCCAATCGGTTTGCTCCCATAGTAAAAGTTGTTCAGTTTGATGGGTAGACTCTTAGTTTAAAAGGATGCTAATGATATCAATTTCACCCTGTAGTTGGCAGTTGTAGCAAAACTTCTGACCACCCCGAAAGGGATAATGGTCGTGAGTGTATGTATGTTCAATTACGGTGTTATAAAAAAGACGCGGATATTGAACTGAACATTGCGTACTTATCAACACATAAATCAGTCCTAATTCCTTTAATTGCCGCAAACCATTTCCGGAAAGTAAAACAATTTCGGCTGGTCTTGGAGCCATATTACTTGCAGTAAAGTAAATGCTATAACATGGCAATTATCAGAGTAATTAAAGGTAATTATTTCCTTTGAGAGGAGTGGACGCCGCCGTGCCGCTCGTCGTGTGTGTTCCAGAAGCCGGTGCGCCTGCGCATAGTGGCGGATAAGCAAAGCAGCTAGTTATAGTAATGTGTCGGACTGATATTGTCAGGCGCATAAGTGTGCTGTTATCTTGTTATTACTACTACGTTCTATTTCAATGCGAAATAGTTTTAAGATTCCAACGAAAACATAAAAGGGTAATGTTTTCGTTGGAATCTTATCTATACTTAACTGAAGATTAGAATCATGTTTGGAATATATATTCTACAGGGTAGTAGGCTACATATGTAGAGGTGATTTTTTGAAGATCGCGTGGACGAAGTAGCGGGCAAAAGCTAGTTATCTCGTAATTGGCTGGTCATAAATATCTGCCGAAGAACTGGAGTGCGATTTTTGAATCTCATTCGCTGAGTTCAGCAGTTGAAAATGTCAAAATTACTGCGGAGATATGTATCTTTCTACTGCTGATTTGACTTTCAAAAATCATACTTCAGGAGTGCTATTTTTGAAAGTCAAATCAGCAGTAGAAAGATGCGTATCTCCATAGTAATTTTGACGTTTTCAACTGCTGAACTCAGCGAATGAGATTCAAAAATCGCACTCGAGATAAACGTTTGGGAGCCCGATTTCTAGATGGTCTTACATAATGTGAGACTCTCCGGCGCTGGACCGAGGACCTGAGACAGATAGCGGGAAGCAACTGGACGAGGAAAGAGTGAGAGGATGTAGGGTCTTGTGGCGCGTCTTGGGTGATACCTATGTGCAGTTCTGGACGATGAAAGGCTGATGATGATTATGCATGAAAGCGGAGCTTCAAATCTGTGCATCACAACCATTTGTGACAAAGGGGTTTGTAAACTTCTGGCAAAGTCCCGGTTGATTATTTTGGACATAAAGAAAGATTGCAAAATGACTCCAGAGTCATCATTATGTCCATTTAGGTATCTCCTATAGGACATTGAGTAATGTAATATGATATTTTTTATTCATCTTATGTGCCCAATCCAGATTATTTAAATTTCATTGTGCGACGCGATTTTACGGGAAGATAGTAATAGGAAATATACCATCTTCCACATGATTTACAACACCCTTTCAAGAATGTCATTTCCAGTCAGAAGGTTTTCATTAGTTTTAAAGTAGGTGGGTATTAAACTCTGACAAAAATGGCAAATAAAAAAAGCCTTTTAATTTAATGCCCTCACCTTTTATCGAAGGTTCCGTCATTTGCATTAATAGCGCAATAAATCGACGTTAATTCATAAAGTCACCATCGCATTCTGACCGAGAATGGCAATATCGTTAAATTAGTTTAAACCCATCGTATCAACTCTCCTAACATACATCTTATAGCCAAGCAATAAAGATCTAAACAGCTTGATCCTCGGCACTTCGCACATTGAACGAAAGAGAAATCTTCGTACAGTATAGACTCCAATGAGCCTATTTCTCACTTGCAGTACTCACTGCATCAAACAATGCATTGCGACAAGGTTCCAAGTCGTCAGTTGTATTGAACCAGGCTGCAAGGACTAACATACTGGGACGAGGTTCTCCAAGCCACTGGCCAGTTGAACAGTTGCACCCTTTGCGCATTAAGCGGGAGGTACAGGTCGGTTAAATAGAGGCGATTGTATTTGAGGGATCGTTATAGAACTGACTCCTTATTTTATTGGCTGCCGTAGGGTGGCTACGTCTTTACTGCCTAACGGATATTTGAGGTACCTACTTTCCATTTAATTCTCATGGTCAATTGATAAACTTAGTTGGGTCATATGAGTAAATACGCCAAACAAATAAGTTCGATTGCCCTGGTACTAATATTTACTAAGTTAACTATAATGGCAACAGAACAGTCTTTTAGGGCCGAGTTTTCAATCATCAGATGAAATATTTCTATAATTATTATGGATAAGTCATAGATTTATATATTACTAGTGTAAGGATAGGCCCGTCAGAATATTTTACAAAAACCTTCTTCATAGAAACAAAAATTTGCGCCATCTGTCATAACTCGTATACGAACTATATCGTGTCATATATTTGTAGTGCTCTAAATTGACATTTTTTCTTGCATTTTAGAGCCAACGAACTGGGGATAATAGTCAAGCTCATAGGCCATGTCCTTACGCTAGTAATATATATGTCTTTGGGATAAGTATACATTTTATCGATTTCATAAAACTAGATATCTTTATTGTGTAAATTATTAGAAATAACAATAACAATAAAATAAAACTATATACCTAACATATAACTAACTAAAATATAACTAAATAACTAAAATATAGTTCATAAAATCAATAATAAGGTGTTTTTCAAAAATCACTTACTTCTTGATCAGTGCCGATCTCATACAAACATCAGAAATATACGACAGATTAATATTTTTATGATTGGAATTGATAAAGATTTTGGGAATCCAAAAAGTTTTTATTTCTCATCTGCATTTATTTTTTAGACAACCAAAAAGTTTCCGTTACATCTAAGAAATAAAGATCTGACAGCTATCTGTCAGAAAAAAATGACGTTTAGCCAAATACTTCAATTAAAACGAAAACAGTTTATTTCCTTTTTAATTTTTATGGCTTTTGATATTTTGTTTCCAAGAAATCTTGCCAGTTCAATCAAAAAAGTTTTTATTCCGGAATCCCAAATAATATCTCTTTGGTGCCTATTTTCCAAACTGAATAAAAACACCGATATACCATTTTCCTGGATCGCTGGTGAATGGTAAATTATATTTGTTACAATTGAAAAATCAGCCCTAACAAAAATAAACGTGCCACGCACGTAAGTGGTCTTTGAATTGATTTCTGGAGTTCTCGAGTTGTTGAGAAATCGTTTAGTCGTCCCGACTAAGGCCATATTTCTCGAGCAGAAACTCTCACCTGATCTCTCACTACGCAAATCCTAAATTTTTGTTCCTGATCCTAATCCTGTGGCCAATGCTCTGGTTACCCCAACAGAGAAGTTACGGCTACCCCCAATTAACTGCCCATTTAAATCTAACATTTACTGCCTTTTTACTGCATATTATATCTGTTTGTATTTCTTTAAGGTTCTTATTTCCAGTGCGTGATAAATGTGAGATCTATTTATCTCCTCAATAGCTTTCATTTGGATAATGCACTGGGGTAGATAATGCTCATTTGAAAAGGTGTTCGCTGTTTTATGATCTGCCTTATTTTAGCTCCCATTTATTACTTCATACCATAGTTACTTATGTATCATATGATTTGTATATTTGCACACAAAAACAAATGATTACCTATACAGAGTGTAAGGAAAAGTATCATAACCTTTAAACCACGTAGGTACTCTACCCATCAAAATCAAACTGAACAACTTTTACTACGGGAGCAAACCGATCGAAGTAAAAAAAAAAAATCTGCTGTTTCATACTAAACTGCAATGCCTACTTGACTCAAATGTATGAGACAGCAGATTTTTTTTGCTCCGATCGGTTTTCTCGAATTGGTAGAACATGTTCAGTTTGATGGGTAGAGTATGTGGTTTAAAGGTTAATGATACCTTTCCTTACACCCTGTACATAATATTTGTAATAATTGTCAAGTAGGACTAAAGGTACTTACAAACAAACAACGACACCTTTATCCGTAAGTAGAGGTAAGTGCTAACTCTACATTTCCATGGATTTCTAGGATTCAATGATTTTGAAGTGGTAGGTAGGTAGGTACGCCATATTTAAAAAAATACGAAGACATCTCAAGCTCAAGCTCATCAACATCGTTGGCCTTTTCATCTCAAGCTACTCCTCCTCAACTTGAAGAAGAATCAAGACTTCATCGGAATCGTTATAATATGAACGTATTTGGTGTCTTTACGTAGGTAGGTATAATAGTAGGTAGGAATTTCAGAATGACATCTTTACAATTATTCTCCCTATGTCTTCTCCATAACAAAAGGGGTTTAACTATTTATCAGCGAATACTTCGTCAGACGTGAAACACAAAGGTACAGTTAAGCAGTAAACAGTCCTCATTACAGCGTGCCACTATTAGTATTAGCTATTAGCAGCGATCAATTATATTTGATTTAGATGATGCTAAACAACGGAGAACGGACCCACTGTTCGCGAGGGAGCCGCCAACAGAGACGGATCTAGGGAAACCTGCAGGCCATGGACACTTTTAAACTAAACTGTGTTACAACTGCATGTTTAGAAAATGTAGGAGTGGTGGTAAATTGTTTTCGCAAACATAACATAACATAACATAAATATTCTTTATTTGCACACCAAAAAAAAAACATTCACAACACTAGACAATGAAGTCCAACGAGCCCGGAGATGACTCTAATCTGTCTTGGAACCCGCAATGAATTAATCAAAGAAGATAGGAGAAGTAGGAAAAAGAATTGTGTCCGACTGGTAAATTGTTTATCCACCTTCAAAAGCGGTCACGGTCGTGATTTTATCGAAGTATGTATTTTTGTTATAATGAATTGATCTCTCGAGATGACTTGTGTAAATTAAAATAATACTTTATGCATGCATGCTCACGACTATATTCCTCAAGGGGCTAGTCAGAGATATCCTGAAAAATCTGAATATCCACGTTTCATTAGTACCGAAACTCGGTCCGGTGTGTCGTAAAATACTTATAGATAAGTATCAGTAAAGCGAGGGAAGAAGTATGTCACAAGAATATGAGGGAGTACTCAGATATTTCCCAAATGTGTACTACCTAACCTGTATAATTTTCAGAATAACCACATTTCTCTAACATTACCCAAGCTCTATTCAGGACAGTGACATGAAGTGAGCTTTTCACGCATCGACACTTTTTAATCATCGAAGTTTTCTGATACTGCTTTGGTTCACCGGCAATCTTCCCGTCTAGCCAAGTGTCCTGTCCATCTCCACTTTGCGATCCTAAAGTTTATTATACTTATTATAGAACCGACACTTATACCAATATTTTTATTAATAGCAGAACAGTAAGACCCTTAATTGCCAATAACGAGAACAAAGCAAAACTCTTCTCCTTTCCGGTGACCCCTAAATGATTTCCAGAAGCCGTCCCTGACCGCGGCACTGACACGCTGACAAACGACGCCAGTCCAGTCCCAGCACAATATATACGAGCAAAAACTACGTCGGTGACAGATGGATGAGGTTCTGCTGGTTCGGCTCCAACAGCGGCGGCCCACCTAGGTAGATGAGATGCCTAGGTAGGTAGGTACTACCTATAGCTACACTTGGTAATTTTTTACATACGATAACCAGACAAGTAAGCGAGTTGAGTTGTAGATTCCTACTGCATCTACTACAAAGCAAAGGCCTTTGACTACACAGATAGAGTTGTGGAGGCAAGTTGACCACTATAGACAAACAAAATAATTTTGTCTGTTTTTTACGGTCCTTAAGGATATGTTTTGAATTTGGCATTCTTATACTTAGGTATATCAAAATACAGACTGGTCTAATAATACGGATGTCTGGCGCATAATGGCAGATAGACAGTCTTTCAACGACCTATAACTTTCTAAAATAAATAAATAAATAAAAATCAAAATACGAAGCTAAGCTACTATAGGTAACTATAGCCATGTGAACATACCTAAGCCTTCAAGTTTCAAATCTCAACTCCAAACTTCAGGCACCTCGGAAAGCATGTGCGTATAATAACTTGCAAACTTCGCCGCCACTTTCCCAGGACCCTCATAAATGATCAGAATCCGTTAATAATATAAACGATCGTGTTTGCCCTCGGTCACGTAGAGAGCTCAGCCCAGAGTCGCAAATACCTTAAAAGTCAGCGATACTCTGAATACCCTGCCCGCATTAGCGCTTCCGAGAACAGCTGCAATTATCTCCACAATTACCTTCCTGCAGTCGTGCCACAGTGCCGACATCTCTGCATCTCACCATCGCAACGATATGAGATGTTATTCTAAGTAACACTTCGCAACATATGGAGATATTTGTCCATAGGGATTGGATTGAAGACGTTTATCTTCAATCCAGTTATTAGACTTCAGGAAATGTCAATAACAATCAAGTAGTAGAGCTCTTAATTCTATGAAATCAAGTAATTAGTTAGGTACCCAAGTCACTATGAAGTTTGATTAAACACAGAGCTGATAATAAAAAAATGCCATTGTAGGTACTCAATGTTGTAAAGTATGTACCCCACGTGCGATAACCTAACATTTCTGTCATAATTCAGTGTCTATCTCGTACCTAATTGACAATTATTATCTGCACATCAATTTTCTTAAACACTAAATGATACCCAATTGAGCAACTGCTAATCTGCGTCTAGAGAAGGCATGTCAAACATGCGGCCGATCCAAATTTAAGAAACAGCTTCTTGATGCGGCCTGAAAGCGTTCAGACTGTTACAAGTACTTAGGTTCTCATGTTATGTAGTAATACCACTGTTTTAAACATGATGATGTGGAAAATTTCGAGCTCGCTTCGCTCGCTCACTTTTTTTAGATGATAATATGCAGAGTAGAGACAAGGTATTGAGTATTGAAGTTATTTTTTGTTTACTACACTACTTTATTTTTTGATTTCTGCACATAGAATTACCCCTAACTCGAATAAACATTCCTGGGAAGAGATTGCATTTTTTTTCTACAATTGAATAAACGATTAACGAACGAAAAAAACATTTCTATGACCGATACTATTTCTTTAAGTTCGTTGCGGCCCGCTGATTGTACTGTCATTATGAATTTGGCCCACCAACGACTTTGAATTTGACATGCCTGGTCTAGAGTCTAGACATTAACTATTCTAAGCTAAGTAAGTACCTACTTACAAAGAGTATCGTTTAAAGGAGTTTTTAAAGAGAGGAAGGAATAAAATATAAAATGCAGTAAGAAACGAGCATTCCTTGGAACTAAATGGTCTGACTCTATGAGAAAGTTATAAAAAGGCGAACCATTTCTTAGTCCTCGCTAGTCTAGTGTTAGAAGTGACATCAAACATTGTAGGCTGCACATTGCGGTGCAATTGTTTTTTCATCAACGTTTAGCGGCGATGCGCTGGGGCGCCAGGGAAGCGGCCGCGTTCTTGACAAACGTTACACGAGGTTACTACTTACAACACTTTGAGTTGTGGATACTGGAGGTTCTGACGTTCTGTTTTTGTAACGAAAGTCCTAAACAATATAATAGCAGTATAAATGTTCCATGGTTTCCTCCTCATCTCCGCACGCTCGGCAACTGGGATCTAGAGTGAGCTTTATCGTACTGTGGCGTAGTACCCGGTAAGGGCTCCGACGATAGCACGAGCTTTGCTCCTGCCGTTGTTCAGTATGAACTGTGGGATTCGTGGTGTTACATTGCTGATGAATATCCTGCAGTGTTGCAGACCTGAGAGGCCAGACCATCGAGCCTGCGTCTTTTATTAGCCCATTCCTTAATGGCCATTCTAATGTTACATTACATGCCAGGATATCTAGACTTGGTTCTGACCATGACCTTCATGACCATAGACGAGACATGAGACAAAATCACATGTCCACGCAGACGAAGTCGCGGGCAACAGCTAGTAATAGATATATAGCTGTAAGCTTTGTAGGTTAGTGGAGAATGTTTTCAGATTTATGTTTTCGTTCCTGAAACATTTTGACTGTAGAGATTTTGAGCGTTGATTCACTTTTTTCTTCCACTGCTTATATGTAGAATGCTTCGCCATATCTATATCTATATATCTATATACCTATAATAAAATCGTAAACGCAAAAAGTCTGTACATTGAATATAGGTATTCGGAAATCCAATATTAGCGCAGGACGTTTTCTATTGGTTTTTTTCTAATTTTAATCCTTCCTACTAATATTATAAACGTGAAAGATCTCATACGTTGAACTCAGCAGTTGAAAATGTATGGAGATTCGCATCTTTCTACCTACTGCTGATTTGTCTTTCAAAAATCGCTCTCCTGGAGTATGATTTTAGAATGTCAATTGCCAAATCAGCAGTGGAAAGATGCATATCGCCATAGTAATATTGACATTTTCAACTGCTGAGTTCAAAGAATTGAGTTTCCTAAATCGCACTGCTGGAAATTTAGTTGATTATTGCGGCATTATCGTTGCAATTCATCGTTGTAAAGCCGGGTCCGCTGCGCCATGTTAGATATTAGCAAAACACGTTAAGTTCTTGACGTTCTTATCTTATTACTATAGAGGCTGGCAAGCCAGCAACACTTCGACCCAATGGTATATTTTGTGTTGATACCTATGTATTTTCTTGACCCTTCAAAAACGTGGAAAATGAGGGAGGCAATAGCGTTCAGGGGAAGAAACCTGTAATCTCCCGGTTTTGGATAACCTCTCTCAGGAGACACATACGTTTAGCCGCCAAGACATCGCAGTCACACAGTATAATATATTCCATGGTTTCCTCCTCATCTCCGCACGCTCGGCAACTGGGATCTAGAGTGAGCTTTATCGTACTGTGGCGTAGTACCCGGTAAGGGCTCCGACGATAGCACGAGCTTTGCTCCTGCCGTTGTTCAGTATGAACTGTGGGATTCGTGGTGTTACATTGCTGATGAATATCCTGTAGTGTTGCAGACCTGAGAGGCCAGACCATCTAGCCTGCGTCTTTTATTACATTACATGCCAGGATTTCTAGACTTGGTTCTGACCATGAACTTCATAACCTTAAACGAGAGATGAGACAAAATCACATGTCCACGCAGACGAAGTCGCGGGCAACAGCTAGTAATAACTAATAAGTACACTTAATTATTCTTGAACACAAACTCTTTATTAATAGATACCTATGTATATTATGATGATCAGAGAGCACGAATAAAAAAGTCTGAATTGTCTCACTTCTTCTGTCGAGTCGATGGCATGTAAGTAGGTAATTGAGTTCGACTTGCCATCGTGGTGATGAGATTTATCAATCAGCTTTAGAAGCATGGTAGGTAAGTACATTCGGGGTTTTCAACCCGTGAAACTGATTCATCACCTTACACGAGGAACCAAGACCAAGCCTAAACAGGTACCTAGTACCGTAGTACCTACCTTACCTACTCAAATTCCAAGCCAGAAGCTTCCTAATAAAAATTCAACAATTTTTATTCAAAATTCAAAAATTTTATTGACTCTAATACCGGCCCCGCGTCGGAAGGTGATCCGTTGTAGAGAAGATGCGGAAACTTCCTAACAAAAATGATCAGTGATAAAATTGTCGAATCTAACTCCTCTCCTCCTTTTCTCTCCCCCCCCCCCCCCCCGTATCAGTGTGACATCTCATTTATATGACTGTTATCAGTGGTCCGACTGGTATCGCTCGACACAGGAAGTCTATGATGTTCCCATCTGTCTACCACCACCACTGCGCCCGCGCCGCTCGTCGTTGGCTTGACAAATTGGATCTCGTTATAATGTTACTGCCGTACACTATCACTATCAGCTAATTCTTTAATCTTACCTGATACTACACATTTCCTTTAAGTATTGCAATTAATATTTTTTCCATAATGATCGATTTTGGAATAAATTATGTTGTTGACAAAACAAAAATATCCTTGGCTGGACTTGTGGTGTGCTCCCATAACGTTTCTTTTCATGGGCGTCGTACAAAGCGACTAAGCCATAATGTTTCTTCATGCAGTGTTTTCGTGTACAAATGGCTAGCCAGCACCTGTCACAACTTGACACGTCGTTCGATCCTGAAGCTTTCAATATAAAAGACAAGACTTGTTTCAACTGCATACTGAAAAGGATAGTCTGGCAGTTGTAACTATGTTTCTGCCCACCCCGAAAGGGGTTATTAGGTGTTAATACAAATAATAAAAAGAACCTTTTTCGTGTTGGATCGGCGAGGATTGGAGCCGAAATGTGACCGACAATAGGCATTGTAATTAAGTGAACAAAGAGGTGGGCGTCGCACGCGCAGCGCCACGCCCCGCGACCACCATTGTCGAACGAACCAATCGCTGATTAGTTTAGTCTACCTTCTTTTGAGACCCACGTTAAAACAATTTTTTTTGCAACGTTGGTGTGAATCGTAAATTTTTTCTCATAATTATGATGTCAGAATGTTTGCTAGATTAAGTTATCTAGTATTCTTATCTTATTTTTTGCGTGGCCCTGGTCAGCAAAAAGATGAATGAGTAGAATAGGGTACACATTTGTAATACCTATTAATACGAATCTTTAATTCTTTATATTGTATTATTAGATTGTGGAGATTGTGTAGATTTGTGGAGATTAGTAATTAGCTTACAGTTATTTAAAGTTGTGTTTAGTATGTAATCAATGCTGTAAATCTTCCTAAGAATAATAAAATAAAATAAAATAAATTATTAATCATCATCATAATCAGCCTATCATCGTCTATTATAATTATTACGTTGTCGTAGAAGGTATTTTATTTAAAAAAAATTATTTTGCCTTGATTAGGTAAGTACCTACCTAACTTAACATTCAACAATGTTTTGCCGTTTGGAGAATTTACGGGCGTTAGTAGACGTTTTTTCACGATGTTTTCCTTTACAGTTTGAGAGCAGTTGGTGCATGGTGTTACGTTGGTACGGGGTACAATTGCGTGTGGATTCGACCCCGAACCTTCATGATTGAATGATAAGCTCCGCGACGCGCCACAGGCTCTCTCTTAATTTAATTTAATATTTCCATCGATTAATTAGAGTAGCAGCCTATAAATCAAACTTGTAAGCGCCACTGCGCACGCGCGTACTCTACAAGCGGCATAACATCGCACCACACGTCAGCCGCGCAGTGGGTAAGCAGAGAAACCTGCCTAGGTTAGGTACCTACTTACACCCCGCCAGCTTGTTGCATTGGATCGTATCAAGACCGTGTGCGTTTGCTTGCTATAAATTATGCTAGATGTTCGACCGGAGCATGCGCAGTGGGTAATGTTAAATAAATGCCTATGCATTAACTGTAAAGTAAGCCCAGGTAGCAAGGGGGTTAGGGGGATAAGTGGGATTTATCCCCCCCCCCCCCGAAACCAAAGCCTGGATACGTGCTTATTGTAAGCACCAATCAGTAATCTAGTGTTAGAGGGAGGTTACACGTTCAGTATTTCGTCATTCTGGTCCATCATTCTGAATGACGCCAGAATGACGCCAGAATGATGAGTGGGTTACACGATCAGTTTCCCATCAGTATTTCATCATTCACAATGGAATGACCTCTTAGGGATGGTTAGGGCCCGTATTAATAAAACATTAACGAGGCGTTTTCAATAAAAATATACAGGCTGCGACAAATAATAAATTCTCAAAAATAAATTGCAAATCAATCAGCTCATCGAACGTTTTGTATGAAAAGTCGGCATTTTTTTCTGCGAATTTCCTATAGGTTTCTAAGGGAAAGTTGATTAGTATCATGGGTACAATCTACCCTTAACTTAAAGTAGTGCAATTGTTTACCCTAACACTCTGTAGTTATACTTTTATTTAGAAAATAGAGTTCTGTTAATACAAGATACTTCTTAAAATATGCTGACGGTTTTAAGTCGAAGCAAGGAACGCGTCGAAAAAAATATAGGGGATTCTCAGAGTATTTGTCAATTGTTTTGTTATAAATCAGTTGGGGTGTATGAGGTTTTGCGCTAATAGGACCTACATTGAATCGATTTCGTTGTAACTCACGTATAGCAATTTGAGCATAGAATCAGAAAAATTCTAAGTTAATAACTTACTCAAGCAACATTAGAACCGGTCAGATTAATTATTTATCACTTAACTTTAGATTTCTTAACATTACCTACACTACACTACACATGATAGAAGTTATTTTTATAATTACGACTAATGTTAGATTGCAGCAGTTTGTAAGCGTTTGTTAAAAGAGCCAGAGTCAGGTACTTTGTGTCTGTACATTGAAGATATTTACAAAAAAATGTTACGACATGGTTTTTACCTGTCCCTGATTCCAAATACCAATACCAATTTTTGGATTTTTTGTCTGTCTGTTTGTTTGTTTGTGTGTTTGTTTGTTCGAGCATCACGCAAAAACTACTGAACCGATTTTGATGAAACTTTTTTGTTTGATAGCTTATGATCTGACTTAAAACCTGGTATATAATTTATGCGGACGAAGTCGCGGGTAAAAGCTCGTATTTTAATATACTTTTTCACCCTATCCTTCAACTTAGGGCTTGAAATTCGAAAATTCCCTTCTCCAGTGCGCCAGAAGGAGGATCATTCAGAGACTATGAATCTCCACTTTGGGTGATACTGACATACGTCTACTGCTTATTGATTTCGGCAACTTCTGACCTGGCATTTTTTTACATCTTCTGCAATTCGGTCTATGTCTTTCGATCTGCCTTTGCCGAAATTTCATCACGTTAGTACAAGAATGCCCAAAATAAATCCACTTGAGTAGTATTTCCGATGCTCCTCCTATGTACCTACCCACATAATAGGTATCATATACGTGTAGGTAGGTATGCAAACACATAGCTGACTTCTATCCGGTCATTAGTTCTTCTTCGATAAATTAATTTGTATCTTCAGATTTATGGCAACATGTTATTGAACGATCTATTCCAAAGTTTTCTCACGTAAAAACATGAGTAATAGCTATATCATCATCATCGCCATCTTACAACATATTAGATACCTTCCTATACCTACCTACGCACGGCCGGCGTCTGCTTTGAATACCAACTGAATATTAATTGATATCACATTAATAGATCGAGGTAAAAACTATGTTTCGAATCGTAAGTGGTTATTATATTAATTATTAGTAGTAATTTGAATACTTTATTCAATATAGGAATTAAGAACATAAAAACCCCCATTACTAGAACATAAAATATGTAGGTACACATTTTTAAAGATAAAAAATACTTACAAGCTTTTTAAGACTTAAGATTATTAAAGTGAATAGTTAGAGGTAAAGTTTTAAAATACCAGATCCTACAAATAGTACATTACTATGTAGAACTATATACTATTACCTATTCTGTGACATTACTGCAGCGGCCAGCAACAGAGGCATTGATGGACGAACGTGTAAATGTGGGCCGAGGCGAAGCCGAGGAACACATACGTAAGTCCATCAATGCCTAGTTGTGGCCAAGGCTTGTATAGTACTTTTCTCAAACAATGCGCGGAAATTAAAACAGTAAATTTTCTCAAATAATTCGCGAAAATTAAAACTCTTTTCAAAATCAATTACGAACAACGAACATTTTTTTTTTCAATAAACAGCTTTCTATTTGCAAGTCAGTTCGAAATTTAAATAAAACCTTTGATGAGTTACCTCCTTGGTCGCCATGTTTCGGAGAAAAAGATCCTTCCATTTTTAAATTACACGACAGATATGAGTTTACTATGTAATTTATTTGGCCGCTAAACACGAAAGATATGGATTTTCATACAAACATTGCCGGTCGCTGCGCGCATGTATTTGGCCAGTACAGCAAATTCGATTTATCTCGAAGAAGGTTGTCAAAATAATGCTCACATTTCCAAGCATGTTTGAGAAAATGCAATTTACGTATTAAATACTTCCTATTCTAAGAATAATATTACAAAATTACATAAACTCTTTATAAGGAAAAGTAAAACAAGCAAGTCCTACGAAACAGATTTAAATCCAGTTTTTATAACTATTAGCTAAGGCATATTTCTATGAATATGTAGGTATTTATGATAAGTGATCATTAGGTGCAGCGTAAATGGAAATAGAGAGCATATTCACAGAATACATACTACCTATGTACTTATGTGCACTAGGCCTAATGCACGGATACATTTAGATCTATCGTAGTTCTATGAAACAAGGTGATGTGGTAGAAATGGAACGCGAGTATCATCACTACGTGAGTGCAAGGCTCTCTTTCTTATTGCAAGCTGGCTCCGGTCAGAAGTTTCGGTTTTTTTTTAAACCTGTATGATTTTTTATGAATTTTCAAAAATTTAGAAAACCACCTCATTCCGTATTGTATTATGAAGAATATTGTAAATTTTCATATTCTTCTGATCAACAATGTAAGAGTAAAACGGTTACAACTGGAAAAAAAGGGGTGACTTTGGATTCGTTTTTCTTCAGTTTTATTAATTAAAATAGATTTCGAGAAAAACCACATCACTTCTCACATCCTGTAGATTGTTCAGTTTTGTTTTCTGCTTAAAAAGTGCCATAGTAAATGTATAAAATGGTTACAAAGTTACTCAAAACCGGGCGGACGCCCCTTAAAAGAACTAAAGTCTTAGGGTAAGCTGCAGTGAGTGAGTGAGTGCACAACTGTACTTACTGATAATTTTGACAGCATTGAATATTATAAATGGGCTTCAAAACAACGCCGAGACTTCCTACTAACTAACGACTCTATCATGGCGCCAGCCGACCCCCCCAGATAACAAAACCATCCCGCACCTGTCCAGACCACCACCACCCTTATCTCTCACTCGGGGACCGCACGGAGCGGTAACCCAACCCCTCTGTCACGTCGAGTTATACGTAAACAACGTAACAAATGCGCCCGCGCCGGTGTTCGGTTACACACGTTACAAAACGTGCGTACTTTTTTATTTTTATGTATTTATCCAACTGCCTATATGATTAATGTACCTATCAGGAGAAGAATGCGCGAACAGTTTGGACAACCTGATAAAGCTTGTATAAATATTTCATGATTTGTATGGTAGTCTTCGATCATACGATTATTATGACCTTTCGTATAATGGATGACAATATAGCAAGTCAATTAGGATAACTTACTAAAGGTTAATTACATAGGTACATTCATAATAAACTCACGTTCGTGGTCTCTTTTGGGGTACACACAAACTTTGCTACAACCGACCAATTTATTTTTCGTACTGGTATCTTCTTTGATTAAATCTAGTTTTGTGTTGTGAGTGTCGCCACTGTTGATCATGGTTTAGTAGTTACGGCGATATTCCCAAAGAAAAATCAACCAATTAAGTAGGTATATTGGTTACATTTTTCAGATGGAATTGAATAAGAACAATTATTATTACACAATCAATAACAAAAGTCAATGAACTTTAGGGAAATTAGTACCAAAGGAAATTAATTTAGTAAAACTCGATATTTACCAAAGCTATAGATGTATCATTCGTTTAAATTATTGAAATGATGTTGACTGTTCCACCAGAAATAGATTTGATTTGATTTTGATAAATGGCAATGCCGATTTAGTATTGTTTTTTATAGTTTTTTTGAGCGTCCACCAACCAAATCTTGTTTTTATTTAAGATATTGATGTGCTTAACAAAACAAAGTATGACAACTATCGTAAAGTTGGTTGGTTGTTGCGTATATAGGTATACCTCTACACGCAGTACAAACTGAGATATAAGGGTCTCAAATGTCAGAATTCTAGTACTAGAATTCTAGTACTAGAATTCTGACATATCTCAGTTTGTACTGCGTGTAGAGGTATAGTTGTCATACTTACTCTGTGAACTGCCGGAAAGACACTCCACTTTTAAATTCACTGCCAACAAGATAGCTAGGAACTAACTTGTCTCCACCAATGCCCGCTTCTCACCTTCATAAGTAAAAGTCCTTATTGACCTACAGTAGAATCTTTTTCTAGTTTAATTGCTTTACCATCGATCTAACCTACAAATCTCCAATTACCCGAAGTAGGTGGACATATTTTTTACTGACAAATAAATCCGGCTTTGCCGTAATGAGCGCGTAATTAATAGAGACGGACAGACAGACAAACTGGTCCATTCCTTTGCAGGTCGTCGCTCTCAGATCACTATCCGATGAGATTAGATCAATCGCACTCGATTCGTGATTTTTATTACCTTTTAGTGGCAATCAAACGGCAATTCATTTGAATCTTGATGAGAACAATGGCGTCGTAAACTAAATTAATGATTACTACAAACATACTCTCATTAAGCGAGTGTTTGTACGAGTTACATATACTATAGGGAGATATGACAGAGTTTTGATCAATTATTAACACAAATTAAAACATACAATTTGATCAGGTTATGACGAAGAATGCAGAAGGACTGGCCGCGGTCGCGGGACAAGGGACAGGAATCACAAAAGTACAAAAAAGACAAGCAGCTAATCAAGTATTTACAACATGAATACTTCACAAGAGACGAGTTGTCAGTGGAGGGAAGGGAGTCAGTCACACATTCCGCACGTAGGTATGCCATGGCGCAACTATTTGTCTTCTCACATTGATGTGCAATGTGTAAGCTGCAAGATCTTTGCTGAGATTTCTCTAATAACGCGCATCAGGGAAGATGTACCTACACGTATGGCGAGAGTGAAAGGATGCCGTGGTAACAATTCTTGCTTTTTATTATATCCCGACATGGTACAAATTTTCCTCAAAAAATCATTTATGTTTTGCCTATACCTAATCGTAAGGCTATCCGATAAAATAATAAAGTAAGATAAAAATAAGTTGAGTATGTAGACATAACTTTTGGCTAAATTGAATAAGAAATGTAGGTAGGTATATATCTTGCTCCTGACCGATTTCGGCCATGGCGACTGCCTCAACTCCGTTGTTGGCGTTGATGAGCTCTCATGTGGCTAACATAGTCAATAAGTATTTGTGGAGAAGATCCTGGCATAATAGCGGGCACGTGAGCACGTCGTTTTCATAGCGATACTGTAGGTATTGCCGCTGTTGGTTGGGCTTTCAATTCATCACGTTTGGTATCCAGTTGGGAACGCCTAACGCGTATATTTTTATCTTCTAGATCAGCGGTTCCCGAATTCTTTTGGCTACGGAACCCTTTTTGGTTTACCGTTTTTTGGCGGAACCCTAGCTCAAGTAAGAAGTAAACTAACTGTGACATTGTTTTTTTTACGTGAAATCACACCATACTGAGGCTTTTTGGCTTGGTATTCGCATCTTGTAAGTTTGTATAAAGACTTTAAAAGATGAACTTTTTAAGATAAAAATATTTATTTAGTTAGGACAAAAAGATATTTACTTGACTTACCGTAGGACTTACCTAATGTGATGAATGAAATCTTTTCATAGTTTTTCATAAAATTATATTGAATTCAGGTTTTATGTCTGACAATTGGATGCGGAGGTCTGGTGCAGCATTCAGCCTAATCCTAAACCTGTGCCTAAACTTATTTTTCTTGTAGGCGTAAGCTGAAAACCCAGGCTCGCATCTATAGGTTGACACAATGGGAGTAGCGCCATGATCGCCATATAATTTTCAGCGATGCCCGGGAATTTGTTTTACAGGCAAAAATTGGCTCTTGTTCATGGTTACGAATAATAATTACGTCCATTTATAAAATTACCATACGTAACAAATAAAAAAGGTGAAGCGATTTACAATATCTAGCTAGGCTAATATAGTTATTTATTGGTAATAGCTAGACTTCCAACTTCGAGAAAGAGATCAACCGTCGAATCCAACTCGGCTGGGCAGCGTTCGGGAAGCTACGTAGTATCTTCACGTCCCAAATACCGCAGTGTCTTAAAACGAAAGTCTTCGATCAGTGTGTGTTGCCAGTGATGACATATGGAACAGAGACGTGGTCGTTCACTCAAGGCCTCATAAAAAGGCTGAAAGTCACCCAAAGGGCAATGGAGAGGGCTATGCTCGGAGTTTCCCTGCGAGATCGAATCAGAAATGAAGAGATCCGCAGAAGAACCAGGGTAACTGACATAGCCCAAAGAGTTGCTAAACTTAAGTGGCAGTGGGCGGGGCACATTGCTCGCAGAACCGATGGCCGTTGGGGCCGAAAAGTTCTCGAGTGGCGACCGCGTACCGGAAAGCGCAGCGTGGGTAGGCCCCTCACACGGTGGACCGACGACCTGGTGAAGGCGGCGGGAAAACGTTGGATGAGGGCAGCGCAGGACCGGTCGTTATGGCGATCCTTGGGGGAGGCCTATGTCCAGCAGTGGACGTCCATCGGCTGAGATGATGATGATGATGATGAATAGCTAGACTAGAAAAAAACAGAAATCTTGAATTTTCGCGGAACCCCTGAAAGCCACTTGGGAACCCCAGGGTTCCGCGGAACACCATTCGGGAACCGCTGTTCTAGATTCTAGTTTCTCAAACAAGAGATTGTAAAATAAAGCCGTTGGTCAATGTCCCTAGTAAAGAATGTCTAATTCGATTTTTTATCCGTTAAAACTTTCTTAAAATTGATTTTGTTGCAGATACTTTGAGTAGGCAGGTAAGTAGATAGGTACTTACCTTGCCTAAAACAAGAAGACTCCTGTTGTGATATCGGCCACTTAATCTACCTACCTACTCAATTTGAGGACTTTGAACTCATGGACCTAATCTCATACGCATAACGCGAACGACGCAACGCTTTTTACGATAATCCCATTACGAAAACAGATAAATAAGACACCTCTATCAATCCACCTAAGTCTAATGACAAACCAATTTCCATATTACAAAACGAATCGACATCTAAAACAAGGAGGGCACATCATTAATCATAATCCATCGCCACTAATGGAGCTAAAAGAATCAAATGACTGTAATACGACTGCCGATCGGAAGCAAGCGCCATCAGAACCATCACTAGTCAAATCGACGGCGGCGTGGGAGCGCAGTAATTTTACTTTTATCTTGAGCTTTTTAGCGCAAAAAAGCATCGGAGCAGGTTGTGGGGCTGGCGAGCCGGCGCGGGCGCGGGGCTCGGCCGCAGCCAGTGCTCGTGCGCCGCCCGCCTCCGCGACACGTCCGCGCGTGCGCCCTGTGCCCCACAGACCCCCCGACAGATTTGAAAAAAGAACCGCCGAAATCGACAGTTGAATACGAAATCGCGCAAGTGTTCTGTGATGTGTTGTTCTTAGAGTCCGCACGACGAAGCGACGATAATACAAGTGTTTATGTGAGTGAATGTGAAGTAAAAAGTTGTAGAAAAACATAGTGGATTCATTTAAATGAGGGCTGGAGGGCTGGTGCTGCGGATGAAGAGATAAATCTTGGTGCGTTGACCGGGAGCGGCTGCGGGAGGTTCGACGCCCCGCTTGCATTATTTGTGTCGTTGCAATAAACGGTAACTATCCATTACACCGGGGTACATACTAGCAGGTACTACACGAGCTGGGTTACGGGAGGTGATGGGAAAGAATCCGGTTTCAGGATCTCGAGCTACTTTCTCCGAGTTTCGCTTGCAAAAAGCACAAAAGCTCTCGCTAAACTAACCAACGGCATCGATAATATATCGGTTTAGTGTCTTACTTTAAGGTTAGTACATCCTGCAAGGTATCGACAAGTACCTGAGTAAGTACTGGACTAGTATCCGGGAATAAAAGATCAAAGATACTCACTAAGAGAGTAAGTATCTAATCCTGTTTAAAGTAAACCATCTGTGAAAGACATCTGGCATGAGAAAGCTCTAAAAATTTAAATACAGGAAATGTGGAAAGATCTAGAGAATAGACAATTACAAAAAGCTCGACGTTCCAGTCTTTACACCAATTATCCAAACCCATATCTCTGGTGCATCATCGTTCACAGTAATAAACGTCATGTTAGCGGAAGCATTCACCCTAAACGCAGAACTGGACAGCAGTTAATAAATGTTACAGTTCCTCCCTCATAACAAGTCCTCAAGCAGAACCCTTAACGCTGCGTCTTAAGGACAACAATAACTCAATTAACAGGACTTCGCATGTGCAACGTAGATAAGTTTGCGCAGTTCCCCGAACGCAGCGACTCGGGAACAAAGCTCATAACTCAGCCAGTTCTAGTGCCCGCAAGTATAACTCACGCTACATGCTTAAGTACACATAAATCTGTAGTAATAGGTAACGGCAAGAGTAACTAAACTAAAATGTATGTTAAAAACTTACCTGACAACTTGAGCTTTCAAATGTTTTGTGCAGATAAGATTTCTTGCGTGATTAAAGCGTATAATGAAATCCCGATTACGGCAATCGGTTCAATGATCATGGATTTATGGCATTTTAGTTTAACTAGAGGTATTGCATAGCACAGCAATCAATCACAATGCATAAATCTCACGACCTAATAAGAACTAACTCTTTATGATTACGAAATCAACTTATTGTCTGCAAATTCTGCCAGGCTTAAAAAAATTTTAACAGCTAATTTGAATTCTGATGTCAATAGATTTCCAAAACATCGAATTGCTATTATGAAAAATGCCTAGCTAGCTAGTAGAGGTTAGGTTTAGGTTCTTTTTTTGTTTACACGGTCAGTATTTCATCAGTCTGGTCAATCGTTGAATGACGCCAGAATGATGAGTGGGCTACACGATCAGCTTCCCGTCGGTATTTCATCATTCACAATGGAATGACGGAATTAATTTTCATCAGTCTGGACCATCATTCCATCAGTCTGGACCATCATTCCGTCAGTCCGTGGGTTACACGATCATTCTCCCATCATTCTGACCAGACTGATGGACCAGAATGACGAAATACTGAACGTGTAACCTCCCTCTTATGTTTTTAATGCTTTACTGATTGCAAGATTTTGAGCTAGACGCGATTTTGTGAAAAATTTCACCTATGCCAAAACCACGTAGGTACTTACACACCTACTTTCTTAGATATTACCATTTTAGGCGTTAACTCGAATTCTACACAAACTGTCAAATTCACAACCATACGTTTAAACTTGTCCCCTCCGTAGCTAACAAAAACGTATGATTTTAACAGCAAATCACTTGAAACACATTACCTCTAGTACTCTAGCGGTAAACCAAAGCATGATGGTGCAAAATTAGGAGGTGCGAATGATGGCCCTCGATGACCGTGATCAGAAACGTGAGCACGACATCAAACGACACGGGGGTTAGCAGAGACAAATGAGGAAGTGCCATCGGGCAGCTTTAAAACAAAGAGGAAGTATTTTATAGACTTAAATTACAGCGCTGGAGCGATCCAAAATGGCGCTGATGTTATGAGCATACTTTGTGTAAGCACTAAAAGCTCGTTTGTCTTGTACGGCCGCAAGGCTGCGACAACTTTTTATTCGAGGAGACAATCTGTCAAGAGATGCTTATCCGATAGTAGTAATTATAAAGTGACAGTTTTCTATTAGAAATTCATGTACCTATGCGTTACTGAGGAGCAATTCGGAGCTATATCACAAAAGTTACGGGACATATTATTTTGTCTCTTTTCACCACATTTGTCACAGATACTCAGTCACTCAGATTCACGTGTGAGAAATATTTATTTATGCGTATGGCGAATTTTGTTTAGTTTGCTTGTGTGAGAAGTACCTATAATTATGTGATATGCAAAATATTTTTTCGAATAATATACTTTTCATATAGACCAAGAAAAATCTTTGCTTTTCATATTTTAGATCTCTTGTTACACTTTAGGACTTTCTTTCTCTTTAGAAGTGTGACGTCATTCACAAGAGATACTTGACAGATAGATGAAGTGGCTTCAGCTCATGAGTACCACATTATTGTTCAACAATAAAGGGGTTTGAAAGTTAATTGGTCAGTAACCTTCAGTTTCATATGGACCGGAACTAATATTAACGTTCTCAAATTGTAGGAATGTTCGTTACAACTGGAGGCTTCGACCCGATGAACGCTGGAAATGCGATAGCTTGACCAATCGACGGACGCGTGAACATCTATCATGCAACCAATCTGTTGATCGATCCGCGCCCGCGCAGGCATTACGTGTACGGTTGTTATTAAAGTCGTTAGAGCAACGTGTCAAACTATAATGTGATAATCATTCTGACATTTGACTTTAGAAGGTTATTGGTGAGCTTCGACGGAATCTCGACAGTTGCCAGCCGTGTAAATTAATAACAACCGCCGAAAAACTTTAGATAATTGCTTCCAGCGAAGCTCACTGATGTTCGAATTTAATAGTTGGAAATGTTGGAATCAGCAATAAAGCAATTTGTTTTACGCTGATTCTTATTCGAAAAAGAATTTTAATTGAATTCAAAATCACTGGTTTTAACAACCATGACATTTGAGATTGATTATACATTATTATTAAGAATAGTATTATTCTTCGCAGTGTTATTCTCTCATGGCTGGATTAGCATCACTTCATGAAGCAGTTAGTTGGTAATAAGGCTTTCCTTTTCACGTGAGTGAGATATAAAGTGTTTGAACAAAAGGTGCAAGGTCGTCGCACGCGCAGGTGGCGCGCCGGTCGCCGGATCGTCCCGGGCGCGGCGATGCCGAGGCGCTGCACGGGCGCACTGTTTACATTATATGCCCCGACATGCACCGTTAATGCAACGGCAAACGGACACGTCCAGTTTATAAATATTTGTACAACAAACATATTATACGACGATCCCTTTGACGTTCAAACTGTTGAACTAGTCTAACTGCAGGTTAGAGAAAATTGGGTTGTCAAATAAAATGAAAATGAGCATTTGAATAATGACGAATTTATATTTAGGAGTTTTGAGTCATTTGAGCTTATGATACTATTCAATATTAATTTTTGGACGGACTTGACAAAAATGTTGAAATAACATAGGAATGATAAAACAAATGGATAATACTGAAAGTGCATATGCATGCAACTTATTTATCTATTATTCAACATCGTAAACAAAGCCTTGATTGCGCTCGTGACGATACATAAATTCGAATCCATAACTATAACACTAGTGTTCATCTTCACTCAACCAACTAATATACCTACTTATAACATGAGATCTTGATGTTTAATCTCAGTTTTTAAGGAACTCAGAGCTTTAATACTGTAAAACATTTAAGTCTTATCTTTAACACCATTCTCCAGCAGTGGTACCTTAGTTTTCTCACTCACTGGTTCAGTTGCAACATGTTCCGTTTCTACAGCTTCTACGCCAGATTTTTTTCGTCCGATCCTCTCAGCTTCGTACACGGTGTCCGGCAGTTCAGTATTCGCAGTCTCGGGCATGAGTAAAGTCAATATTCCTGATAGAAGTGACGTCACTCCGAAGAGCAAAGACGGCAGACCAGCCCAGTAGGATATCTGCGATTACAACAAGGAAGTTAAGATTAATACCAGTAATAAGGAAGCTTTTTGTTAGATGCATGAGAATGCTCTGTGATTGAAAGTGACAGTGTGCGGAAGAGAAAATGCCGTTTAACCCATTATGTACAAAGAACTCAATGTATGCGTGCATCTTTAACAATGAAATTTTAACTGCTATAGTTTATGATTTATGAAACAGAACTCGAACGGCTCATATTGTGATCTTTATACGAAGCTGTAAAGACTGTATAACGACGAACTTTGTGTAAAATTTTGAGATCTCTATAATTTTCTCTAACATAGTTATGGCTGTTACTGGCTGCCACTAATTCAGTGATAAAAGCAGCCGTGGTGACTGTCGATAAAATAAAATGAAAAACATTTTTAGAAAAGTTGGAATCGTCGAAGGGTCTTCTACGCGTTGGACGCCTGTTCTCATCTCACGCAAGCTCGCCAAAGGCATGTAAAACGTTAATAACGGAGTATCTCACCAGCAGTCGTGTCTGTGGAGCCAGCAGGGACCCCACGCGGCCCATGGAGGAGCAGATGGCGTGCATGGAGTTCCTCGTGTAGGTGGGGAAGAGCTCCGACGTGTACATGTACACTATGTTGTACGAGAACGTCGCCAGCATCTCGAATGCCATGAACAGTGTCAGTGCTAACCACGCGTAGTCTGCAAATAGTATCAAAGGAAACAATTTTTATGCCCTGCAAGATCACACCGCAATGAAACCTCATCTAAAGAGGATGAGAAGGACTAGAGCAAACTCCACCAAATAGGGCAAGTGAGGATCGAGGCGAAAAACTTGTGAATAATTAAAGATAATACGGAACTGCTCATAATATACGCATGATGGTACCTAAAGAATTTACAAATAAATTGCAAGTATATGGGACGAACTTTGACTGTGCTAAGGTAATTAAATCTCAAAAATTACGTTCCGATTATAATATTGGCTATTTATAATAGAATGATAGCTTACTTTTGGGCATAAAAGCTTGTGAAATACAGAAAATTCCACCAACGATAAACGAGCTCAACAACGGTATCTTCCTCTTATACTTGGACAGCGCCAACCAGTAGAATATATTAGCAGGAATATCCATCACCATGAGCAGCGCGAAGTTCAAGTACTTGTTGCCGTCTATGAAGACTGAGCTAATCATCATGCCGTAGTTGATCAGCGTGATCGTGAACCACCACACCATGCAGACCAGGAACCTCTTCATCATTATCTTGGATTTAAACGTTTTCATCAACAGCTTCCTATCGTTGACGACATTAGACGTATCTTCTCCGATGTAGTCTAACTTATTAAGCGTTATCTTGTCTATTTCCACTCCGTTGCGTTTCGCGATCTTTTGTATGAGTTTAACAGCTTTGTCTCTTTTCCCCTTGCTGAACAGCCATCTGATGCTCTCGTCGAGGTATAAAGAGTATGTGAGGACAATGAGGGTGGGGGTGTAGATAGCTCGGAGGAAGTTCCTCCAGTAGGGGATAGCCCAGGCTATGAATGGCATCAGTATGAGACCACCTGTGTAGCAGTTCAGTAATATCATCTGGAATAGAACAGCGTGCTTCTTTTCCACTATTTCGATACCTGGAAATTAAAGAAAGTTAAAAATTTTCTATTGATTCTAAAACAGCCTCGCCCGACTCGTTGATTTAAAATAGTCGATTTCGACTATAGTAAGTGAAGAAATCAAAAAACGTGTAATTACAAAAACAGTCAGATATGCACAATTCGAGTGTCAACACGGTGTCGGGCATTAGCTGATGCCTGAAGGAGTGTCGCTTCTTATGATCCGTCTGGGTTGATGCTATTCAAGGCAACCAGACGTATCAATATTGTACTCTCAATACGTACTCAACATGAACATGGGCGACAGGGCGTCGCCGATGGCCGCCTCGACCGCCTCCAGCAGCACGTAGACCCAGAAGGAGGTCGCGAAGCTTTTCGTCAGCCCGAGCACGGCACCCATCGTGCCCGCAAACACCGCCGCTGTCTTTCGTCCAAATCTGCAACATTTTACTGTTTTACTCATAGAAGAGGGAACCCAAAACTTACTTTGATAATTTAATAAAGATTTAGTTATGTGATGAACTGATGAGTAAAATAACGTTGAATTTGATATGATTAGTTTTTTGTTCCAATCGTAGTTTTGGGTTCTTTGTATATTGGGTTCTTTAGACATACTTGTTTCTAGAACTACCTAATTAGCCTTCATGCTAATTCGAATCCAGGGCTAAAACCGTATAAGTGCAAATTAATGTGCATTAGAATTCTATACTAAGGTAGATGGTATACTCTATGCTCACCTGTCAGAGATCTGCCCCTGCACTAGAAGCCCCAGCATGTTGCCGAACGCATGCGCGGTGCCGACCATCGCCTGCTTCCACTCCTGACATGCCAGACCGAACTGCAACAAAGTATGCATGTGGATGGCTGTAGTAGGAGAGGAAGGAAGTAGAAATATGTCATCCTCTTCCATTCATCTCTCTCATCCGTCATGTCAGCACTCACTCCTTCTTACTCATATTATTATCATCCTTCATACAATCCATTTGTGGCGACTCGCGATCTCTTTAGATCTCGGTTTTTTACTTTTCACGTTTTGACGTGTCGCGTTGACGTTTTCTATCTTCGACCGACAGGGCATCACGATTTACGTTACTAAATAAATTGTTCGTTACAATCCAAGGTTTTGTTCTTGCGTGCCCCACAAGTGGTGACCGTCGACGAAAGTATTGAACAATGGAGAAAACAAGCGTGTGTCCCGTCACAGTAAAAGTCCCACCATTTTGGCCGGACGAACCGGCGCTCTGGTTTGCGCAGTTGGAAGCGCAATTCGCCCTTGCCCATATCACGACGGATAGTACGAAGTTCTACCACACTATCTCTAATCTAGAGTATAAATATATAAACGAGGTAAAGGATATCGTGACCAAGCCGCCGCCAGAGAACCAATTCGAAAGTCTTAAGAGGGAGTTAATCGCAAGGCTGACAATTTCACGCGAGCAAAGACTTCGACAACTGTTAGCCCACGAAGAATTGGGTGACCGGAAACCGAGTCAATTTCTACGCCATCTTCGCAACCTCGCTGGGACGGAAGTACCGGAAGAATTTATCCGTTCCTTGTGGGCCAGCCGCATACCCGGACATGTTCAGGCTATTATAGCGACCCAGGCCGACAATAAACTAGACTCGGTGGCGTTGCTCGCTGACAAAATAAATGAAGTTACGCCGCAGCAGCAGGTGCATCAGTTGGCTGGCCAGCCTCCTGCGTCGACTAGTTCAGGCGGAATTGACGAGCTACGGCACTGTGTCAACGACTTAGCCCAGCAAGTAGCCGCCCTGACCGCCTCACGCGCGGATACGCGCCACAGGTCCCGCGGTCGGTCTCCGTATTGGCGTGACAGACCTCGGAGCCGCTCCAGTTTCAGCGGTACGTGTTGGTATCATCGCACCTTCGGGAAAAAGGCTACCAAGTGCCGACCGCCTTGTTCTTTCTCATCGGGAAACGGAAGGAGCAGTCAATAGAGACGGCCAGTGGCTGCTCGGGTTCATCGGGCCGTTTGTTCGTGACAGAAAAAAACTCAAAAGTACAATATTTAGTGGACACTGGTTCTGATTTGTGTGTGTTTCCTTTTAAGTTGGTTAATAAGAAACAGTGTAATAAAACTAATTATGAGCTATTTGCAGCAAACGGTTCAACTATATCCACTTATGGCTGGATGAGCTTAACGTTAGATTTTGGTCTGCGTCGCGCTTTCAATTGGCGTTTTGTGATAGCTGACGTCACTAAGCCAATTATAGGAATCGATTTTCTGTCTTTTTATAATCTGTTGGTCGATGCTAGAAACCATCGATTAGTAGACAACACCACATCGTTAATAGCACCTGCTTCCCCCGCTACCTCGGGTTCGGGCCATATTAAATCAATCGCGGGCTCCTCACGTTACCATAATCTCCTTGCACGTTTCGCAGAGATTACACGACCAGCTGGGGACCCGACAGTACGTCAGGTAAAGCATAACACCGTCCACTACATCCGGACAACGCCAGGGCCACCCGTATTCTGCCGCCCCCGGCGTTTAGCGCCGGACCGACTTCGCATCGCTATGCATGAGTTCGAGTATATGGTGAGAGCGGGTATCGCGCGCCGATCTGACAGCTCGTGGTCATCGCCACTTCATTTAGTACCAAAGAAGGATAATACATGGCGACCCTGCGGCGACTATCGTGCTCTCAACGCACGCACCATACCTGACCGATACCCAGTACGGCATATTGGCGATTTTTCGCACAACCTTTTCGGTTGCAAGATATTCAGCAAGATCGATCTTGTACGAGCATACCATCACATTCCAGTAGCGAAGGACGATGTTGCAAAGACTGCTATATCTACTCCTTTTGGACTGTTCGAATTCCCATTCATGAGTTTCGGGTTGTGCAACGCAGCACAGACATTTCAACGTTTTATGGATGAGATACTCCGCGGCCTCGATTTCTGTTATCCGTACCTCGATGATATTTTAATAGCATCAAAAAACGAAGATGATCATGAGCGTCACCTAAGAAATGTGTTCGAGCGTCTAAGCGATCACGGCGTGCTCATTAACACCGCTAAATGCAGTTTCGGTGTTCGACAGATCGAGTTTTTGGGCTACGTAGTCACTGCCGATGGCACAAGGCCTACGCCAGAGAAGGCTAAAGCAATTTTGGACTACTCTCTCCCTAAGAACATCAGAGAGCTCCGTCGATTTCTCGGGATGTTAAATTTCTACCGTAAATTCATACCAAACGCCGCGAAGCTACAAGCTCCACTCCACAACCTGCTATCTGGAACGTCTATAAAGGCAACTACGCCAATAAACTGGACACCTGAGCTAAAGGAATCCTTCAGGGCAACCAAGGCAAGTTTAATTGATGCCACACTCTTAGCTCACCCCGATCCGTCAGCTCAGCTGGCACTCGTAACGGACGCCTCCGATTATGCGATTGGTGCGGTGTTGCAGCAGAAAATGGGTCGTAATTGGGAACCCTTGGCATTTTTCTCAAAGAAGTTAAACTCAGCACAGAAGAAATACAGCCCTTACGATAGGGAGCTCCTCGCCATTTATGAATCTGTCAAATATTTCAGACATATGGTGGAGCTAAAGCCTTTCACTGTTTTCACGGATCATAAACCTATCACTGCAGCCCTTAAAAAGGCATCCGGAAGTTGCTCACCACGGCAGTTCCGATATTTGGATTTCATCGCGCAATTCACCACCGACATTAGGCATATCTCGGGGCAGGACAACGTAGTGGCTGACGCGCTCTCTCGAACCGAAGAGGTGTCTTGCGGGATTAACTTAGATGAACTGGCGTCATGCCAAGATAACGACCCGGAGTTGACACGATTGCTACGCGGAGGATCTTCGCTGGATCTTAAGAAAATAAACGTTCCTAGTTCCAGGAAGAAAATATATTGTGATGTTTCCGGACCATCGCCACGTTTGTACTTAACGCCAAACTTCCGACGGCAAGCCTTCGACCTTATACACGGCCTGAGCCACCCTGGAGCTAGGGCAACTATCAAGCTGGTGACACAGAGGTACATTTGGCCAGGTATACGCAAAGACTGCAGGAACTGGGCGCGATCATGCATTCCTTGCCAAAGATCAAAAATATCTCGCCATACTCATTCTCCGGTGCATGCATTTACTGCTCCAGTCTCCAGATTTTCGCACGTTCACGTCGACTTGATAGGCCCTTTACCTATTTCAAATGGCTATAGATACTGCTTGACGGCCATAGATCGTTTTACACGGTGGCCGGAAGTAATGCCCCTTCCAGACATAAAGGCTGATACGGTAGCAAACGCGTTCATCGCAGGTTGGTTGTCGCGTTTCGGATGCCCTCAGAAAATAACGACCGATAGAGGAAAACAATTTGAATCGAATTTGTTTCAAGGGCTATCTAAGATGATCGGTTCTCAGCATATCAGTACTACGGCCTATCATCCGGCAGCGAATGGGCTGGTCGAAAGATTCCATCGCCAGCTAAAGGCTGCGATAATGTGCCACGCCAGTGAGAGTTGGTATGAAGTCATCCCGCTAGTACTTTTAGGAATACGCAGTGCGTGGAAGGAAGACATATCCTCGTCGTCCGCGGAGCTAGTCTATGGCGAGGTTATACGATTACCGGGCGATTTATTCCAAGGTAATTCAATGGAGGCAGTTACAGATCACGCAGACTTTTTGTCGCGCTTGCGCTTACATATGAAGCAGCTAAAACCTACTCGTGTCGTACGGCATGGAACGTCAAATGTATTTATCCACAGGGATTTGTCAGACGCATCCCAGGTTTTTCTCAGGCAGGACGCGATAAGGAAGTCCTTGCAGCCGCCTTACGCCGGTCCGTTCGCGGTAGTAGAAAGAGGGGAGAAGACCTTTAAAATTAACATCGGCGGAAAGATCACAACTGTGTCTATAGACCGACTTAAACCGGCTTATGTACTATCCAACACGGAGGAGCCACGTCCCCATGAAAAGGAGTTACCCGAAGCGGAGGTGCCTTCTTACCATACGAAATCGGGAAGGAGAGTAAGGTTTACGTGTTTTTATCGACCTAAAGGTCTCCGGGGGGGCTGATGTGGCGACTCGCGATCTCTTTAGATCTCGGTTTTTTACTTTTCACGTTTTGACGTGTCGCGTTGACGTTTTCTATCTTCGACCGACAGGGCATCACGATTTACGTTACTAAATAAATTGTTCGTTACAATCCAAGGTTTTGTTCTTGCGTGCCCCACACATTCATTGTGTTAAGGATATACATATGTATTATGTGTAAAATAAAATGTGGAGTGAGTGCTGAAATTATGGCGATGGCGGACAGAGATTAATGGAAGAAGATATGGTGTAAAGCATATGAAAAGTAATGGGAAATGGGAAAGATAGAAATGGTCTATCCTACCAAGGCTTTTCATGCTTTACCTATAGTACATGACAAAGACAACATATCAACTGTCACTGTCTGTCTGTCTGTCTGGGACACGTATCTGGTAGATTAGATAAGCTTGCCGCTTGCAATAATTTATGTGAAACAACTGGTTTGTTAGTTTTACGACCTGATCCATTTAATAATCAAAATACCAACATGAAATACTTTACCACTTGGCACAATAATATCAATCAATCAATCAATCAAATATACTTTATTTTACACCAAAAATAAACAGTAAAATACAGAAAAAAAAAACAAGAGGCACAAAATAAGGCGGTCTTATCGCTAAGAAGCGATTTCTTCCAGACAACCTTAGGGTAGAGGAAACGGTGTACGAAGAAAGGTAGGCGGTGTTTTCAGATAAATGACCAGAAATATCAGTAAATAAAAAACAAGAATAAACCTATGATAAATACATCTAAATGCAATACATAGATAAGTATATATAATATATATTCCTATAATATATATATATATACATACACACATCATATATAAATACGCGTACTACTCAACTAAACACGATAGGAAAACATGAACTATAGACATAGGAAAAGATTTAAGTACCTACTTACATTCGGAGAAAAAATCGGAGAGGGCCAGTGATCAAGGAAATGCGACTTAACTTTCGACTTAAAAACATTCAAGGAAGGTGCACGTCTGATTACCTAATATGTATACCTATCTACCTATCACATTAAAATGTATAGGGTCCGTCTTATTATGCTGACACATTTTAAGGGGATGATCGAAATCGCGAAAAAAATATCATCTGTTCCATATAAAACTGCAAACTAACTCGAATCAAATGTATGGGATATCTTATATTTTTTGCTATTTCGATGTTGGTCCTACTAACAGCTTAACTTTTTATCTGAAGAATTGGTCCGAAGATTCCAGCGTATCCTTTTATCCCAGCTAACATTCCTATAATCTCCGCGATCACCTAATGCATTCTAATGCCATACTCTATAAATACATGTAACATTATTACGTACTATTACATATAATAATGTGAGATATAACTCGAATATTATGCGATGATATTGACCCGGCGCCGGCGCAACCGGTCTCTAGATCACCTAGCTCGCGACATCTAACTTGTCTCGTATTAGAGTCCTTAATTCTTCGAGATAGTGGTGAAAATGTCTTGATTCTCGAGCCGACTGTGAAGACCACAATTGTAGTAATATCGGGGGACATGCTGTGCGCGAGCGCACTTAAAAATATGCAAATTATCTTCGGCTATTGGAGATGCATGAAACGGAAGAGCATCGGCGAACAAATTGTCTTACTGTTCTATTGTTTAATGTAATGATGCATGGAAAAGGTCGAATTCGGAAAACTACCGATTTCATTTTGGTTTCATAAATATATAAATTCACGACCGTAATCCCTTTCAAAGTAATCAGAAACATTGATACAACTACCAACATCCTTGAACAAGATTTCCACGTTTTGATGTCCTTCCTCAAGTTCTCTATACCTACCAAAGTGCAACGTTACAGACAAACAGAGATAGATACTTTCGCATAGATTAGATGTACTAACCCGGTCGCGTATTGCCAAACTGTATGCTACTACAGACAGGAGTTGCTCTGCAATCGATCACAGTTTGCTTTTGTAGATGAAGAGCATACTGCATACCAGTACAGAGAGTGTCTGTGTTGATATACAGTTTGCTTTAAAACATCAGAGCAAAAAACATACGAGTACAGACTGTCGGCTATTTGACTACGGTCTGCTGTGGTATTTAATATGGCACCTAAAGTTTAGCGCAAAATACATGCGAGTGCAGACATTCTCTTTCTCTTTCAAATTGAATTGTAATTATAATTGTAACCAAAAAAGTGATTGAGTACTTGCAATTAACAATTACAAAAAGTAAGTTTTGCCTAGCACTTAGTAGTAGTTAATTTTTTAAATGTTAAGGACCACATAACTAGGGACCTTAGACTATTTAACTAGGGACCAGCTTTGCCATCATCTGCATTTACATGCGATTCTATACCTTATCACTAAAGACAAGAGACAGCCTATAATTGCGGAACCATAACTGCAAACTAGTTATGTTTGAGGTTCACACGAGACTATTATTAACATTCAAAATTTGAATCTGAAGTATTGAAAATACATGCGAGTTTAAAGAATTTAAATATAATATAGTTTCAAAGTTATCGTGGCTCAAAGTTGTTCATGCAATTCTTAAATTAATCCTAGCATTGAAACTACACAGGGGACTACTGTATGGAAAAGTATCATGTCGAGTAGGCACGCAATTTAGTATGGAATCTGCTTTTTTTTTTGTCCTGACTGGTTTACACCCATAGTAAAAAAATTTCAGTTTCATGGGTAGAGTATGTGGTTTAAAGGTTACTTATACTTTTTCTTACACCCTGCATATTTTAACGGAAATCTGACAAGTTTAAAGCACAGATGTTGGTTTCTAGATCAGGTATAAAAATTTGCATTGTCTTTAATTGGTTAGTATTGAAAATACAATCAGACTTCGTTTGTACGGAGCGACCTCCGAATTGTATCCTCTTAACATATAATATGAGAGCGAACTTTATATCTATAAAAGGTGTGAAAAACACCCTAGTATTATTTAAAGGATTGGTTTAGCTCAGGCTATCAAACTGAATTAACTTTCACTAGGGACACAAAGTCGAAAAAAATAAAAAAAATTGCTGCTCCTTATAGTTGAGTCGAGTTGCTACTGAAGTTTTGTATGAAACAGTTGTTTTTTTTTGTTAATTGTTGTTCGATGTTGGCTCCCTAGTGAAAGTTGTTCAGTTTGATGGTCTAAAAACTCCCTTAAAATATTACTGTTTGTTTTTTTACACTCTGTACAGATAACTCTGTACTCATAGTTTATTTGCTCCAATATATTGATTATTTTTTATTTTAACGAGCAATAAGTAACCCTGTACAGACAATGGGTTTCTGTAAACCACAGTTTGCTTTACATAAATGCAAGCAAACTGTATATCTGTACAGATTGCTCTGTACTCGTATGTAGTTTGCTTCAATATTATGGTTTTTTCAGCGAGCACAAAGTGATCCAGTACATACTATGGGTGTCTGTGGTAATACACAGTTTGGCAATACGCAACCCGGTCACATTATCTCTGCAATGCGATGCCACTACTCTTGCTTCCCCCTTCGCAGCAGTACCGACTTAATAATCGCGTCAGTACGGTTAGCATCTTCGTTGCCGATACGAATCTCGATAATTTGGTATTCACGGTTTCACACCGTGCCAGTGGCTCTTATAATATTCCGAACCAGTGGGCCTAGCGTTCCACCCACGAGAAAACGAAAAAAATAGAGACGTGCCTCTGTCTTTGTTACTTTGGGTATGCGAAAGCGAGCATGCATGTCGGTTTTCTCGGTTGGTCGCACGTGCCATGCTAGCCCTACAGAGAGTCGATATAACGTCATCGATGCCAGGTGCACAGATACTGTAACCGGGTTGTAGGTAACTCTGTTATGCAAACGACATGCTCACTCCTGTCTCCCAACGCATGACTTAAACGTTGGATTTCCTCCTCCTACGATGCTAATTCCAACAAGTGTAAAGTTACAGTCCACTGATGCAAATAAATTGCATCTACAAGTGGGCGTGCGACAATGCTCACTGTGCATAAACTGCATCATCTCATTTAGCATAACATGGCAAATGCTCACGACTATATTCTCCGAGGAGGCAGTCAGAAAGGATGGTAAATTATCTATTTCTCTAGCAGTGTCCAAACTATGCAGTGTTGAAAGCTAGTATGCCACTTTTAATAATGGGCACATTATACGCTTCGAAATTAAAGCTGTTTCCTCACGATGTCGTCATTCACCGAAGAGCCAGTGGTGTCATCTAGGGTTGCCAACTTTTTTAAGTCCAAATATAGTATTTCGAGCCTTAGTGCCCGAAAAAATATAGTAGATCGGGGATAAATAAGAAAAAATATCGTATTTTTCGAATTTCTTAATTAAAATTTTTCAAAAAGATATTTTTTTGCTACTTTTTGGCTTGAATACCAAGTTCTTATTTTTAAGGAACAATCATATTTCTCTATTACGAAATACGAATGCGTTATAGAAAATAATGCATCCTGTAAACGCTGGAAGTCGCTGGATTCGATACAAGAGTAATAAATTTAAAAAAATATATAGATAAATCTGACTTTAGGAAAACTTGTTGTCACTTTTCAGTAGTATATTTAGTAAAAAATTTTTTGTGGAACAAATGTGATGAAGAGAAAGAAAATATAACTTTAAGTTATTGGTAATTTTTATTGGACCTAAGTACCAATATATTTAAATTCTCTATAAATTATTTGCTCATCAAAATATAGTACTTTTGCCTACTATATATTTTTCTCAGACTTATAGTAGTAGGGCCCCTAATATAGTAGGATACTATGTGATATAGTAGGCAACCCTAGTGTCATCGTTCATAATTTATGAGACTGAGAATTAAAGAGCGTTGCGGAGAGGTATGGACACTCTATCGAGGGGGTCCTGGTTCCGAATCCACACGGACGACATGCCATGTACCAATGAGTTTTTCTATCTTATGTACAGTCAGCAGCAATAAGTTGTATACACTTTTGTTCTCCGTCGTAGTACTAAAGTGTATATAACTTGTTGCTGTTGACTGTACGTATACCGACTGCTCTACCAATGTATTGGGCACGCGTGGTGAACTGACGCCTATTCTCGTCCTGGAGGAACTGACGCCTATCCCTCCCTGAGGGTAGGCCTGTGCCCTGCAGTGGCACAAATATAGACTGATGATGATGATATGCCAAAGAAGAGAAATCGTTAGCCTATCAGGCAGTGACGCTGACGCTTCTAAAAATGTAACCGCATCACACACCATTCCGCGGCTAGATATGTCACCAATGTCCATTACTGTTCAGTCAATACAAGGCTTTCGTGTGATCGCCCCAGAATTCTTAATGCAACGGTTGTCCGTTCTGCGACTCTATGACCGGCTCTTAAAGCACTTCAGCTTGATAACTTTTGAACTGTTCTCTTTCCGGTATCATACCTCTGGTTCTCTGTCCGGTAGCCTCAATCATTCACTTGATGGCAAATAATCTGCTTCCCATCATCACTAAAGCTTAACTTTTTACTTGCGGAAATACCCTATAGCAAGCGTCTTATCCCTCGACACCGTACATTATTAAAGGATCTACACCTTAAGCTACCAAAGAACATATATACTTTACCTCAGCGACAAAACTGTCAGGCACTTCATACAGCCACTCGTCGCACTCCTGCAGCGTGTTGTTATCAAACACGCACTCTTCCCCGACAAGTGCGTAGCGCTGGCATTGCTTGACGCTGTCACTGTCCTCCCCGAGGCTCGGCGCTGATAGGTTCAGCCACGCCGGCGTGAAGTTCGTCGCGTCTCCGCAGTTGGGGATCTTACATCTGTGGTAGAGGATATACAACTTGGTTGAAGAGGTTTCATTCTCTAAGAGTGTTGTCATAGTCTAAAAAAACAAGGTCTTCTTTTCCCAGAGTGACACAAGCCTACGTCACAAAAAAATGGCCGCTAAACATGGTAAAAGGGTATGATGACGTAGGCTTGTGTCAGCACGTGGTCAGTCACGTGGTCGGAAGAGAATACCAGGCGCAGTATACAACGTGTTAATGAATTAACGCAAAACCTCATACACCCCTACTGATTTATATCAAAATAATGAGATTGAAACAATAATTTCATTATTTTTCTAGTTAAAATTTAAAGTTATTCGCATTTTAAGTTTTGAGGCAAAAATGATTTTTCATCATTTCAGCAATGAATGAAAGCGCTAACGTACTCGTGGATACATTTAAATAATCTTGTTTTGGTAGTAAGTAGGGTGGGTGTGCCCGTGGGGTGGGTTGACATCGGGATCAGTAAATTTAAAATTTTACAAAAAAAAATATTTAATATTTTGAAAAAATTACCCATGTTGAAACCATGATAATTCGATTCGGCTCTCGATTCTAAACAAACTACTTTCTTCTTCTTATCGTGTGGGCAGAACCCTGGTGTCAGAGTTTTTTCAGACCGCCTTACGGCCTCTGACGTGGTTTTTATGTAACGACTACTACCACCAGAGATAGTATCCGGGACCAACGGCTTAACGTGCCATCCGAAGCACGGAATCATTTAACTAACTACGGAACGGAAACGGAACTACTTTCTAGTTTTGCGTTAATTTATTAACACGTTGTATTATTGTACCATGGAGTGTTGTGATCGTGTTTTGATATGAAGCCTGGAGAATTAGTACTGGTGTCGTTTCCAGTGGGATCCCCCCTGACCTTCGTAAAACATCTCGTTCCTCTGAGGTAATAAAACATCGGCGAGCTGTCCGAACTGAGCGACAGCTCGCCGATGTTTCAACGACGAATGTTTAAGGTTGTGACGATGTTTGCGCTTAGAGAATTTGCATTGCAGTGGTGTTTCCTGGAGACTACTACTCAACAAAAAAGAACTTTTTTATTTAGGATTGCATTATCAATCCTTCAAGGATCGAATTTTAGACAGTTCCGAACTATAAATATCCGGCTAAGAGCGTGTCGAACACGTTCGAGCCGTTGTATTGTAATTGATTATCCATCTTTGGTCTGTCTTTGTTATTTACATGGGTAAATAAAAGTAATTTTTTTTGGCACTGATTGCACTAGGTACAGCTTCCGCTATAAATGCATATTTTCTGATTTTTTATTTACTCCCAGTTTTTTTAAAGTTAAGAGAGAGTCTGGGGAGTACGAAAAATGCTCACAAAAGAAAAAAAAATTGCTCAGCACTTACCTGTAACCGACATCGTCAACAGCAAATACATAATTAACATTGTACATGGAGTTAGTAGCGTACACAAGTGCCAGCATGCACATGGTGACCGCCTGGTGCCTCCCAAAGGCCCCCAGCTTCTCCAGCACCTCGTCCAGGTGGACCTTCTTGTCTCCGGCGTCCGACATGATGGGGCCACTGACGGAGAATCACTGAACACTTCGTGATGATTTTTACTAAACACCTGTCATTTGCAGGTGCATGTTGACGCAGTTCATTGACCGATGAATTTCTTAATTTTATTTATTAATAAAAACATTTGAAAAAACACTACATTTTTCCACTTTATGCAATAAAAGTAAAAAATTCAAACCATACTAAAGTTAAAAATGTAAATCACGTTTTAAAAAACTGCACTAATAAACTTGTCAGTAAAAATTCTTTTTTTAAAAACATTCAATTAGAAAAGTAGCGTGACCACGTCGTTAAAGCCACGACTTGTATTAAAGTAAACTCAAACACATTTTTATCACGGACACGTTTTATAAGAATAAAAGATAGTAGTAAACTTGTTATAGGTACATTAATTTGAAATGTTTGAGGTTGCGCAAACGTCGCACTGACACTGACTCTTGCTATTTTAACGAATGCTACTGTAGTCTATCACCTAGTCTGTACATATCAGTTATCATTGTTGGTTTAAGGATTTAAGGTCTTATTACAAGAATTCATTATAATTTGTTTACGGATGTCTTTATTATTTTAAACGTTTTCCGCGTGTCGTGACAGTTGTAAAGTTAAGGATTATTTTGTCAAAATGAGAATTCAATTGTTTTGATTTCATTACGAATGTAAAAATCTTCGTTTTCGCAATTGCCACATACCTACCACTGTTATTTATATAGATTTTTATTATATTTATCTCCGAAATTGTCAATAAGCATATCTTTGAGTCTTGGATCCGTCGTATAATTGGTATTTTACCATCAATTTCCCGCGAGTTGTTTAGTAAAATTCTCATGTAGAACACTGACTCACATTTTGTACTCCAACGAAATTCCCTTATAATTCGTTGAAAGGCACTTCATCCATCTAAAGTTGGAACATAATCATATTCATTTCATGCTCCATTAAGCACATAATGAGTGTTAGTAAAAACTGACAGAAAAGATTTTAGTGAGCAACACTTTTTGCGACGACCGGTTCTTAGCGAGTCATTCCTGGAGACGCACGATTATTTTAACATTTTAAATAAACAGTCCTCAAACTTCGTTCTTTTAGCTTTCAAATTACTTTGGCTTTTTGACGATTGCTGAACATTCCTGTATATATGCCACTTTACTGCAGTATTTTTGGAGTCTGATTCTATCGCGCTCAATTTATGGCAGATATATTTTTAACTTTATCACTCTTGAGATCTGCTTTTGCTCTTTTTCTTCTCCTTACAGTTTCTGTTACGGAATTATGAGGAATTTATTCAATATATCTTCATTATGATGAGCTATAGGCGGATTCTGATCTTCCGTTTGATTTATTATGATGCCTTCTTTGGTGAACTGTTGTTCAGAGCAGAATTTTCTATAAGTATATTACGATGTTCTTGGTAAATGTTGATAGCGCGTTTCAGGGCTCACAATCTGATTGGTTGTCACTCATGTTATGTGTTGTTCACATTCCACAATCATCTTATTCTAGTCTTCTTTCTTTAGGGCTAAAACCTCTACTGTATACACTCTTTAACGTACTTGCCTACCAACCAAACAAAAGACTATCCTGTGCTAATTCTAACCACAAAATACTGAAGATATTAACCCAGTGGGTGTAGAACCACCGTGGGTGGACGCTAAGGTCGCAGATATAAGTGTATGTGATGCGAGGAGAGGAGGAATTGCTCCGGATGCAGTTGATTAGCATCTTGTAGCTAACTTTGTAGTTTTGTGTGGAACTTAGAGTGTTTGTCTTTTCTATCTCATTATAATTCTTGGTTTTCCATCCTTGGATTTCTTGGTTGAATCATGCTAATATTATAAATGTGAAATTTTGTGACGATGTATGGATGTTTGGCTTGCGATGTTTGTGACTTGGGTGCACGGATTTGAATGGTTTTTGGCACACGTATAGAATAATGTTCTGGATGAAATTGAAAATATACTATACTTTTTTAAAGTCAACGCAGACGGAGTTACAGGTAAACGCTAGTTACTTACTAAATACTTACTTAATTGGGTTATCATTATCAATTGAGAAATTATGATATCAGAATATATTTCAATTTTAGTTTTACCTTGGGTATAAATACCATCATATTAGCGGATTAATAATAATATAGTTATATAATATTTAGTACTATTTGCTCTAAGTACCCTACCTAATATACCTACTTCAGAGTTTGTTGTAAACTTTTTCATACAAATTGCCAATTGTTTTAAGAGCCTATGTCGAAAAATTATTTTAGCGAAACAGGCGTTTGATAGCTTATATTACGGTCTGATGCGAGAGAAAGAGATGGGGCGGCGCGCGCGCCTGAAACGAATCGAGCGCCAAATCAAACTTTATTTAATTGTGATTGTACTTTACAATTCTGCTCTAATCAAAATTTAGAAAATATCAATCTCTTTTTTTTAAATCAAGTCTTGTGTTTTTATTATTCACCGTTTAGCAGTTCTAAGCGTTTATAGATAAAAACGGAGGCTACTTTGGCCTGTTTTTCTATCGAGAAAATGTGTCTTAATCGTATTTTGGCTCTAATCAAAACTTCAATTATATGTTCAATTTACACATATCCGAAAATCATACTCCTACTGTTAGTACTTTATGATATATGAAGCTTTGAAGAATCCTATTTTTTTCACATAGCCCCTTAACTGCAGTACTCGGGCTAAAGAATTGCTTCTAATAAAATTGCCCCATTCGAATACGATAGCATAATAATAAACTCCTGCAGTATATACGGTTATTATTTTGAAATGATACATGATATAAAATAGTGTAAACGACTCAGTTTTACTATAGTCTATTACATAAAATTGTAATCTTGGCCTGCCTGTACATTGAAAATATTCAACAAAAAAATTATTATGCGGCCATTTAGTTTTTATTTCACACTCAATCAAAAGTTATGAGTATTTAAAGTTTTCAAGTACCTACGTATTCTAGTGGTATGTGCATACGAAGTCGCTAGCGCAGCTAGTCTTCAAATACTCAATATACAGGGTGAAATTGATATCATTGGCATCCTTTTAAACTAAGAGTCTACCCACCAAACTGAACAACTTTTACTATGGGAGCAAACCGATTGGAGCAAAAAAAAATCTGCTGTTCCATACTAAACTGCTATAAATCCTACTCGAAGAAAATGTATGGGACAGCTGATTTTTTCTCTCGATTTCGACTTTGGTCACTTAATTCACTTGAGAAAGTTGTTCAGTTTGATGGGCTGATCATCCCCTTAAAAAAGTGTCAGCATATTAAGTTGGCCCCTGTATTTATTACAAATAAAAGGAATTATTTATTTAAAACTCTGAAGCTATACAAATTTTATTTGTTATTTAACGTTATTTTAATTAATTCGTCATTGACCGAGCGAGCGGATCACAATTATTTTTATCATCGACACAAACAGGCTTAAATGAATATAAATATATTAACACGCATCCATTACTTAATATAATGGTTTTATTCAATTAAGAAGCGGCCGGCATTTAATTAAACTTCGTCCTTATTGTTGTGTTGGTGCACTGATTGTTATTTACGAGTGTTTGATATTACTGTTGCTACTGCTTTATTTTACTGGTTGTTCAAGTTACTATACCTACCTGCTTCGCTGTGCATGCGCATTTTGAGGTTTTTTAAATAAAACAAAACTTTTATTTATTTTATTGTACAGTCAGCAGCAATAAGTTATAACAACGTGTAGGTAATGAATTAACGCAAAACTAGAAAGTAGTTTGTTTAGAATCGAGAGCAGAATCGAATTATCATGGTTTCAACGTAGGAAATTTTTTTCAAAATATTAAATAATATGTTTTTAAAATTAAAAATTTACTGAATCCGATGTCAACCCACCGCACGGGAACACTCACCCTACTTACTACCAAAACTAGATTATTAAAATGTATCTATGAGTATGTTAGGGCTTTCATTCATTTGCTGAAATGATAACAAATCATTTTTGCCTCAAAACTTAAAACGCGAATAACTTTAAATTTTGAGTATCAAAATAATGAAATTATTGTTTAAATCTAATTATTTTGTTATAAATCAGTTGGGGTGTATGTGGTTTTGCGCTAATTCATTAACACGTTGTAATAAGTACACTTAAGTACTTACGACGACGTAGAACAAAAGTGGATACAACTTATTGCTGCTGATTGTACATACACAAAGACAGACTAAATATCCCGAATAGAATAACGTATCCAGGGTCCAACTTATTATGGTGACAGTTTTTTAAGAAGATGATCAGATCATCAAACTGAACAACTTCCTCTATGGGACTAAAATCGAAAACGCGAAAAAAATTCTGCTGCATTTGGCTCGAGTTGGTTTGCAGTTTTGTATGGAACTTGGGTGCCATAGAGAAAGTTGTTCAATTTGACAGTCTGATCATGCCATTAAAAAAGTGTCAGCATATCAAGAAGGACATCTACAGGATGTAATAATTCCCCCTCCTCATAAACTGCAAACCAACTCAACCCAGCCCTGATGTATGGAACGACTGATTTCTTTTCATGGTCAAGTTTAATGGTCTTATATCCACGTCAAAAGCATTAAACTCCTTTAGTCTTCGACGCAGTCGGGTAAACGAAATAAGGCGTGACATTAAACCAGTCCTTCGATACAGTTAGTTTAACTACGATGCAAATAGCCGAGTTATAATGCACCTATCAGATGGAATTGCTCCTTGATGAGTATTTGATTGATCTCCACGAGTAGAACTAGTGTGGTGATACCTTTATATTTACATGCGGACGCACATCATACTAGCAGTACTGACACTATCTCACTATCACCACTACCCAATCCACTGTGTAGCCCCAGCAACGCTCAATGTCAGATTTTCCGATATCCGTAGGCCTTGTGCTTAAGTTCATTCACAGAGTCGGTTGACCAACTACCAGGGTCATTTTACCTACCATTGTCCGCAGTAGATGCTTTACAGCGCTGTATGTGACATTTCTAAATACAATTAAAACTATACCTAAATCGTTATAGTAATTCACTGCATACTCTCTTAAATATTCTGAGCCAAGTCTGAGGAATATTGACGTATGTTGATAATATTCGGACAATAAGGTGATGACTGATGACTAATTGCCTGTCGGTTAGGTACTAACAAGCACTGGATCGACCCGCATGGTGGAGTATGACCCGCTCCTTTTCAAGCCTTATTCGTGAGCGAAGAACTATATGCTGTCGCGTACTGCAGTCGGTCGGACGCATATTGGAAGCATACTGGGTGAAGATGATGATGTCACTTATACACGGTGTAGGACAGGGTTTCCCAACCTTTTTTGCGTCACGCCTCCTCTCGTATAATAAGTAATATTTACATGCCCCCCTACTATCGAAATTTTAACGACAAGCGCGGCTGGATAGTTGCTATCTGAGACCTGCTGAGCCTGAACATGTCAAGTAACAACAAACGAATGGTTGAATTAGTGACTGAATGAATGAGTTAATTAATAAAATGAATTAATGAGTGGAATTTACGTCGTTAACTGGATTTTTATTTTTAAAATGTAAACGTGTTGTGCCCCCCCTACGATATCACTACGCCCCCCCAGGGGGGCGCACCCCACTGGTTGGGAAGTCCTGGTGTAGGAGATGCCTCGAGCCACTATGTACCGCGAAATTGTTCCCTGAATCTAATTCGACCTGCGTATTGCCGCTACTGCTTGGCTTGTGTGTTAGATAGATACTCTTTCTTATACAATGGTATTAGAGTGTGATGCAGTCATTTGCCAATGTTGATAGTTATTGGCTTGTCTTAATTATATGAAGACGTAAGTTCGTTTTGTTTTATTAGTAGATCAGACTTCATAAGGGCCTAAACTACCGCCAGCATTTAAACTACTACTACGGGCACAACCAATTACCAATGACACACCTAGGCAAACTACGGGTACAAAAAGTTAACAGTGGAAAATCTAGGTGAATTACGGGTAGGTACAAAAATTTTTTCGTGAAACACCTAGGTAAACTATGCTTATAAAAAATTAACCGTGGAACACCTAGGTGAACCATGGTTACAAAAAGATAACCGTGGAACACCCAGCTGAACCATGGTTACAAAAAGATTACTGTGGAACACCTAGGTGAACCAGGGGTACAAAAAGTTTACTGTGGAAGACCAAGGTGCACCGTGGGTACAAAAAGATAACCGTGGAACACCGAGATAAATTACTTTGGTAGTGGTAGATCATGAGTACAAAACGTTTTTTTTTATCAAAGTCCAATGCAGTAATCGCTATGAACTTGAAGACATTAACAAACATTATGATAGCTAACTCAATTCTTATTTGAATGTCTCCTTGTTGACAAACAGTAGGTAGTCTGTCTGTTTGTATGTAGATTATTGTAGATAGCGTAGGATATAGGTAGGTATGTTGAAACAGTAGATAGGTACTTAGTGTGATGCAGACATACAGTAGTGAAAGAATAACATACCATTTTATCTGTTATCTATCATTCAAGAAAAATTATGTGAGTATCAAGGACTCATAAAAGAGTCCTTGATACTCACATAATTTTTCTTGAGTAGGATATTTGAATAAAGATATTAATGCCTAGAAGGCCTAGCATACCACTCCCGAGAAAACGACAAAAATCAAATTAGTGCCTCCATCTTTGTTATTATTTTGCGTATGCCCAAACGAGCGACCACACCGGATTTCCCATTTGTTTCTTTATCGTGTGTGGCATGCTTGCTCTACAGCTACAGTGTAAGAAAGAGCGTAGCCTACGTAGAGTACGCATAATCCCTACTCCCCACCGATTTTGACCTCATCCCCTCTCGGTCAGTGAAAGTTTCTGTCCACTACAAAAAGATCAAATCTTCCATCTATTCCCTAAAATGGCTAGACCGGCCGTAAAATGTTTGCACCATACCTCTTGTAACTTCATATCACCCGTGCAGGTGGGGTCACGACCCTGCATGCGGCCTTGCCCGCCCTTGCGTCCACACTACTCGGCGCGACGGATGCGTACGCGCACCTACGCGTACCATGCGTGCCATACGCATACTCAATGAGGCAAGGACTGCCAAGGACCAACGTGTGCTTTATTGGAATGGCAACTATTGTAACTGACAGTTTTACTGCTTTGGCAGTCTTCTAACCTGTATTTAGAACCTGCATTTAGAACTATCGTAGCAGCTTACTGCTTTATAGTCGTGAGCATTATGCTATGATTATGCATTTATAACTCTTTAAAACCGGCCAAGAGCATGTCTGACACGCGCCTCGTTGTTCATGTAAATAAAAGTAGGTAAACTTCACTATCTTTGATCTGAAGAGGTTTCTTCTTTCTGGCACTGAACTCGCAACTTTGGCGTTGCATTGTAGCATCCGCTATAATTTTCGTTGAATATACATTCTATTACAAATTGAAATGGTACCTAAATTTTTGCATGTCTGCAGACTTTCACTAATAGGTATTGAATTTGATCTGGGGTTCGGACTACTCCGGACTCTTTTCAAACTCATTCGCCGATAACCTTGAGCGTCTGGGGGGGGCCTAGGAGCTTGAAGCCCATTTATTTTTGAAGCTACCGGGGCGTCGCGTCGGAATGTGTTGTCGCCGTAGAGAAGGTGCGGCCAGAAACTCTTTCATCAACAGTCTGCCCATTTTACTAGATACATTGCTGATGATGAATAGAGTTTCCTATATTTGTGGGTGAAAGACTAGCCGTCTATCACCGCTTTACCTCGTCATTCCATGTATATTTGATTGATTGATATACTAAGAGTGAGCCTTGCTACAACTGCCTGTGCCATAAGGTTGTTAGTTGTAGCTATGTTTCTGACCACCCCGAAAGGGATTATGGTCACATGACTCATGAGTTTATGTACCTACGAGTATAGGTATAGGTGTATGATGATTGATCGTTCTTTCGTGAGTTTCCAACTTCTAAAAATCTCATATTATTTTGTGATGTTTCACACGTTATGCGAAGTTTTGATGATCCACTTGATCAGATTAAAATAGTTGAAGTCAGTGGTATTAGGTAGTCCAGCTTTAGTCTTTAAACTTGAGTGTGACAAATAACGTGTGCCTGAGAGGCAGCGAACCGTCGCGTCGCGAGAGTCGAGCGGTTCTTTCTGCGCAAGCGCCGCTAAACAAACATCTCCGCTAAGATCGAGGATACTTCGCCGAACAAACAGTCGTTACTAAGGTACATATTTAAATGTACACTTCAATTTGAGTGTTGTTACTGTATTTCGAGTGAGTAAGTTATAGGTACGATCCCACTGCAGGGCAAAGACCTCCTGTCACGAATAATGCTGGAGTGGACAATACTCCTGGTCGGTGGATTCTTTCACAAAAGAAATCTTACTTATGGTTATGTATTCCGTGCTTGGAAGGTTTTTTTACATCTACAACAATATTATAAAGTGGTAAAAGTTTGTTTGCTTTAATGTAGGGAGGGAGTTCTATAAATTCTTTCACTAATAGAAAGCTACACTATCCTTGAGTAATTATAGGCTCTCTCTCACTACAGGAACAACATTTCTGCAATCTGCTGCCAAGGGGTTCCTATATAGCTAAAAGGGTGGCAACCATATTTTTAGGATCCTTAAACTATGACCCCTCCCCTTCCACTGGAATATGTATCATTACCTGAAACATATGGGTGCAGCAAACTTATAGCGGGATCTTGGAATACAGAATCTACTAATATTATTCTCAATCACGCATAAACGGCTGAACGATTTCGATGTTTGGCACGCAGATAGGATATATGTTTTGGATTAACACTGGATACTTTTAACAGCTTTCAAAGGTACTATAAACTAGGGTATCTCCTTTTCATTTTAGCTCACTAATTAGCTCCAGTATTTTAGTTGAGAATTCGAAATACCTCATACTAGAAACCCTGATTTCAAAGTAACAATCTCCGTGTTTCATCTTTGACTCAAACTCCTAATTCCAAAGGCGGAAATCGATTAGAAAAGCGTGATCGAACAACTCAAATAAGAACTTTCATCCGCATTGCATCAGTCTCCGTGATCCGACGCGATAACATTGCGGTAGCCCTTCATTCATCATCTATTTGTTTATTTGTAACATCCGATAGTACACCTTTGAGACGTAACCCAAGGTTCCTTAGTCCCTTATGATAAAGATCAGATTGTAATGTTATGGGTGGTTTGATATGGTCCGGCGATGGATCACAAGGCTCCTAGACCCACCTCCCGTCGATCTCACTGCTGACTTGCGTTTTGTTAACTCATTATGCTCTAAGGTTTTGTTGAGTAATGTTTGGAGACAGATCCGTATACATGTTTGTCGTTTACAATCACAACTTTAGTTGTAATTTTAGAAAGTGTTTTTTAGAAAGTTTTTGATAGAAGTTGTTTTAAATTAAATTAAAATTAAATACTCATTTATTTCGGACCAAAAAAGACAATCCATAATTTTGTTAGTAGGATGATTAGTAACAATGTTTACTTAAAATTATGTTAGTGTATGTTAATTAAATATCGACAGGGTAGGTAGGCATTATGTCTTTTATTTGACTGTCCCAATCACCAGCTCCACCCAGTGCTTTTGTATGGGACAGTCAAATCTGGCAGCAATGCATTTCAGGATGCTGTTGTTACTGGTACGCAGGCGCTGCAGTAGCGAGGCCACTTTTTTGCGAATGATCGCGTGGAACCCGTCCGTTCGCGCCTCCGCGAACATGCCGGACGCACTGCAGCGCCTCGGCAGTCCCAGCAGCATCCTGAAAGCATTGTTATACTGGACGCGCAGCACATTGTAGGCTCGTCGCGTATATGACACCCACAGACCACTCGAGTAAAAGGATTGACAAAAAGCCCTAAAGAGCGTCACCTTTACTGGCGTCGTACATCGAGTGAATCTTCGGGCGAGCATATTGCTTCTTACCGCCAATGCCCTGCGCTCCCGCTCTATATCTTGGTCGTCCCTGAGGTCACTCGTCACTAGGTTTTACTTTCCTAGTTTAGTTTTCAACGGAGTCACGTTTTATTCTCTTGTATGATATTGGGATCCTCTTGGATCACACTTCGGAGTGTTCTTTACAGGTGTGATGTTATTTGCCTCTTTTTCTTGTACAAACAATTTACAAGTTTCCTTATAACTTTTTCATAAGCATAAAATATGCCTCCCGGCTATTATTCCCCAAGGGGGTATCGTCAGTCATAATTATGAAAACTCGGTTGCATCCACACTACTTTTTCTTTACTCATAAAGTCATAAAATACGCAAAAGCGCATGTTGAATATATATGCTGAAATTTTTTTAAGGGGATAATCGTAGTATAATAATGTCTATGGGATAATCAGACCGTCAAAGTTAACAACCTTCTCTATGGCACTAACATGGAAATAACGAAAAAAAAAATCTGCTCTTCCAAACAAAACCGCAAATCAACTAAATTTTTTTCTCGATATCGATGATGGTCCCATAGAGAAAGTTGTTCAGTTTGATGGTAAAACCTTCCGCATTCTTAAAACAGAAGCGTGAAAGATATTATCGATAGCTATTGAACTCCACATAGATCTGAATGAGATTATGTTTGTTATGTTTATGTGTCAGTTAATGCCAGTTCTTAGATAACTATTGTTCAAAGTTCAGCTGTCAATAAAACAAAATCCTCGGTTTTATACACCATTCAACAAGCTTAAAAACTGAAACCAGCTTCTAAAACTTTATGTCAGATTATACTATAGAAATACGGGATAACTGAGCTTACGGGACAGACAAAATAGCAAATAAGCGAGAATTTATCTACCAACCGTTTTATTCACAAGTTTATTACACCAAAGATCACACGAAGCAATTGTGTAACTCATCTGCTAACACTTTTTGTCTCAATAAAACATCATTTAACAAACAATGCTTGAGAATCTACGTAGATATGCACGCTGCTTGGGTGGCCGACAATACGTCGCTGGATATTATTGCGACAAGTATCAAAACACTCGAAGCGCACTCGTCTGCTCGACATGACATGTGACGTCACTTGGTACTCCCACATTGTGTCACTGCCAAAGCGATCTCATCACCTATCTGTTTGAAGCTTTTTTACGAACACGCTTCTTATAGTTCGAGATCCGACCGTAAAATTATGCACCTATTTCATAGGCGAACGAAATGTGATTCTAGTGTATGTTTACACAGGGGTTAAATTAACGCCGCCAAGCTGCCTAGAAATATCTTGCCGCAAGTACCTTTTCCAGTATGATTTTTGGTATAACTTTTTCCACCTGTCTGTTAGGGAAGTAAATAAGGTGCCATTGGAAGGAGACTGATCTAAAGTTTTTCAAAATTCAAAATTCAAAATTTTTTATTCAAAATAATATCATATAGATAGCTTTTTGACGTCATTTTTTGACTCTACCACCGCGTCGGAAGGTGTTCCGTTGAGAGAAGATGCGGCCAGAAACTCTACAACACACATCTTTTAAACAAAACAAAATGTACAAAGTACAATTAAAATACAATATTGCATTACATAGTGTAAAATTGTAAGTTGTAAAAGTACTAGTTAAACTAGGGTTGCCACCTCTCAATCTACCGCAACTATAGGGTTGCCAGGTTAAAAAATGACTTCTTTGAACCTGGCAACCCTATAGTTGCGGCAGATTGAGAGGTGGCAACCCTAGTTGTTTCAGTGCTTTAGATCAGTCTCCTTCCAATGGCACCTCATTTAATTCCCTAACAGACAGTTGGACAAAGTTATACCAAAAATCATACTGGAAAAGGTACTTGCGGCAAGATATTTCTAGGCAACTTGGCGGCGTTAATTTAACCCCTGTGTAAACGAACACTAGAATCACATTTCGTTCGCCTATGAAATAGGTGCATAATTTTACGGTCGGATCTTGGGCTATTAAGGAAATTTCAAGGAAGACTCCAATAAAACCACCCGCGAAAAGAAGCTGTTATTTCACGCGGCTAACTATTTCGTCTTATGAGTCTTCCAACGCTAACGATGAAGTTAGACATAGGTACCTAACTTACCTACGAGTGTCACTTGGGTAAAGGTTATAAAGAGAAATCATCCATTTGGATTTTTGGTGCAAAAGGAGAAAGTATTACAAAAAAAAGAGATTTCTGTTAGAGCTTGTCTGTCTAAAAATTTATGAATACGGCACCAAAGCTGAAGGGCCATTGTCCTTGGTTTTATTTGGGTTCGAAAATCTGTCTCTTCATTGCTTAGTTGGACAAGTTCTGGCAAATTATAGCATTCGTTTTTGTTGGCCAGCACATCAACGTTGTAAATGTGGATGATGTCGTTTATAATCTTCACCCAATATGGTAACCTCTGACGTTTACTATTCCATTGGGTTCCATGTAGGTATTGCTAATTCTTTGATTCAAAAGAACACTGTATACATATATTCTATGGTTCTATCTTCCTTGAGATTTGCCACAGAGACTTGCCTAGCTAGCAACCTGCTAGCTAGGCAAGTCTCTGTGGCGAATATCTGAGTCTATGTGGTCATAATATCTTGACATCTAGACGTGACAGGTAGATTTTAATGAAAATTATTTTTATTCTATAATATTTTCCTCAAAATACAATATTTCTCTTGCAGGTACATCGTGAGGGACTCATCAAGGCCTATTCATCTCAACATTAACCTCATACACTCTTCAAAGCGAAAACCAACCAAATTGGAGAGACAGCTGAATCGCTGTCATCGACTCCTCTAATCATTACCACGTGAGTTGGTCGCGTAGTCACGACTCATCACTTCCATTGTGAAGAACTAGCGGGTCACTCAAAGGTTAAATTTGACGGTACTTTTTAGGATTCCGTAACGAATTTACTGTAAAGATTTTGGCAGAGCTAACGTGCGCTGAAAAATTCGAGTAAAAATTTCCTATTGTCTGTTTGAGTTGAAACCTTATCGAATCTAGTTAAAGAGTTAAAAATATGATGTTAAATATCTAAGGCAATATCTGACTTAAAGACTTAAAAGACTACCTTAAAACCACATCGGATGACGGCGACAAACAAATTGAAGCAAATGGATAGGTTTTGATTGATTGAATATTCAACATTGAAAATATAGAGGCTAATTTATGGCTTCAAGCAAAAACGATGTGAGAATTTCTATAGAAAAAAAACCAGTAACTATAGAAGATTATAGCTAGCTGTTACAAGACCGGTTGTACTGAATACACTGATTAATAGTCCGCGATCAGATCTACCGCAGGCACTAACTGGCAGCTTCCCTAATAATCCATTAGAAATTATTATCTACGGAACACTATGTTTTACAACCGGGCTCCGACTTGACCAACTTTCATTGGACATCAAGTTAATCGTCAATTTGATTCGATGAGATTACAGTTTGAAGTAATAATCACACAATAGTGAATCTTAACGATATAACAATAAGAAGTGATATAAGAATGCGAGTTGAGAGTGTTGTCTGAGTCTTTTTGAGTGTAAAAAATTATAATGAGCGTCAAATTAATTGGTATTTTGACGGAAGTCGGTAACAAGCGTGTGTCGAGACAATAATACGACTGTTTGTTGTTAATTGTAGCTCTATTGTGAGTTTTCTAACGTGGCGTCAGCGCCAGCGTAGCGTTTTAGTTCAAATTATTGATGGTTATGAGTCTCTGTTGGTGATTATTCGATGTGAAGAGGGGAGACCTTTGCCCAGCAGTGGGACACAGAACAGGCTAAATAAAAATGTGCCCCTAATTAAATGAACTGGGAACCTTGCTTGTTAACTTTAAGATTCTGACTTAGTTTCCTATAAACCCGTACGGAAATATAGTAAATGTATGTACTTAGGTATGTATTATGTAGTGTGAAAAGTTTCATTTCCCGGACGAAACTAATTGTACAGTGTACCTAAATAGGTACCTATTAAAATTGTCGCTTCTAAAACTAAAACTCGGGGATATTCTAAATCTTGAAGAGTGTATGAGGTTATGATATTTAACTATAAATTATAAAATTCAGAAATCAAAATGTGTTTAGTACATCGAAAAGTATAAAACATCAAAGCTAAAACAAAGTGAAAGTGCCAAAACAAATTATTTGCGCTAAACATTGATTTAGTGCTAATCGAAAGTCAAGTGCTAAAACAAAGTGTAACCATCTAAACATAAGTGCCTAAACAAAGTAAAGTGCCTAAAAAAGTGCGAACCCAAAGTGAAGTGCCAAGCCACCGCGTACCTAAAGTAAGTGCTCTAAAGTGAAAGGTCGACGTATACCGCAGTGATGAGTGATGATAGTCCCGCGCAGGCGCGATGAAGCGCAGCAAGTCGTACACGTGGCTGTCGGGTCTGCTCGGGATGAAGCCCGAGGAGCAGCAGGAGTGGGGCGCCGCCCCCTGGGTGCGCGCGGAGCTCATGCACACTGACAGGTCAGTCAGCATTATTTGAATAACAGTTGTATTTTATTATGTTTAGTTTAAGATTGATTTAAATTCTTTTCAAACGTTTCAGGGATTCATGATCTTATAGTATAGGTACTTATATAATTATGATAGTATACATACCTACGGGAGATCTATTCTTTACCATCATAATGCAATCATTTTATTTTTATAATTATGTAGGTAAGTGTACAAAACAATTAATTTACAAATATGGTCACATAGGTATTGAGTTTGGTGTCAAAAATCATTGAAGTAACGTCCGTTTCTCTCTGTTTCTATAACATAGATATGAATACAAATACAAGCTCAGAAGCTTAGTGCGAACTCAAAGTGAAAGTGACAGAATCCTTTCTGAAGATCTCCCACTTCGGAATATATTCTCATACCTTTTTAAGCTCTTGTAAGAGAGCTTCCATTATTGGAGGTTTGGTTGATTGGAGCTCGAATCCAAACTCCATCGCGAAAAAATTTGTTTACTACTTATTAATCTAGGTACTTAAATGTTACTGATGCTAATTATTCGTCAATAACTTTTAATTACAACTAATCAACACACTTGAAGTCATTACGAACATGTCGTGACTAGCATTAAAGTTTCAACCGTTAACTAAAAGCTATTCAACGGCCGTGCAAATTGAATGTTCGTTGGAACCTATTTAAAAGCATTCTCAAAGTTTTACCTTCTGGCGGCCATTTTGTTAGAATAGCAATAAATTAGGTAAGCTGGCATTGCAATTAGGTGTGTGGTTATTCCAAAAATGCACTGCTCATATTCCGATGATTGGTAGAAGGGAGGGAAAAACGATAAAACAGTGCTTTGAGTTTTCCGTGTCGTTTTGTTCGGCGCTGAAGACAAAAACTTCATGTTGTAATTTAGAGGCATAAATAAGGTCCTTCTTAAATGCTGACGGTTTTTGAAGGGGATGATCAGACCATCAAACTTAACAACTTTCTTTACGGGACTAGCGAAAAAAAGCCTCACTAAAGTGCCTTGTTCCGCCATGGGACTATCCGATGGAACTAGTAAGAACGATCGTAAGTATAACTATAAACATACTTTTATATCGACAAGACATAGAAAACATAATCTAAAACAGTTATATGATCATGAATAACTATTAACAATAATTCACACATAAATCACGTTGCAGTCGTACAACGTATACTATTATTTGTAAGTCATAAAGATCAGTATACTGAAGAAGATAAAAATCAACGGTACATCTCCACGCATAGTATCGTATAATACTAATGTATAATATCATAGCTACTATGATAACTTGAGCTTTCGAATATACTGTGATTGTAAGTTGAAAGTAGGTGGGGTGGACTTACGGTAAAATTGACAGTGCTAGTTGCTAAGTAAAATAAGGTTTATAAAGTGAAGTCAGCTTTAACAGTCAAGGAGAAGGCCTGTGCTGCAGAGAAGACTAAGATCGATTATGAGCACAGTGCCTAAAATGAAAGATGCCACTGGTGCAACCATAGATGCTGATTGTGATGAAGAGTTTCTTCGTTTCTATATTTGACGCACTTCGCGACGTCGAGTTTGTATGGAATAACACATATCTTTTTCGTGATTTCGATGTTAGCTCCACTCTGTACTGGAAGTTGTTCAGGTTGATGATTTATAATGAGCTACATGAACATCAGCTCATTCCGCCTTCCACTTTCTACTATCGGATGTCCAGGCGCACCGCGGGATATCACTTCTACTTGGTTGACATCCCACATATTCGCATCTGCCTGCACTAAGCTACTTTCAGCATCTTTTATAATGCGCACAGCCAAGGAGTGGATGGAATGCCCTGCCTGCGTCATATCAGTTTTCCGAGCGACGAGTGAATAGGCTTCTTCTTGGGAAGTTCGCTACATCTTCGATCCCATCTTTCTCCTGAAGACTGGATACAGGTCAAGAGCAAACCCATTTGTAATAATAAAAAAAAAACACCCTGAAGAGTTGAGTTTGACTTGGAATCGTGGTGAAGAGAGTTGATACATCAGTCTAAGAAGCTTGCCGTTTGCCAAGGTTGTGCCGGACGTATACTTCTTCTTCTTATCGTGTGGGCAGAGCCCTGGTGTCAGAGTTTTTTCAGACCGCCTTTCGGCCTCTGACGTGGTTTTTATGTAACGACTACTACCACTAGAGATAGTAGCCGGGACCAACGGCTTAACGTGCCATCCGAAGCACGGAATCACTTTTCTTTTCAGACAATCAGGTGATTCAGCCTGCAATGTCCTAACCAACTGGGGAAAAACGCACCAAGTGACATATCACTAGGTGTCCCCCGTGGGAATCGAACCCACGACCTCGTATCGAGAACCAATGCTCTTAACCATTAGACCACGGAGGCAATATAGGACGTATACTAATAGGGGGTTCAGCATGTCATGAGTGAGGGAAGGCTCTGTAAGCTCGGCCTCATACATCCGGATTCCGTAACAGAATTCTGATTCGAAATTTTGAATTCGTACTTATGTGTTTGATGCCTCCATAATTCCAAACGAAATTCTGTAGGGTATTCTGTTCGGTATTCTATACAAAATCCTAATTCCGAATCAGAATTCCATTACTGAATTCCACATGTATGTGGCGGGCCTTAGAGAAAAAATAATAAGACTGTAATCGGATCTGACATAAAAAACTAAATTAGTCCATATCTACCACCCACACTAACTCTAACCATAACCAGGTTATTACTCTAATAATATGCATAAAGCTCAATGATATAACGTTATACAATGGACGTAATAACAGGTGAGAAACACGTGGGAACCAGGGGGAGGGGAGGGGCGTGGGAATGTCGCGGGGAGGGGAGGGCAGAGGTCAGGCTTTGTTACGATTGTATACGTGATTTGGGGAGATAAGGACTTTTTTGTTTTGTTCTGAGGCGTTTGAAGATGTCTTCTTTGAAATGATGGGGAATATGAAGATAGAATAGAATAGGTATAATTATTTATTTGCTGTATTAATTATTATTCTATTTAAAGCTGTAGGAAATATTGCACTGCAACTGTTGATTCCAGGACAGACCAAGAGGACGTCCGAAGACTAGATGGAGTAACAAAGTTCGCAGAGATAATGACCGAGGCAATGTCTCCGAAGGAATAGGGCAAGGTGGAGAGTTCCCACAATACTAAACTATAACCATATAGATTAATACGCCAGAAAGAGAGAGAGATGCTCACGTTTACATTCCCCGAGGGCGTCCGAAATATTCTGGAAATTCAGAACATCTATGTTTCACTGGTAGTACCGAAACTCTGTCCAGCGTGATGAGTAGTGAGCCCGTCTCGCCACTTATAATTGACAGTGGGAAATGTACATGGTTATTTCACGGTTATTCCTTCAAAAGCCGAAAAGCAAGTGGTGTTGCAAAAAAAGCGGGGGAGTGGTTGAGGCGATGCATTCAGACGGACAGACAGAATGGACGAAAGTATAAGGGTTTCTTATCTGACTACGGAACCCTGCAAAATTACTTTGAGGGTGAGGCTTAACAAGCGTAATTTTGTGAGTCGCGTATTTTGAGTCCGTTTCATATAAAGGCTGAGGTCATAGACAATGCATTCCCGGATTTTATATGAAACGGACTCAAAATACGTGAACTCACAAAATTCCGCTCGTTTGGCTTCGAATTTTTCAAAACATCCTTTCACTATAGTACTATCCATGAACTGTACACCGGTTGCTAGCAAAATATAATATTCACCATTGAAAGAAGTATTTCCTTGTAATTAATAGTGGAAACCAGTTACTATTGAATTGTCAATTTATTATGTAGTGTCTCAGTACCTAATTGCATATCGATACAATACCACCAGCCCGCGGCCACAGGTCAGAGGTCGAGGTAGTGGTGCGACGCGTCATCATATCGATATTATTTTTCGAACGCTACTTGGTGTATTTTTCAATTTTTTATATTCTTATTGCATGGTTGCAACCACAGCTAAAAAGTATTATATCTGTGTTCAAAAGCAGAACGGCCCGCCTACCATGGCTGGTAAAAAGTGTCAAAATTGACAGCAGTTTTTATACACACATTGGCCTCGATTCGGACTGTGCCACGACTTAACTTAACTAAATTTATTCCTGTCACTTTCTAAAATAAGATTAAGAAAAGAGACAGAAAACCAACAGCTGACTTTAGTGCTGTCAAAGTGACGTTAAACGCCCAAAAACGCTTTAAATAAGATGGCGTACATTATGATGGCATCTTATTTTGGGCGTGTAACGTCACTTTGACGGCACTAGAGTCAGCTGATGGTTTTCTGTCTCTTTTCTTAATCTTATTTTAGAAAGTGACAGGAATAAATTTAGTTAAGTTAAGTCCTGGCACAGTCCGAATCAAGGCCGTTGTAGCATCGATCGTGACATCTAAACTAAGATCCCACAACGCATGAATACTTTGAAATGAAAATGATGACGATTACTTTGAATATATCGACAAGTTCAACTTCCAAATCAATAATGATAACGTCATCTGAAACATGCTGTGATTGTGTTAGGTATTAAGAATATAGCTATGGAGTGTTATTGGTCATTTTCATATCAAAATGAAATAAACATCCTACTTCTAAATCTAAAGAGCTTATTGAATATTTGTCGTACCTAATAAGAATAAAAAATGAGATATATTCATAATTTTGTCATAATTTAAATATGCAGAAATATTTATTTATTAACATTTCAGCTTACATAGTCTTATATTAACTTTAATATGATGATACCAAAAAACCCGGATTGGACTTGGTATTAATAACAACATAACATAACATTTATAATTCGGTGTTCTAAAAACAATGTACCTAATGTTGCCCTGAACAATATTCACAATTGTAACATCGATATTATACAAAACTGCGGATGGTGTCACACCCCTAGCGCTGCGCGGGCGCATAATGAACCGTGTAAATTGCGATTATCATTTGAGCGCTTCATTATCTACGCACGTACATACAGACAGACGGACGCATTGTAATCCTTTCAGATATTCGTGTGCGACATATTTTATTGTTATTTTATTATGTTTAGTAATAATTTGGAACGATCAAAGCCTTTTTGAGGAATCTTTCGTAACTGTAAAACATTATTACAAATGGCGGGTTTCGTCTAAGTTTTTATTTTGTCTATCATGTACTGACCAATACATGACTTACTTTACATTACTTATTTTGGCCTCTTCAATATTCTTCCGATTATTCTGCAGGGGAAAATTTTGGGAAGACGACTGCCTGGTAGAAGAAGGACGTCCTGGATTAAAAACCTGTGTGAATGGTTCGAAGTGTACACAACCTCACTGTTCAGGGCTGCAGTCTCCAGGGTCCAATAGCCCTATTGATAGCCAACCTCCAATTGAAGATAGCACCACAAGAAGAAGAATCTTCTTCCATTTTGCCGTGTCTTTGGCTTCCCTTCTCGAAGATGTTTTCCTGCCTATGCAAACCCAAACCCTTAAACCCACTCAAATCTTCTTCGGCACAATCCTTCCATCGCTTCCTATTGATCTTCCTCTGAGTTTCTTCTGTTGTGGGTTCCAACTGGAGATGGTTTTGACAGTGATTACGTTTTCCATTCTTTCCAGGTGGTCTGCCCATCTAAATAAAAATAAATAAAAGTTTTTTATTGGTCTCAAAACAACAATACACAAAATGGCACAAGAAATATAGCAAAGTATTAAGCAGAAATGTCTATGACTAAGCATGATGGAAGCTGACGAAATCGCGTAGAAAGAAGTGTAAGCGAAAAATTCTTCGTCTATGCGAAATCGCCAACAACCGCTGTTATTCTGTCATAGCGTCATAGCCATCTAAGCTTTGACGATCGTTTTTTTATGAATTAGTGCCTCCCAGTACATGATTCATTCATAAACCTACGATACATCTTCTAGCAATGGTCTGAAATTAAAAAAATCTGCTGTTTCATTCAAAAACTGCAGTACTCCACTCAAATTTATGTAATGTATGGTATGGTTCGTGAACGTTGTTTAGTTTGGTAGTCTAAACGACCCGTTTAAATATTACACCTTGTATTATATGGTAATATTTAAATTCTATTACAGATTGAATCTAATCATCAGAATCATCATCTCTCATCTATCTAGAGTAGAACAAATTTTCATAGTTTAGGTAATACCGGATTGTCTTAATGGGACCTACTCTCCCCGAACTGGCTGCGTGTAAATCTATAGACATTAATTTATATGATTTCCTCGTGTTGTGAACTCGTTAACTAGCTGCATGTAAATGGTGAATTCGTGAAGTTCTCGTGATGCTGTTAAACCGTGACTGAATAACTGACAGACCCACTTTCTGATACAACACACTTTGAGTTACAGGATGTTAGCTGATTTAGGTAGATTACGGAGATTATTAAGGCTGGGCCACACAGAGTGCGGCTGCGGACCGGCTGCAGTAGTTGTAAACTACGGAATTATATGGGTGGTGTCAAACTAGATGCAGTCCGGCGCGGCTGCGGAACAGCTGCGAAACGGTAGCCGCAGTGTGACACCTCGCATATACGAGTAATGAGCGTTTTTCTTTTCTTTTTTAAATTTAGTTTCTAAAAAACTCGACAGATGACATGCTTATCGCTCCATAGAGACGTAGGCGAGATCCTGTCAAAATCATGTCAAGACTGTGCCTGACTTTTTTTTAAAGGCCAAGGGATCGAGCCCTTACAACCCTGTTAGGCGTAAACAGTTTCATATTTTCGTTTAAATTGATTCGTAAATAATGAAATATTCAATCAAAAGATGCGTTGGCATCTTTTTGACCATCTTCTTCCTCTTTATTATTTTAAAGAAACACTTTTTAAAAAGGTTGACATTTATTCGCACAGACCGTAACGCCATCTATCGATCCACTAGAAAACTAAAAGAAAAACGCTCATTACATAGTTTACATTACAACTACTGGGCCCGCAACCGGTCCGCAGCCGCACTCTGTGTGGCCCAGCCATTTTTGGAATCCAAAAAGTTTGTATTTCTTGTCTACATATTTTTCATAAAAATATCTGTTTGTATTGAAAATCGAAGATATTCTTATACCCTAACGAACGCGAGAACGTTTTCTAAACTAAAGCACTAATTTTTCGCGCGACTTTGTTTTCACTGCAGTAACGTACTCTGAAAAATTTCGAGATCATACCTATAAACATTTACCCTTACCTATTTCTCTTTTTAAGGAGGGATATTATTACATTTGAGTTATAGTATCGCAGTTTGTTAGGCCCTATCAAAATCGGTTCAGTAGGTATACCTACTTGGTCTACTACAAAGGTACAGAAATATCGGTTTCTGTAGAACCGATTTTGATAGAGCCTAAAATGTCATTGGGCCTATAATTCAACAGAATGCGACACATTTAAATGATTATCTAAATATCTGCTGTGATATTGAAAATGATTTAAACTGTACAGGGTGTAAGTGACAGCCGAGCAAATACTGAAACGCTGAACTCGACCATCAAACTGAACAACTTTCGCTATGGAGCCTACCTCAGGCAACTTGAAAAAAAATCAGCTGCCCCATACATTTGAGTCGGGAAGATACTGCAGTTTTTTTTTTTCACGTTTCCTGAGGAAAGCTCCATAGTGAAAGTTGCTCACTTTGATGGTCTGAGTTCACCGTCTCAGAATTTGCTAGGCTGCCTGTCAGTTACACCTTGTATAAATAAATATTATGTTTTTTTTTTTTAAATAAATAAATAAATAAATATTATTATTTTGTTGTCTTTGAAATTTCTCAGCTTGCGCTGGTGTTTTTGTTATGCCATTTACGGGACAAAGCCAAGTAAATGACATTAGGAAATACTTCTATATTGTTAGTTCCGTGGCATCTTCTTCTACTTGTAAAAACTTTCTTACGATTCGACATGTATTCAGTATGGCAGCTTTTTGGAGTTGTATATAAGTGCTAGGTTTCAAATCAATGAGCTTTAAACTGTGGTGGAGGTGCTTTGGTATTACGCCGGTAGTTGATAGAACTATGGGGACAATGTAGACTTTCTCCTGATTCCAGATTCTAGTGACTTCGTCTTGGAGATCTGTGTATTTATGTATTTTTTCAGCTATTGTTTTTTGCAGATTGTGGGTGTTGGGCACAGCGATGTCAATGAGGTAAGTAACTTTGTTTGTTTTATCCTGTAGTGTTATATCAGGGCGGTTGTAGTGGGTAGTCCTATCTGTCAGTATAGCCCGGTCGAAGTACATTTTGTGTGTGTTATTTTCTAGTATATTGTTAGGAGTGTATTTGTAGTAAGGTGTGTGTGTGTTCGGTATGAGTTTGTGTTTGAGTGCTAATTTCTGATGGATGATGTTTGCTACTTGATTGTGTCTGTGTGTGTAATCCGTTTGTGCAAGGTTGGGGCATGCTCCTGTTATGTGTTGTATGTTTTCAGGATGACTATGACATTTTCGGCATCTATCATCTGTGAGTTTAGGGTCTTTAATTATGTGTTTTCTGTAATTTTTTGTGTTAATTATTTGATCCTGAATGGCAATCATGAAACCCTCAGTTTCAGGAAAAAGGGATCCTATTGAAAGCCATTTATTTGAAGCTACGAGATCTATGTGTGATTGTTCTAGATCATGAGGGTGACGACCATGTAACACTTTTTTCTTCCACTGTTCCATCCTAGCCGTTTCTGAATGGTTTTCTGCGTTGGGCCTAGTCTCCTCGATTAAGTTTAGTGGGGTGTAGTTGATATCGTTACATACTATTGCTTTATGGATGTCGCTATTTCTTGCTTTTTGGTGGAAAAAGGATTTGAGGTTGGTTATTTGGTCTGTCCAGAGTGTGGCAATATTGATCAGGCCTCTTCCACCGATTTGTCGTTTGAGTGTCATTCTCTCTATTGCAGACTTCGGATGAAGGCAATTGTGCTTAGTGAGAATACTTCTAGTCTTTATTTCTATGTTGTTGATATCGGTTTTGGTCCATTTTATAATACCAAAAGAGTACGTTAAAATTGGAATTGCATATGTATTAATTGCTTTTATTAAATATTTTCCTGTCAGTTGGCTGTTGCATATCGTATTAACTCGTCTCTTATATTCATTAGTTAATGATGCTTTTATTTTTATGTGATCTATGCCTTTTGATTGGTGATATCCTAAGTATTTGTATAGCTCGTTTGGCTCCATGGCTGATATTCTGTCTGCATCCCCTACAACGTAGTCACCGGACCGGATCTTACCTTTTACTATATGAATAGTCTTACATTTATCCAAGCCAAAGTGCATGTTAATATCTTTACTAAATTCTGCTGTAGTCTCTATTAGTGTTTTCATATCTTTTTCTGTTTTCGCGTAAAGTTTAATATCATCCATGTAAATTAGATGTGAAATGTTTGTTTCCTTGGCATCGTGTTTCAATCTATATCCCTTATCGCGCTTTTGCAGCATGGTAGATATTGGATTAAGGGCGAGGCAAAACCACAGTGGACTCAAAGAATCACCTTGGTATATCCCTTTCTTTATAATTATTTCTCTAGTTTTAACTGCATTAAGGTGGAGTGTGGTCTTCCAGAGATTCATTATGTTTTTAAGAAATTCAATCAAAACTGGGTTTATTTTATAAATCTGCAATATATGTATCAACCAAGAATGTGGAATGCTATCGAACGCTTTCTTATAATCTATGTAAGTACAATGTAAATTTCTTTTATTTGTTGATGCATGTCGGTGAATTAAAGAGTCTATAATCAGCTGTTCCTTGCATCCCATGTGGGCCCGCCTGCAACCCTTTTGTTCCTCTGCAAGAATATTATTTACTTCGATGTGGGTAGTAATTTTTTGTGTTATTGCCGACGTCAGAATTTTATATATGGTAGGTAAGCAGGTAATTGGTCTATATTGTGATGGCTGAGGTGTGTATTTACCCTTTGGTAGCATATACGTTATGCCTTTAGCAATAAACGGTGGCGTATTTTGTTGTCCTTTAATTATCTGAGTTAAGTTTTTCGCTATTACTTTATGGAGGGTATGGAATTTCTTGTACCAGAAGTTGTGTATTTTATCTAATCCCGGAGATTTCCAATTATGTAGTTTAGCTGTAACATTTTTAATATCTGTTTCTGTTATCTCTTCAAACGCCATTTCCTCCAGAGCTTCCCATCTACTTTCTTCCTTAGCTATCCATGCTGCATCTTCATTATGCTGTACTCCTGTTTCCCAAATATCCGCCCAAAATTGCTCTAGTTCTTGAACCTCTGGTATATCAGAATTATTAGGCGTCATCCTGTCCTGGTCTTTTGTGTTTAGTTTTCTGTAAAATAGCTTCTCGTTAATTTTGAATAGATTGTTGTCCTTTTTCCGTTGAAGAGCTTTTTTATACCTTGCAATCCTATGTGATTTTAACGCTAGCTTTTGTTTTAAAGTGTCCAGATACTCCTCGGGTCTCCTATTGTTGTTTTCATGACTGCTGTGTATTTTCGTGTTTCTAAATATAATGTTGACTCTGTCTACTACTTTTTTTGACCTGTTATTATTGTTGATGTACTGTGTTAATCTACCTATGTCTGATCTTAGTTGTGTTATGTCTTTTTCTAGTCTAATTTGCCAAGCCGGTTTTCGTTCTCTATTGCTAGTTGGTTGATTATTTTCTATGATTTTGTAGCCAAGCTCGCGAGATATAACTAAAGCACTGCAATATATCAGAGTATGTATGTCGGTTAATTGGGAATCTTCCGAGAAAAAATGGTGTAGTATATCGTTATTGAATAATTTGGTTATATGTGTTAGGTCTAAACAGTTTTTTAATTTTGGTAATTTTGGTCGGAGTGTTGGATCGATTCCCGCATATTCAACTAAAGCTGCCTGTAACTTTAAATACAATTCTTGTGTTATATTTTCTGCTAAGGGTGTGTGTTCTAAGGTTTCAATTTCATTCTCCATTAATATAGTTGTAGTTTCTGTCTGTGTTGATGCTGATACTTGTGAAGAAGGTGTGATTGATAATTGTGGATTTTGTGTCGTCTGAGAGAGTGTGTTTGGTATTGTATAAGAGTATGTACTTGGTTGACTTATTGGATTTAAGTCGCTATTGTTGATGGGTTCGAGAGTTTGTGTTGCTTGAAGAGATGATGATTGATCTAATTCTAATCTGACTTCTTCCTTTATTTGAGATAATACTCTATCAGGGACCATTTTGTTCCTAATTATGACTCTCATTTGATCTGAAACCCTTTGCTCCGAAACATTCACATCTGGATACTGTCTCATAAAAAGTTCATGTAATACTTTTCTATAAACTGTAAAATCGGTCTCTAGCTTGGTAACGCGGTAATATGTACGCATGATGAATAGGTTTACGTCATTAGTCCATTTCATGCGTACGCGGGGTTTCCCGGCCTTTGTGGACGTAGGTTGAAAAGCATTAGCTTCCTGCGTAACACATAAGGTCGAAGTAATTGAATTTCGTTCAGAATGGTCTGTCGACTCAGTTAGGTTCGGCGACGGGGTGACCGTTCTGCTATTCGGGGACTGGGTGGTGCCTGCAACAGTCTGAACCTGGGTAGGCACTGGCGATATGTTGCCCCCCCCAGAGTACGAGGGGCTGCCCGAGCTAGGCTCGGGGCGGGATTCTCCAGTGTGGTTAGCACTGGTACCCGCCTGGGGAACTCTACTTCTTGTTAGTACCATTTTCATATCGCAGAGTTTTGCCTTTGCCTTGTTGGCCGCGTAAGTTTCCTTAGTACGCGTGTCCGTCCCCCACGTGGCCTGATGGTCGGCTCGGACGTAAGGTTGGGCTTTGGGGGACATATTATTATTATTATTATATTATTATTAATATTATGTTTATTCAGTAGGTGTTACTTTACATAATAGGTCATTGACTGTAGAAACAAATGTAGGTACTTATTTCAGGTGATTTGATTGTTGTTCAAATATTTAAAAAAATTCTGTCGAGTTCGGCTTACTGACCAGAAATATAATTATCTGCCGTGCCCAAATTTCGATGCATATAGTCTATGTTTTGACTGCTCTTAGCAGCTTTATCAAATAACTACCTACTCCGCTGGCCGTCCACTCGAAGGAACAAACAAAGATTTTTGTCACAAGTCTTCACGCTCCGCTCTTAGTCTAGTCACTGAGCAGTTTCCTTGTATGGACACCCTAACAATAATTTATCGATCCCTGAAACTTTGTAGTGTGATAAAGCGAAGTATAAAGATTATGGTTGACAAAGAATCTAAGATTTTTTTTATTCGGAAGTTAGGTATTTGTACCTAAACATGAAAATCACTCGTAGCTCTCGGTGGAAAAATGTTCGACTCGAAATTCCTTTGGTATTTATCAGTATATACTAATTAGCATATTATGTGACGGTATCCAGGAACATTTTAGAATTTAGGAAGGGAGAAATATAAAACTATCGGTTTTGTTCCATAACTACTTCAGGAAATTTAGTCGATCAATTTTTGTCTTTTTGTACGTATTAATTACTTTAAATACATATATCGTCTTACACAATAATCTAAAAGTTTTCGTTTTCGATCACAGTTTTATTATTTTTGGGCAATAACTTACTTCGGAAAATATTTCGATCTATTTTAATGAATTTACAAGTTACAGTAGACCTAAATAAAACGGGTTTTTAAAGTATCTATTAAAATGTAGATTTGAAAATCAACATTTTGTAATCAATTTTCGTACCGCGCGCGTATATCTTCAATGAGTCGCCGGGTGCGGAGGGGTGTTGAGGGAGCGGGCACCGCGCCGCCGCGCCGTCGTGCCGCCGCGCCGCACGAGTAATAATAAAAATACCCACGTGCCCACCATGTTACATGTAGCGATACGCCGCACAGATGGACCAAGAGTGCGATGTTTGAACATCACACGTTCAAACGAGTAGTAGAAAATGTCAAAATTACTATGGAGATTATGCATCTTTCTACTGCCAAGTCGCTCGTATGATTTTCAAAAATCGCACTTCCGAGCAGTTGTGTGTTAATAAACATGACTGACGAATTGTGCGTTTTTTTTTTCTCTACCGATTGCCTTCAAAATCGATATCTGAGGGTCCGCGCGGATTCCAAACTGGAATTCGTGGTCAGATTTGAGAAATGTGGCCGCCATCTTGAACTTTTTTGCTTCTCAAACCGATTGCTTCCAAAATCGATGTCTGAGGGTCCGCGCGGATTCCAAAAGAGAATCCGTTGTCAGATTTGAGAAAAGTGGCCGCCATCTTCAACATTTTTGTTTCTCAACCGATTGCTTCGAAAATCAATATCTGAGGGTCCGCGCGGATTTCAAACTGGAATCCGTGGTCAGATTTGAGAAAAGTGGCCGCCATCTTCAACTTATTTGTTTCTCAACCGATTGCTTCGAAAATCGATATCTGAGGGTCCGCGCGGATTCCAAACTGGAATCCGTGGTCAGATTTGAGAAAAGTGGCCGCCATCTTGAACTTTTTTGTTTTTCGTCCGATTGCTTCCAAAATTGATATCTGAGGGTCCGCGTGGATTCCAAAAGAGAATTCGTTGTCAGATTTGAGAAAAGTGGCCGCCATCTTGAACTTTTTTGTTTTTCATCCGATTGCTTCCAAAATCGATATCTGAGCGTCCATGCGGACTACAAACCAGAATCCGTTGTCAGATTTGAGAAAAGTGGCCGCCAGTAAGTGACAGCCCGGTAGCACAGTCGGTAGTGAACCTGCCTGCTATGCCGAGGGTCGCGGGTTCGAATCCCGTAAGGGACAAATATTTGTATGATGAATATAAATATTTGTACCCGAGTCATGGATGTTTGTATCTATATATGTATTCTATATCGTTATCTAGTCATCGTAATACAAGTCCAGGCTAGATTCTGGTACTTTAAATGTGACTAGATAATTTGTGTGACATTGTCCAAGATATATATATATATATATATATTTTGAACTTTTTAGTTTCTGGTTCGATTGTTACCAAAATCGATATCTGGAGGTCCGCGTGGACTCTGAACATGTATCCGATGTCAGATTTGAGAAAAGTGGCCGCCATTTTGAACTTTTTAGTTTGTGGATAGATTGTTACCAAAATCGATATCTGGAGGTCCGCATGGACTCTGAACACGATTCCGTTGTAAGATTTGAAAAAATGTCCGCCATTTTGATCTTTTAGTTTCTGACGTTTAGTTTCTCTGAATCGATTTTGATAACAATCGGTTTAGAAAGTAAAAGGTTCAAGATGGCGGCCACTTATCTCAAATCTAACATCGGATTCGTGTTCAAAGTCCAAGTGGACCTTTAGCTATCGATTTTGAAAGCAATCGGTTCAGGAACTAAAAAGTTCAAGATGGCGACCACTTTTCTCAAATCTTAAATCGGATTCGTGTTCAGAGTCCACGCAGACCTCCAGATATCGATTTTGGTCACTATTGATCCAGGAACTAAAAAGTTCAAAATGGCGGCCTTTTTTCTCAAATCTAACATCGGATTCGTGTTCAGAGTCCATGCGGACCTACAGATATCGATTTTGGTAACAATCGGTCCAGGAACTAAAAAGTTCAAGATGGCGGCCACTTTTCTCAGATTTGACATCGGATTTGTGTTCAGAATCCAAGCGGACCTTCAGATATCGATTTTGAAAGCAATCGGTCCAGAAACTAAAAAGTTCAAAATGGTGGCCACTTTTCTCAAATCTAACATCAGATTCGTGTTCAGAGTCCATGCGGACCTACAGATATCGATTTTGGTAAAAATCAGTCCAGGAACTAAAAAGTTCAAAATGGCGGCCACTTTTGTCAAATCTCACATCGGATTCGTGTTCAAAATCCAAGCGGACCTTCAGATATCGATTTTGAAAGCAAGCGGTCCAGAAGATATTTCAGAATCTGTGGACTCTAATACGGCTATAGATGCAATATACACAGACTTTAGCAAGGCTTTCGACAAAGTGAATCACGATATACTGTTAGGCAAGCTCTCAAGGATGGGAATTCATGGCAATCTCCTCAGTTGGTGTTCTTCTTACATTAAAAACAGAAGCGCAGTTGTGGTGGTCAATGGTTTTCAATCGAATCCATTTTCTTGTCCATCTGGTATTCCGCAGGGATCGCTGCTGGGGCCTTTATTCTTTAATATCTTTATAAACGACATCGTGTCCTGTTTTCACCATTCGCAGTTCTACCTTTTCGCGGATGATTTAAAGTTCTTAAGACCAATTAAAAATGAAGCTGATATTGCTTTACTACAAAGTGATATCAATCGATTATCAGATTGGTGCAGGACAAACCAGATGGCTTTAAATACCGAAAAATGCTTTCACATCCGTTTTACTAGAGGCTACATCACTCCGCGACTCCCCTATAAACTGGACAGCGTCAATCTTCAGGAAGTTGACAGCATCCGCGACCTTGGAGTAGTGTTTGACAAGCGAATGCGATTTAATGCCCATATAGACCGAATAGCTACTAATGGATCTAAGTTGCTCGGATTTGTGTTGCGAAATTGTAAAGGCTTTAAAAGCGCGTCAAGTAAAATATTAGTTTATAACGCTCTCGTTAGAAGTGGCCTCGAATACTGTTGCACGGTGTGGAACCCGAATTACGATGTCTACATTAAACGTATTGAGCGCATACAGAAGAGATTTCTCTGGCATCTATCCTTCAGCTATGGGGTTGCTAAGAAAGTGTCCACTTATGAAAACAGATTAAAATACTTCAAACTAGAACAACTAGTTAAAAGAAGACGGTTTAGGGGCCTCGTATTTCTCCATAAAATTATGAACTCAGAAGTGGACAGCCCTGAACTGCTTTCTAGACTGCGCATCTATGCTCCGGGAAGGATGCCGAGGAGGTCTCGTTATGTACCTTTTTGTGAAACATTGTCACGAACAAATCTAGGCTTTTTCTCCCCCTTAAACAAGCTTGTTAAAGGACTTAATGCACTGTATAGGGAGTCAGATATCGATATTTTCTCTAGTAACATCCATAAATTTAAACGCATTGCGTATCGTGCATTGGAAAATGGCTCATAAATCTCTTTTTGATATTGTTGTACCAACCTATTTAATAATAATACTACCTTATAATTATATAATTGTAGTTCTATAAGACTAAATTTGGGAAGAGGAGGAAGGGAGGAGAATACTGTTTTATTACCCATTCTAATCTGGAATAATGTTGGCACTGCTATCACATACATTTTTCTTTTTTATAAACATGGTTTTTCTTCCTTTTCTTCTTTTTTCGTTTGTTGTAACCAACCTCAAACCTGCTTATGCCTATTGCATGCCGTGGTTGCCTTTAATTGAGGTGGCACACGCCTTTTGTCTGTCTATGTATTTGTGATTAATATTGTGTTCACCTTGTCGGCGATCCTAAAGAAATAAAATAAATAAAATAGAAGCTAAAAAGTTCAAAATGGCGGCCTTTTTTCTCAAATCTAACATCGGATTTGTGTTCAGAGTCCATGCGGACCTACAGATATCGATTTTGGTAACAATCGGTCCAGGAACTAAAAAGTTCAAAATGGCGGCCACTTTTCTCAAATCTGACATTGGATTCGTGTTCAGAGTCCACGCGGACCTTCAGATATCGATTTTGGAAGCAATCGGTCCACAAACTAAAAAGTTCAAGATGGCGGCCACTTTTCTCAAATCTGACATCAGATTCGTGTTCAAAATCCAAGCGGACCTTCAGATATCGATTTTGAAAGCAAGCGGTCCAGAAACTAAAAAGTTCAAAATGGCGGCCTTTTTTCTCAAATCTAACATCGGATTCGTGTTCAGAGTCCATGCGGACCTACAGATATCGATTTTGGTAACAATCGGTCCAGGAACTAAAAAGTTCAAGATGGCGGCCACTTTTCTCAAATCTGACATCGGATTCGTGTTCAGAGTCCACGCGGACCTCCAGATATCGATTTTGGTAACAATCGAACCAGAAACTAAAAAGTTCAAAATGGCGGCCACTTTTCTCAAATCTGACATCGGATTCGTGTTCAGAGTCCACGCGGACCTTCAGATATCGATTTTGGAAGCAATCGGTCCACAAACTAAAAAGTTCAAGATGGCGGCCACTTTTCTCAAATCTAACATCGGATTCGTGTTCAGAGTCCATGCGGACCTACAGATATCGATTGTGGTAACAATCGGTCCAGGAACTAAAAAGTTCAAGATGGCGGCCACTTTTCTCAAATCTGACATCGGATTCGTGTTCAGAGTCCACGCGGACCTCCAGATATCGATTTTGGTAACAATCGAACCAGAAACTAAAAAGTTCAAAATGGCGGCCACTTTTCTCAAATCTGACATCGGATTCGTGTTCAGAGTCCACGCGGACCTTCAGATATCGATTTTGGAAGCAATCGGTCCACAAGCTAAAAAGTTCAAGATGGCGGCCACTTTTCTCAAATCTGACATCGTATTCGTATTCAGAGTCCACGCGGACCTCCAGATATCGATTTTGGTAACAATCGGTCCAGGAACTACAAAGTTCAAAATGGCGGCTACTTTTCACAAATCTGACATCATCGGTTTCATGTTCAGAGTCCATGCTGACATTCAGATTTCAATTTTGGAAGCAATCGGTTTGAGACTTGAGAACTACACTTGAGAAACGAGAAAGTTCAAGTTGGCGGCCACAAAATTCCGACTTCAGATTTTACGTGTAGTCCGCAGAAACCACCAGCGGGGCTAGTACGCCAACCCACGGTAGCGACATCACATCCATCTGTAAAATTTAGTCTTTTATCGCGTTCGTTTGCGTGCAAATAGAAAGAGAGCGGAAGCATGATAGCGCTATATCACGCCATCGCGGGTTGGCGTACTAGCCCCGCAGATATCGACCAATACGTGCGATTTTTGAACATCACACGTTCATACGAGTAGTAGAAAGATGCATAATCACCATAGTAATTTTGACATTTTCTTCTACTCGTTTGAACGTTTGATTGTTAGAAAATCGCACTCCTGCACTGGTAGCATGACAACCCGCGATAGCCGTGATACGGCTTTATCACATCTTTTATCTCTTTCGTTTGAGCGCGAACGAACGAGATAAAAGACGTGATAAAGCCGTATCACGGCTATCGCGGGTTGTCATGCTACCAGAAGTGCGATTTTTGAAAATCATACGAGCGACTTGGCAGTAGAAAATGTCAAAATGACTATGGAGATTATGCATCTTTCTACTGCAAAGTCGCTCGTATGATTTTCAAAAATCGCACTTCAGTGCTGGTAGCAATCGGGTGAAAAACAAAAAAGTGAGGCGTGTCGGCTACATGTAGCATAATAGAACGTGGGTATTTTATTATTAATCGTGCGGTGCGGTGCCCGCTCCCTCCACCCTTCCGCACCCCTCCTCTCATTGCGGCTCATCGAGGCTTTGCGCGCGCCGTACGAAAATTGATAATGATAACAATTATAAAGATTTTTAAATGGGGCCTATATTTTATGAGATACTTTAAAAACCCGTTTTATTTAGGTCTACTGTAACTTGTAAATTCATTAAAATAGATCGAAATATTTTCCGAAGTAAGTTATTGCCCAAAAATAATAAAACTGTGATCGAAAATGAAAACTTTTAGATTATTGTGCAAGACGATATATTCAAAGTAATTAATACGTACAAAAAGACAAAAATTGATCGACTAAATTTCCTGAAGTAGTTATGGAACAAAAACGGTAGTTTTATATTTCTCCCTTCCTAAATTCTAAAATGTTCCTGGATACCGTCACATAATATGCTAATTAGTATATACCAAAGGAATTTCGAATCGAACATTTTTCCACCGAGAGCTACGAGTGATTTTTATGTTTAGGTACAAATACCTAATATCCGAATAAAAAAATTCTTAGATATTGTGTCAACCGTAATCTTTATACTTCACTTTATCACACTGCAAAGTTTCAGCGATCGGTGAATTACTGTTAGGGTCATACCCATAAAATGATCGGACTATCTATAGAAAATTAATTTTCGCGAAGTTCGCTCGTTCAAGCTGACTCGATCGTGCGTTACTTCATGCACGTATTGTATGTAGTCTTGACATCAAATTTGACAAAATAAAGCAAAACCGTTCGATGGATTTGTTAACCCATCTTATACACTATTCAATTTAAGTGGTTTCACTTTCAGTACTTTTACCAAAGAACATAGCTTTTTACCAGACTGTTCCAGGGTATTGTGATTTTACCCAAAATATGCGCTTTCTGAAAAATCATTAAGAGGGCTATCGGAGTCCAGTGGCGCCCTCGCCACAATAATAAAGATTTCTTAATAAAAAAAAACCTAAATTAAAAAAGTGCTCAACGGAAAAAAAGCCTTCTTTATTGAGAAATCTTTATTATTGTGACGAGGGCGCCAGCGCCACTGGACTCCGATAGCCCTCTTAAACATTTTAGAATTGAGATTATGAAAAAGAACGGAAAACTAATTCTTATACTAAATAATTCTTTATAATATATTAGTAGGCAGGTGACAGTTTTTTTCGGTGTCTTTTCTGTTTAGTGACTCTAAGCATACCAAAAAATCTCTAGATAAACTGTGTTCACATTTTCATTTCTTATGAAAATAAGGTTCAATTTAATTTCACGTAATCGATAGTACCTACTTTATTTGACTATGGTAGGTACTATGAGTTCTGAAGGCAAATCATCTCACGCTTTTGTAAAAAATTACCAGTGTATAAAGTCTACGACACGACACCCACGGTAAGATATTTGGTGGCCTATTCTAAACCGGAATGACGCAGCCAGCACATTGTAACACCTGTAAATCTTTGTTACTTTTCGCGGTTAGAATCAATTCCCTCGCAATTCTCGTGGAACAGACGAACGGACGGTTATTTTTATAGCAATGCTCCGCTGTGGTCTCAGTTATATTGCATGTTTATTGAATTGTGTTACAGTTTGCTGTGAACTGTGGTTGCATGAATGGAACGTCGAAAGCTCCTAATGCTTCATACTCCAAGATCTCACTGCAAGTTCTCCTCACCCTTTGGCAACCATACATTGTTCTAGTTGAAAGGTCATAGTTTAGGAGTCCTAAAACAACGGGATTGCCACCCTAAAGCCTATCTCAAGCCTCATTTATTTAGGCCCTAAAAATTATTAAAAGAATGTCTGAAAAGTAAAATGAATTAAACATACAAAAATAGCAGCGCAGGACCGGTCGAGGTGGCGATCCTTGTGGGAGGCCTATGTCTAGCAGACTGGCAGCAGTGGACATTTGTCGGCTGAGATGATAATGATTTTCTTTGCAATTTCTTTCTTTCTATTTAGGTAAATGCAATTTGAAAATTGCCTTTCGCCAACAATTTTCGCAAACAAACAAAAACCTTTCGTTATCTAGTATGGTATGTTGTCTTATGTTTTGGGGTAACTTTTCAGTCACTGTCTACATTTTATTTAAGTCTTGCCGATCGATTTATAATAAAAGTGCGGTAGGTAGGTATCATAATGTAGAGTTATAGAGTATTCTTTATGGCTATAAACTCTTTTGTTTTTTATCCGTCGCGTCGCGTCGGTCCCCTTCTGGTAGTCTATAAAATGTTACCAAATCTTATTCTCAGTGAGTCCTCACATTTCATACTCTAACCCCTTGCGAGCTTTTACTATTATCTTCATAAAAAACCCGTTTATTTCCATCACTTCGAAACTATCCTTTATTCTTGAGCTTTAGAGTTGGTGTTACTTTGGAGGAAGGTTGCAAGAAAGGTCTGGGGGTTGGCATTATTCAAAATAAATGGGTTTTGACAGTTTTATTCTTTAATATCGGATATTGCAGGGTTCCGCGGAACTGGCTCACACGTTCCACTTTACTATAAAATTCTTGAAGATTTTTTGTATAATAATTGCACCGAGTTCGCGAGTGTTTATTTATTTTTAACTGAATAAAATACGTTGTCAAGTAAATCCGGATAGCCACCACCGTTACGAAATTTTAATCGGAAAGCCTCAAGTGATGTGCTACGTACAAACTAAACTCTTAAAAAACTAGTCTGTTTTAGAGCAAAGATTCTGAAAGAATAAGAGACACATTTCGGAGAGTGTGCGACGGAATTACACGATTTAATACCTCCGTCTCCCTTTCATCTGCGGGGACGAGACGCAGGCTGGGTTTCCACCCTTATGTCGTTGACCTACCAGCAATTCGCACGAAGAAGTTTGCTTCTTCTTTCATAGTGCGCACGGCTAAGGAGTGGAACGCACTGCCTGCGGACCTGTTCCCTGAGCAATACAACCTGGGCCTCTTCAAGGCAAGAGTGAATAGGCATCTTTCTAGGTAAGCATGCTACATCTTCGGCCTCATCATCACCCAACATCAGGTGAGATTGGGGTCAAATGTTTACCTATCGAACATAAAAAAAAAAAAAAAAAAAAAAAAAGACTTTAAGATTCATGAATGAGAAATAAGTAAAATTCTGACTTTTTATTTACAACATTTACAATAATGGTACAGTCGGCCGCAATAAGTTATATACACTTTAGTACTACGACGTAGAACAAAAGTGTATACAACTTATTGCGGCCGACTATACATAAACAAAAAACACTATAAAATTAATCTAGATAATGCCTAACCTAAAACATAAAAGCAGATAGCACACTAAACCTAAAAATTACAGATAATAAGTAAATGAACTAACATAAAGCGATTCAAGCCGAAGTTATGGAGAAGTCAAGACTTGGTAAGTTGAGTCTGATGGCTTTAGAAGAGAAAGTTTTCTCTGTATTTCACTGTTTATGTTTTGGTGTGAAATAAAATAATTGTTGATTGATTGATTGAGAAAGTAAATAAAATTAGTGATGGCTACTAGCATCTCATTGTCGTTAACAAAAGAAAAGTCGTCGTCGTCGTAGTCGTATTGTGAATAGTAAAGACATAGAAAAAATGATTTGCCACAAAAAGTACAAAAGTATTTTCTTTTTTCCCTTACTTATTGCAGCTCGTATGAGTGCCCTTTCCCCCTCAGCACCTATATGCAGTAAGTAGCATAACGGGGTACTTCACGGAGGCACTATGTTAACTGATTTATTGCTAAATGATCTACCGAATAAGCTTTAATTTGATGTACCTACTGCGCGTAAGGCGCAGGAGCATGAAACTTGGTGATTTTTTTATAATGAAAATAAATAAAGAAATAAAAGGATATTTATTCATCAGAAAAAGATACTTACAAGTATTAACACTATCATCAACATTTCCTGAGGGAGGGTTTCCTTCAATGGGAGTAATCAATCTTTTAGTGTATTTAGGGTTGAAATTACCTACCTACGTCTTATTAAGTTAAATTATGTAGAACTATATAATGTTTGTTACCTATTCTGTGGTTAAATAATGAGATGACAGGCTTTTCGCCTAAAATAGCACTTTAAATTCTACAAGAAACGCATCGACCTATATGCCTATGTACCAGAGAGAAATGTTCTCTCTTGTCACCTTCTACGTCACAATAGAAAGATATTTCTAATGTGCCCATGAATGTGCCCATAGTTTTATAATATATCGAATGTGCCACAGGGAGATATGCTGACGCCCATGTTCCTCTCAGGAAAAGACAATAAATCACCAATCGATTCTGTCAGAAATCTCTCGCTTCTTCAACATCCAGAGTCTCCATACATTAGGTATGCAATGTATGCTCGTCGGTTTCGGGTAAGTAGGATAATTTTAGACCCTAATTTATAAAACACTTTGTTGAACACTTAAAGTCGTTGAACGCCTTCGTTACTAATGTACCCTTCTTAAGTACTGGATGTTATAAGGGATGTATTATTCTGTATTTTTTATGTGTTTTTGTGCTTAATAAATATAAGTATTTATTCTGTATCTATCAGTAAAGTTGTTAATCGGTTTGACTTCCATTATCAAACACTTTCCATTTATTTTAACACAGTAAGAACTCTATTCCATGTGCTAATGAATTCCCCAAGTAAAAACCCACAAATCTTTTAGATAAACCCCTTTTTTACCTGAAACTAAGGATCGAGGCGGTACCACTACGTACTCGTTCCGAGTAACAGATAGTGTGATATTTATGGCAGTTATGTTACTTTAGGAGCTGCTAATGGTAATAGGTTACTATAGAATATAGATAATAGTCTATTAGTAGAGGCAAAGAGAAGTAGAGGGGCTAATAAAGACGATGCTGATGTAATAATCGAGTTGATTATGAAGTTCTAGTATTTTTAACCGACTTCAAAAAAGGAGTTTAGTTTAGTTTTAACGTTTTTTTTTTACTCAATACTCAATACTCAATACTCAATATATTTATTGCATTCCATAATGTACAGTAAGATGTTAACTTATAAACTATGAGATCATTATGGACCCTGTAGGGCACAGCAATTATACAATTGGCTACTTGACAACTAGTCAAATCAGCTACTCTTTATCGGACGTCAAAACATGCGCTTTGTATGAAGATTTGTACTAAATATTGAGTTGTGACGTCATCAACATTTTCATTACTTTTTAGTTTATCTTGTTATTAAAAATAGTATTCAAGCTAAAAACTCAATGAAAATGGGAGTTTAGCGTTATTTTCTAACCCTTTTTTTATTGAGTAGATAAAAATAAAATATATTGAATGTAGTCAAATACCCAATTATAAAAACAATAGAAATGAAAATAGTAGGTAGGTACATAGCGTAGGTCTTAAAAGTTGGTAAAAACAAAGGTAATCGCGGATAACTTCGTCGTTTATGAACTGATTTTGATGATTCTTTTTTTGTTGGAAAGGAGATATCCCAAGGGTGGTCCCATGATAAGGAAACCAGGATCTGATGATGGATCCCAGAGAAATCGAGGGGAACCTTCGAAAACCGTAGTGCCGACTAGTGCGTTTGTTAATTTGAAGCACTACTGTTAAATCGAACTAATGAATTCACCACTGAAAATTGTGAAATAAACAAAATTTTAACAAATGTAAGCTCGACGGGAAGCTGGATTAATCAAACTCGTTCAATGCCAACAATTAAAGTTTATTGTTTAACACTTCACTAGTTTTATACATTACACGATTCAATCACTTCATAATTAATTTTTAGGATCATTATGCACGAAACATGTTAACACGTCAATAGCTAGTTTTCGAATGATAACCGTTTTGAAAAGAGTGAGCGAACGAACGAACGGCGAATGAATCGATTCAAAGAATGATCGATAACGAATCGAGTTGATGAGTTGTACCTCAATGTTGCCAGCATAGATAAAAAGTAAATAGGCGATGGTCTATCGATATGCTCGTTACAGTCGGCCATCCTCCCCAAAACGAGTCTCTTCGTTTCTCATAAAATAAAAATGGGTAACGTTACTTAATGCAACTGCTAACAATAAAATTATCAAATATTATCAAATAACATATTTCTCAAATCATATTTAATTATTTACCAAACACAAAAATGGTCAAGAGCGTTTTTCTAATCTATTGCAATTTAATATTAGTTAATTCATAATTCATTTACTGCATCATATTGAAAGTACATAAAGGTGGTTATATACAATTTGTAGTATCTCATATGATACTCATTTATGGGCACAGCAAAACCTATCTATAAATCAGAATTTTCAAAAAACAGTTTGGCTGCAGTGCTCGTATAACGTTTGGACCAGCGGACGGTGCTCTAGCACCACTCATGCCCTGTGATAGGCAGCATCCTCATATGTCCAAATGCTATGCTTCACTTTAATATCAAGATCATTAAACAAACAAAATCTATATAGTACACTTAATTTAAATAACGATAACGATTCAATCCTAGTCTTGTGCTGATTTATTACAAATATTTAATCACTTATCCATAAAAAATCTCTTTCCTTATTTTTATTCCCTTAAGCCAGGTGGTGAAGTGAAATCGTTCAAATATACAATACCATTGACTGTAGTGCTATAGTACCACTCAAGGCTGCGCTTCAACGCCGTTCTTGCCCTCGTGTGATAATGCAACACCCTCACTTTCACTTGTATCAAATAAGTGTTACAGTACCACTCTGGGCTGCGCTCCAGCGCCGTTCTTGCCCTCGTGTGGTAATGCAACACACTCACTTTCACTTGTATCAAATAAGTGCTACAGTACCACTCTGAGCTGCGCTCCAGCGCCGTTCTTGCCCTCGTGTGATACTGCAACACCCTCACTTTCACTTGTATCAAATAAGTGCTACAGTACCACTCTGGGCTGCGCTCCAGCGCCGTTATTGCCCTCGTGTGATAACGCAACACATTCACTTGTCAAATAGTATGTTTCTCCTTCGGGCGGCAAGTTCATATGCCAATCCTGCCCGACATACCACTTCGACTCTTAATCACTATCCAACATAATCACTTTCCAATTCCTTTAATCATTTATAATCTGATTCGTTATGTATAATTCAATTCAAATTGAATTACGTGCAAAAATTGGATTAATAGTTTTAGGGTTCAGATTTCGAATTAATTGTCCAATGAGTAATACTACTGGCTATGTGCGAAGTGCGTAGCGGGAATAGTCAAATCGATCTCAGCGCATGCTGTGGCAAAATTGTGAACCATTTCCAGACCCAGATCAACCTGTCAAATTCGCTTTAGAATCTATGCAAATCCTATGCACGCTCACGTATTCACTAAAGTTTCAGAACTACAACGAATAATTAGTATCAACTAGACATGGATGAGGTGTCCATGCCGAAGTTGGCATCCAGGTGCTAGGGGATTTCAGTTTAACCATTACTGTCTTCTCTTCAATAAATACATATTCGATATTTCAGCTAATAGATAGTGAATATTTTTAATACATTTAATCTTAACCTAACATCTAAGTACAAATAATGCTCGTGTCCGTTATGACTCTGATGGTGCTGATGTTGTGCACACAGACAATACGATACACTTTGCATTAAAATTTAATTAAATACAAATCCATTTCACTGTGACAGTCAATAATTTATTAAAATTATTGACTGTCTGGATTATTAAATCCAAAGGAAAATTCTCATTAGCTTAATCTTTATTAATACTCGGGGAGCAAGCAGGCAACACATAAAATTCACTGCAATGAAATGTTTGACCAATCGCTACTATATAATTATTATCATGTAATTTCCCTTTTCTGTGATGATATCTCTGAATGACAATCTTATATTCTAGAATAAATATATATTCTAGAATAATAATATATATATTCTTACCATACTGTTAATTCACTTGCTAAGAATCTTTTAGTTGGTCAAGCTCAAATAAACCTCTGTATACAAGGCGTTGTGCTCAAACGAAATAATTATCATAAACAATATAGTTTGGGCTCATGGTCATACATCATAAATGCTACTTAGTTTCTGCCTTTTTTTATATGTGAAGGAATATGATGGCAAGTTTACATGTTCGTTAAAAACATCGAAAATTACCTACTTAAGTTTTATAACTATGTTCACTGGTCGGAAAAGCACTGAAGTCGTCCGTTTATAATATAGTTAAGATGAGAATATCTGCATTAGTATAATAATCTCAAGATCGACCGCCGTTTCTTTGTTTAACTACAACATTCGTCAACATTGATAGAAGAGTTATCCTGAGTGCTGAGTTTTCCTTTACTCTGTGATGGTCCTGTCTGTTATGATTGGGCACTGGCGTAACGTATAACATAAAATAAGAATAGATTAAAATGATAATTATTATAATTAGAATAAAATGTGTAGCAACTTAGAAGTCGCGGGCAAAGTGAACTACAAAGCTGCGTATACTTTCTGAATACCTAGCAAAATGTCATATTATTTATTTTAAAACCTCAATCTTATGTGATTTGAAGAGACTTTCATATAAATATTATCGTTTCTCGTTTTTCGTTTCTTCAGACCGCAAGCATACTGGTAGCTAATATCTTGCTGAGTATTTATCACTGTCACTATCACTTTTACTATGAAACTCATTCCTAACTTTGTTTCATAGAGATTTCTCGACATTTAACCATTCCCAACCCGGTTTTAGGACAACAAAAGCTAAGCAATGGGTGGTTCAATAATATCGCAACCGTGGGATTTCAAGAATTAAGAGTCTCTTTCACAGCTAAACTTTTATATCTTTCTGAAATGCTTGGTTTTCAGTAGATGCCACATTAATAGTCTTACTTTCTATTAGCAACGCCATTCATTCGTAAGACAGGCTTTTTCTGTAAGCCTGTGCTGTGCTGTGCTGTGCTGCGTAAAAGACTGTTGTAAAATAATCATCCACAGCAAAACTTCAAATACTACTCTCAATCTTTGGATACTTGAACTTTTAGTTTACTTATAACTGTGTCGACACAATACGTAACCGCACAGGTTGCCATATGAAATTAAATTTCAGAGCAACGCCGTCGCAAGTCAAATTTCACTTTTATATGTATATATTTTTTGCTTTTAATATGTAATACCTCTAATGGAAAATCTGTTAATAATGCTTCTTTACACTCAAAAGGTCTACAATGTATCATCATACTTGATATAAAATGTTTGCATACCTTTATGGTGCAATATATGCAGGAAAATTTTATTCCAGTAAAATCTTCACTATCACTATCCTATATTACTTTTGCAAATGTACTATAATTTAATCATTAACATTATTGGTCTGATTCTGGTAGCTTCAATGAGACCAGATAATCCGTAGTCCAAGATATTTATTTATTTATTTTTAGTATCATCATCATCATCATCATTATCGCTATCGTTCGAAATTTCGAAAAATACGTACGTTACAAATATAATACCTGTCTTAGAATAAAGTAATTTTATCTATTCGCCTGTCACGAGTTTCACGAGTTATTACGAGTTGTCACGAGTTATCACGAGTTGTCACGAGTTTTTCACGAGTTGTTACGAGTTGTCACGAGCTGTCACGAGTTGTCACGAGTTGTCACGAAATGTCACGAGTTGTCACGAGTTGTCGCGAGTTGTCACCTGTCACGGTTCACGAGTCACAGTCATAGTTCACGAGTCGTACACGAGTCACATAGCACAATCAAAGCATTCAACTATGGTTACAACCATAATACTTGCCTAAGATAATAATGATAATCTATTCATGAACACGACTCGCGGTTCACGGGTCGCGGTTCTTCTCGAGTCTCCCTTCTTGAGTCTCAATCCATGAATCGCGGTTCACGAGTCAGTTCATGAGTTGCAGTGCACGAGTTGCAGTTCACGAGTCATATCGCATAAATTAAAGGGACAGAGTCTGTTGAAATAATTATAATATCTCACTCCTAGTCTGCGCGCGATTTTCTATCAACTAATCTGTGCATGATACAATTCACTGTTTGCTTATCTACAGTTTTACAATCAGACTATAAACTTTCTTCCTATTCTATATTTATAAATAATGTATTTTATTCAAAAGTTTATTGCAATTATCGAAGAGATTCACCAAGGCGTGTTCTCTCAAGCATTTCTGTCGTAGTTTAACTGAAAATAAATCTCTCCTCATAATGCTTTCATTCGATTTAGAAATGCTTAACAGAGGGCGGGCCTTGGTGCATGATTTCAAGTCTCAACTCAACCTTCAGTCAATTCAGGCCAATTCAAGCCTGTTACAATTTCTGTACCTTATTAACTAATAAGTATTAATTTTATCTGTCTATAGTGGGTCAAATGGAAATGATTCACGATTCCTCAAGTTTCAAATCCCTAGTACAAGAAGGTTCCTTATGTCTCTGTTCATATTGATTATGAGATTCAGAACGCGTCGCTTTGATGCCTTCTTTCCGCGGTTCGGAAACTAAAAATGTTGACATAAATCATCATCACTTTCATATGTTCGTAACTAATTCATGTGTACTTGTTTCGTTACTTGTGATCTCGAGTTTCCAGGCAATTTCTCATGAAGGCCACGGTCGCTTCCTTGGGTGGCGGCACCGCACCAGCAATGAAAGCAGCAGTGATGCTGTCCATTGTCAACAATGACTGGTTTCTCTATTCTCGTCACTTGGTCTCTGAAACTTGAAATAATATGTGGTTAGTCAATCTTGCGATTTTCTGAACAACATGACGACTGTTGTCATCTAAATATACAGCGCATAAAGCTGTTCGCTTCAAAATTTATCCAAATCGGCCATACATCACTGACTAGGTTTACTGTAAGTATATCTGTCTGTCATACAAGTCTGTCAATCGTCCCTCAATATGCTAATAATGTGATATACATTCAACTGGGCCACGTCATTAGGAAATCAAATGCCTCAATTTTGAAACAAAATATTTAATTTATATTGTCCACTATCTACTAGTCGTGTCGACGGGTTCACTACCAGTCGTACTGGCCATAATTTGTGCACATCCAGTGAAATGAGGACATTTTATTTCATTTGTTTTCAGTATATAGAATATAATATTTTTGTTTATCCTCTCGGGGATATAGTCGTAAGCATTTGCATCAAAATAACAACACACTGCCGATCAGTTTTAATGTTTGCCAACTTGCTTCTCACTACAATGATACAAGTTTCAGAAAAATGTAAATGTAGATAGACCATGAGATGGAATGGAAAAACATGTAGGTACCTCTATTCTGTCCCGCGTTTTATGCAGACTCAGTCACGTGTTAAAGTGTAATGTAATGTATAAATGTTACACTATGGTCTTATCAAACAAAGAATAAAAATCTGCGCGTTTCCGTCTGATTCCTCTGATATGGCAAGTGCCATTAACATAGCTAGTCGATTCTTGTACATCAAAATGCGATTCACAAAGTATATACATGACAGAATTATCCCAAGATGGTTTTTAATAGACCATACGCTAGGCTTTAGGCTATTTCATAGCGTTTATCACATTAACGTTTAAGAAACAGAAATTGAGCAGAAATATACATTACCTTGATATTGACTTCGTTTGGTGGGCGTTATGCAAAGAAAATTTTGCATTGTCCTGCCACTTCTGAAGATGTAAGCTCGACGGGAAGCTGGATTAATCAAACTCGTTCAATGCCAACAATTAAAGTTTATTGTTTAACACTTCACTAGTTTTATACATTACACGATTCAATCACTTCATAATTAATTTTTAGGATCATTATGCACGAAACATGTTAACACGTCAATAGCTAGTTTTCGAATGATAACCGTTTTGAAAAGAGTGAGCGAACGAACGAACGGCGAATGAATCGATTCAAAGAATGATCGATAACGAATCGAGTTGATGAGTTGTACCTCAATGTTGCCAGCATATACCCCAATCATTTTAGCGTGTTTAGTATGGAGGACGTCGAAGTAATCTTTATTCGTACTTTTAAATCGTAATTGGCATCATTTAGTGATGAAAGTAAAGCCTGAAAAATTATTATACAAAATATTTGTATGGAAAATAGAAAAAAAAATTAAAACTGCTGGAAGGCTTGTAACTCATTCAGAAAGAAATCTAAAACCCTCATTTTAATTAGAGTTAAATGTGATTTTTGAACATTAAAATTGACATAATAATTAAAAATGTGTTGTTTTGGGTTATTCGTTAAAAAAAGATTATGTAATTTTCAATGTTTTTTCAGTAGATACAAATACTAATTCCATATGTAAAGCGTGAATAGCCTTAGAAATAATAGTTTTATTCTATTTTATCATTCTTAAAACTAAATAATGAACCATTCAGCCGTGATTAAAAAAACCAAAATCATTATTAATATCATAATTGTAATGACTAGATTTCTTTTTAATTATGTAGAGCATTATTTTACAAAATATCTTACATACAAATAAACAAGATACGATGTCAGCTATTTATTTGTGTAAAATATTGCGAAATTTAAAAATCGACGTGTTGGCGCCACGTTTTCATTATATTGGCGCGTTGGCGCGCAAGGTGGTCGCGGGGGTGCAGGCGGGGTGGGACGCGTGGCCGGCCTCTCGCCCGGTCGTGGAATGCGTTCGCGCATTTAAGTCTATATTTTTAGGGTTCGGTACCCAAAGGGAGAAAACGGGAAACTATTACTAAACCTACGTTACCCGTCCGTCCGTCCGTCTGTCCTACCTATTTAGGGCTGTAACTTTTGAACCGTAATAGCAAGATAGTTGAAATTTTCTCAGATTGTGCGTCATTACGGCAGATTTTTTAACAAATAAAAATGTCAAAAAGTTAAAAATTAAGGGGGGTTCTCAACAAGAAACTAGTTTTTATCAACGTTTTTTCTGCACGCTCTATCGTAAAAATGGTAATTTATACAAGCGTCAAACTTAGTGTGATTATAGAGCAAACTCTACAGAATAACAACAAATACTAGAAACCAGCCAAGTGTGAGTCATTCTAGCTCTAAGGTCAAAGGTCCCGGACAAAAAAGTTCTTTTTAGGGTTCCGTACCCAAAGGGTGAAAACGGGACCCTATTACTAAGCCTACGTTGTCCGTCTGTCCGTCCGTCCGTCTGTCCGTCTGTCCGTCTGTCCGTCTGTCCGTCCATCCGTCCGTCTGTCCTACCTATTTAGGGCTGTAACTTTTGAACCGTAAATGAAAATGAAAATGAAAAAGTGTGAAGTCGAAGGCCAAGTGTGAGTCGGTCTTGCGCTAAAGGTCCCGGAAAAAAAAGTTTTTTTTTTCTATGTTAATAATGTTGTGTTCTGTGGTGGTGTGGCACGGAACCCTCGGTGCGCGAGTAGCCCGAGTGGCACTTGACTGGTTTTATTTTATCTTGCAATCACGCTAACAATTATTTGTTATAGATAGGTAGTTAGGCTTAGGTAAGTACTTCACTGCCGAAATAAATTACGTTGTTACAATTATATAAAATTACGAGCTTTTACCCGCGACTTCGTCCGCATAAATTATATACCAGATTTTAAGTCAGATAATAAGCTATCAAACAAAAAAAGTTTCATCAAAATCGGTTCAGTAGTTTTTGCGTGATACTCGAACAAACAAACACCCAAACAAACAAACATACAAACAAACAAAAAAACAAACAAACAAACAGATAGACAAAAAATCCAAAAAATTGTGATTTGGAATCAGGGACAGGTAAAAACCATGTTAATTTTTTTTTGTAAATATCTTCAATGTACAGACACATTTCTGTTACAGTTTTATAATAGTTTAGATGTAGGTACCTATACCTACCTAACTAGTTAGACGTACACAATGGGTCTGACAAACGTTTTTCACTTTACATGTCAAATAAATCTTCAAAAAATTACGATAAAAACTGTGTTTTTACTTTTTTTACATCTTCAAAAATGGCTGAGATATTAACGATCAAATTGCGTATTTCCGGACGAAGGTTTTTAAAAACGCGGGCGGGCGCCCACTAGCCGATGACGTCACACCCCCGGTCATTCGTCAGTCGCGCTCTCGTACGCTCGCTGCTGTGCAGTAAACATCGAGTTCTCTTCAGTGAAAATGGAAAAAAAGTATTGTATTGTGTCTCAGTGTTTCAATTCAACTGTGAAAACACCCGATAAACTCTTTTTTTATGTGCCTGAGGACCCAAAAATGAGAAAGAAGTGGATGACGGCCATAAAAAGAATAGATGCAATAGGGCCTAAAACTAAAGCGCACTGCTGTGAAGACCATTTCGATGTTTTTAAACTAATAAAACACAAATAATCATCAACAACAACAACCTCTTACGTGCAAGATGTGGATTGCGATTGCGAGTACCTACCTAGATTTTTTAAATCGTTGTCCATAATGTAGGTCCTAAATAAAACACACACAGACACACTTTAAGGAAGGTTTAAGCTTGAACAAATACCTACCCGACAGTAGGTAATGCTTACATAAAACATACACACCTTTTCATCTTTATTCCGCGAATTTGACAGCCCGGTAGCACAGTCGGTAGTGAACCTGCCTGCTGTGCCGAGGGTCGCGGGTTCGAATCCCGTAAGGGACAAATATTTGTATGATGAATTTGAATATTTGTACCCGAGTCATGGATGTTTGTATCTACAGGGTGAAATTGATATCATTGGCATCCTTTATCCAAACTAAGAGTCTACCCATCAAACTGAACAACTTTTACTATGGGAGCAAACCGATCAAAGCAAAAAAAAAATCTGCTGTTGCATACATTTGAGTCGAGTAGGCATTGCAGTTTAGTGGGAGCGTCGGTGGCGCGTTGCGGAGAGGTATGGACACCCAATGATGGGGGTCCAGGTTCAAATCCGCACGGACAACATGCCATGTACCAATGAGTTTTTCTAACTTATGTACGTAAAACCGACTGCTCTCAAACGGTGAAGGAAAACATCTTGAGGAAACCTGCATACACTGAAGAAGAAATTCTGATGTGTATGTGAAGTCTACCAACCCGCATTGGGCACGCGTGGTGGACTAATGCCCATACACCCTCCTTGAGGGTAGGCCTGTGCCCTGCAGTGGGACGTTTATAGGCTGATGATGATTATTATTTCGGCAGCCGTAAAATCCTTATTCTTAATAAAATATTGTGCCACCATCAAACTATCCACTCTTGGCAGATTGTCCGACTGACCTTTTTGAAAACCTTCATCCATTCTACACACCACACGGTTTACTTTAGTGTAATCGGTTATAAAATTAATGTAAAAGTATTATTTCCTTGAAATACAAGCACACTATTAGGTATAAACGAAATTAAACGAATTTTTGACGAACAAACGAAACAAAATGCACCGGACCGAGCGCCGCGCTGTGTCGCGGTCGCGGGCTGAGCGGGGGTGTGACGTCAAAGCGTGAGCGCGCGTAAACTCGGAAATTTTAAAAAGCGCTTAAACTTCTCGTCGTCATAACTTCGGAAATACTGCATGTATTGAAGTGAAATAAAAACTAATGTAATGTACATGATTCTACTCGTATCTACCTACTTAGCCTTACCTACCTACCTAATTTCAAACCTGCGCCCGCGGCATGGCGGCGCGATAAAGCGCTATCGCGCCCTAGCTCTCTTTCTTTTTGCGTACGAAAAAACGAGTTAGCAGGCACGATAAAACGTTCATCGAGGCGCCATGCCGCGGGCGCTGGGAGCCTAGGATGTAGCTAGGATTCCACTCTCGAGAAAACGACAAAAATTGAGATGTGCCTCTGTCTTTGTTACTTTGCGTATACGAAAGCGAGCGCGCATGATGGTTTTCTCGTTTTGTCGCTTTGTCGTGCGTGGCATGCTAGCCCTATAGGGTAGATACCTACCTACCTAACTAAAGCTCATAAATTACACGTAGTATGAGCAAAGCATGTAATTAGTGGGCATAACTTTACGGAGTGATAAGTTAGTTTAGTAGGTACCTACCTGCCTACTTTATGCAATGTTATAGTACTCTGTGCTACCTACCTACTGCTTTAGCAAAAATACCGTCATAGGTAAGGGATTCGTTATGCGGACATAACATGGACATGCCCTCGAATCCCGGTATTTTATGTTTTTGTTGTTGTATGTTTTTGGTGTGGAAATAAAAAATTATGTTATGATACGGAGTTGCCATAGTGAAAAAATCTAATCGTCTTTCATCTTCAAAGTACCATTGGTATTTTTCTATTATTTCTATTTAAGGTGCGCCACACACATAATTATTATGGGATTCCGAATCAAGATTGTGCTTTTGTATAGGGTTTGATGCCGAACGGACGGAATTGTGGAGGGGGAAACTCTATACGAAATCGTAATCCTGATTCGGAATTCCGGATCGGAATTCTGTATGTATGTGGCGGACCTATGAGCTTGGGAACCATTCTGGAGCAGATAATGTTAGTGAAATGTTTAAATACTTTCTTCGGCATAATGAATACCTACTCCATTTTATCGTTAGCCAAAGAAAATTCCGTGCTTTGATCAAAAGTTGAGATTTAGTTAATCTTTTGATAAAATTAATTTTGATTGAGTTTTTTTTTTTTGGTAAATTTTGGTAGGAAATGAGTAAGTAAGGAAAGTAGGTAGGTTAATATAACACGTCCCAATTTTTTGTGAGCGAGTCGGTTCGGGTCTTAAGCAATTAGTTTTCCGTGCCTACCTACTGAACTGCTACTATATGTCAAGTTGAACTGAACTCTATGTCCATGAACTCTATGTTCAACTAATGGGTAGGTTGATTTGTCACCGTGTGTGTGTACCAGTATAAACTGACACTTACTAAATATGTAGTCACATAGCAACTGAAGATCCATTTATCCTGGTAATATTTATTTTTAAATAAAGTTATACAATTTAGTGCCTTTTAAATAGCAAAATTTTCCTTCAATCGACACCCCCTTATCCGGACTACCCCCTCAGCGAATATAAGGTCCATCTTAATATGCTGACACTGTTTTTTTGACAATTCGTCGAACTGAACAGCTATCTCTATGGCACTAACATAGAAATATACGAATATAGATAAGGTGCTATTTGAAGAAGTTGAAGTCACCTTTCAAAGCCTAAAGGAATGTGATCGTGAAGGATTTGTCAAAGATCATTAAGAAATAGGTGAGAATGACATAGATCCTTTAGGAAGCTTAGAAAAACCAACTGAAAATTATGATCTGAGCGACGAAGATCTGGAAAAAATCAGTACGGTCCATTTACCGGTCGGTACTTTCGATTTTTATTTTATGGATGTGCTACTTGGGAATGTTCCTCCATTGAAAAGGGAAGATCTTCCACCAGGCTATGTGTGAAGCCTGGGGATCGGCCGTGGTCCAACAGTTCTTAGTTGGACCTTGTATACAGGGTGTAACAAAACACCCTAGTAATACTTAAAGGGGTGCCTCAGACCATCAATCTGAACAACTTTAACTATGGAACCAACGAGGAGAAAAAATAAAAAAATCTGCCATCCCATACATTTAAGTCGACACGGGACTGCAGTTTTGTATGAAACAGCAGTTTTTTTTCGCGATTTCGATGTTGGCTCCATAGTGAAAGTTGTTCAGTTTGATGGTCAGAAGCACCCCTTTAAGTATTACTAGGGTGTTTTGTTACACCCTGTATGTATCGAATCTCTGTGATTATTTCTCTTGCGCGATTCATGTCTCGCATTCGATTGTAAACCTTATGTGTAGTAGGTTACGAGTTACGTATTTAAGATGAACGTTGTCTTTTTATGGAGCATCTTTCCGAGAGCGACGGTATCGCCATCTGTTGGCATCTTTGCTATAACTTGCGGGTGTTGACATTTGTGACAAGTCCCCACAATTTCGAGACCGTCTTGGTCCAAACTTCATTGTAATAGAGTTCACATTGAATCGAAAACGTTCACTCAATTGCGAAGTTCGAATGTCCGGGTAGAGGCCCTGTATTGTATGACGGATTATCATCCGTAAAGGTATTATCTTACCTTTATTTTATACGTACCTATTATTTAAAGCGTAGTATTTAAACTATTTGAAATATTGAAAAATCTTTGTATACCTACTTTGTATTGTATTTGTCGAGAGATTTAAACTTTACTGTAAGACTGAAATACTGAAACAGCTGGTGCCATAATTTTATTATAAGACAAATATTTCCTACGCAAAACAGTACCTACGTATTTTACAGGGTGTTAGGGTAAACAGTTGCATCACCTTTGACTGCCAAATGACCGACAAACAATGGAAAATCTATTGTTATTGTGACCCGCCGGCGTTCAACGTGTTAATGGGGTAATTGTATCCATGATACTGAACAACTTTGCCAGAATCCTATTGGAAATTACCAAAAATATGTTTCGACTTTCCATACTAAATGCAATCAGGTGATCGAACGTTTGTATGAAAAGTAAAAAAAAAATTGGTTTCTTAGGGAACGGTTTTTAGTATCATGGGTACAATCACCCCTTAAAGTAATACAACTGTTTACCCTAACATCCTGTATAGTACAGAAGCCAATTTAAATAAAGTATTCAGTTAAAAACTTTCGTAGGACTGAGTAGTTTTATACCGACAAGTGGTTTCCTGAAGAGTTTTAAAATTGCTTTTTGACCTTTGATATGAGGATGTTATGAGTCATTTGGCGTATGTTTTACAAAAATTTTACCAGCAATTTCGCACCGAGAGGAGCCCAAACTTGTATGTTTAGAAAATACTTTTTGGATTTTTTGAAAACCTGTGGTTGAATGGAAATGGTGTAGTATATTTTTACAACCGCCTCATGAAGTCCTTTCATTTGATACCCCACATGACAGGTTTCAGAAGAAAATAGTTATTTGTTATGCAAGGCTGCAAAGTTGCTTTTTGGCGCGAGTACTTGTATTGAAACCTGAGCAAGCGATGGATTCTAGGATTGAATCACGAGCGAAGCGAGTAAACACGGTTGAAATACGTTTTTTATCGTCTTCTATCTCTTTCATGCAAAACAGATGTTTGTATAACACTTCGTTATTATTTGTATTAAAATACGAGAGTATGACGTCACTCCCTTTATATCTGCCTCTCGCTCTAACCGTAAATTTTAAACACTTATATTTCGGTTATTTTTGAAGATATTAAAAAATCTGTTTCACTTTAGTGAAAGATACCAAACAGTTTTAAAAAAAGATATAAAATATAAAATTTTCATCATCCCTATTATTTGGCTTATCTACAATAACGTAGAAAGAGAATAACTATAACAGACATTAAAATGATAATAATAGTTGTTTGTCCCTTTCTATGTTGAAATTGCTTACAAAATCATGCAACTTAGTCAGACAAAGGTACGATTTTTCATATTATAAGATTTTTCATATCTACGTTTATTAATAAAAAAAGAGACACCCATTTTCACCTATTATCCATTTAACATTACAGTAGCTAGATTATTTAAATTATTTCCTTTCAACCTTCGATCAAGTATAGTAGGTAGATTTTGAAACGCCGCTCGAAAAATGGCACCATCAAAGCAATGCACAATCTGGCAGCGTGGCTTGTATCGCTCTCAGTCGCTAATCGACCGTGCCTGCAAAAACAACTCACGAAAAGTGCAAAAAACAAGACGGAGTGTCATACTTTCAGTAAGTATCGCTTTGTAATCACATTATCTTCAATATTTTTTATATATCATGGCATTTAATCGCATTTTTTCTAATATTTTTGTTCATTTACAACCTCGCGGCAAGCACGCAACTATCCCTTTCACTCTCGCCTACGCGAGAATAGTGAGAAAGAACCGAGGATAATGCCTTAGAACAAGGTCGAAGGAGTCGTCATTACTTTTTTTTTTTCGTTCTTTTTAATGTGTTACATTTTATTGACTTATTTGATTAAATGTTTCGATCATTATTGTTTTCCGCAAAATGAAACTTAACTCTAATAAATTAATGTTGAAGTTGAAAATATGTATTTATATCTGTATAATGGCCGGTTCACACAGAGGCGGTTTTGCGGGAAAGCGGGCCGGCGGCGGTTTTGCGGAAAGCGAAGGCGTTCCGGAGCCTGCCACACAGGGTCCGCGCGGCGCGGTAGCGGCGCGGAGGCGGCCGGTGTGACATCCAAAGCGGCGGCGGGGCGGCGCCGCTTTTTTTTAACGGCTCTGGAATCGATTACTGAATTTTTTTGTTTCTCAACCGATTGCTTCCAAAATCGATATCTGGCGGTCCGCGTGGACTCCGAACACGAATCCGATGTCAGATTTGAGAAAAATGGCCGCCATCTTGAACTTTTTTGATTCTCAACCGATTACTTCCAAAATCGATATCAGGCGGTCCGCGTGGACTCCGAACACGAATCCGAAGTCAGATTTGAGAAAAGTGGCCGCCATCTTGAACTTTTTTGTTTCTCAACCGATTACTTCCAAAATCGATATCTGGGGGTCCGCGTGGACTCCGAACACGAATCCGATGTCAGATTTGAGAAAAGTGGGCGCCATCTTGAACTTTTTTGTTTCTCAACCGGTTGCTTCCAAAATCGATATCTGGGGGTCTGCGTGGACTCCGAACACGAATCCGAAGTCAGGTTTGAGAAAAGTGGCCGCCATCTTGAACTTTTTTGTTTCTTCAACAGGTTGCTTCCAAAATCGATATCTGGGGGTCTGCGTGGACTCCGAACACGAATCCGATGTCAGATTTGAGAAAAACGGCCGCCATCTTGAAATTTTTGTTTCTCAACCGATTGCTTTCAAAATCGATATCTGAGGGTCCGCATGGACTCCGAACACGAATCCGATGTTAGATTTGAGAAAAGTGGCCGCCATCTTGAACTTTTTTATTTCTCAACCGATTACTTCCAAAATCGACATCTGGGGGTCCGCGTGGACTCCGAACACGAATCCGATGTCAGATTTGAGAAAAGTGGCCGCCATCTTGAACTTTTTTGTTTCTCAACCGATTGCTTCCAAAATCGATATCTGGGGGTCTGCGTGGACTCCAAACACGAATCCGATGTCAGATTTGAAAAAAATGGCCGCCATCTTGAACTTTTTTGATTCTCAACCGATTGCTTCCAAAATCGATATCTGGGGGTCCACGTGGACTCCGAACACGAATCCGATGTCAGAGTTGAGAACAGTGGCCGCCATCTTGAACTTTTTTTTTCTCAACCGATTGCTTCCAAAATCGATATCTGGGGTCCACGTTGACTCCGAACACGAATCCGATGTCAGAGTTGAGAAAAGTGGCCGCCATCTTGAACTTTTTTGTTTCTCAACCGATTGCTTCCAAAATCACTAACTGACTACCTGATAACTTCTCAAATCTGACATCAGATTCGTGTTCGGATTTCACGCGGACCCTCAGGTATCGATTTTGGAAGCAAACGGTTGAGAAACAAAAAAGTTCAAGATGGCAGCCACTTTTCTCAAATCTGACATCGGATTCGTGTTTGGAGTTCACGCGGACCTTCAGATATCGATTTTGGAAGCAATCGGTTGAGAAACAAAAAAGTTCAAGATGGCGGCCACTTTTCTCAAATCTGTCATAGGATTCGTGTTCAGAGTCCACGCGGACCCCCAGATATCGATTTTGGAAGTAATCGGTTGAGAAACAAAAAAGTTCAAGATGGCGGCCACTTTTCTCAAATCTGACATCGGATTCGTGTTCGGAGTCCACGTGGACCCCCAGATATCGATTTTGGAAGCAATCGGTTGAGAAACAAAAAAGTTCAAGATGGCGGCCACTTTTCTCAAATCTGACTTCGGATTCGTGTTCGGAGTCCACGCGGACCCCCAGATATCGATTTTGGAAGTAATCGGTTGAGAAACAAAAAAGTTCAAGATGGCGGCCACTTTTCTCAAATCTAACATCGGATTCGTGTTCGGAGTCCATGCGGACCCTCAGATATCGATTTTGAAAGCAATCGGTTGAGAAACAAAAAAGTTCAAGATGGCGGCCGTTTTTCTCAAATCTGACATCGGATTCGTGTTCGGAGTCCACGCAGACCCCCAGATATCGATTTTGGAAGCAACCGGTTGAGAAACAAAAAAGTTCAAGATGGCGGCCACTTTTCTCAAATCTAACATCGGATTCGTGTTCGGAGTCCATGCGGACCCTCAGATATCGATTTTGAAAGCAATCGGTTGAGAAACAAAAAAGTTCAAGATGGCGGCCACTTTTCTCAAATCTGACTTCGGATTCGTGTTCGGAGTCCACGCGGACCCCCAGATATCGATTTTGGAAGTAATCGGTTGAGAAACAAAAAAGTTCAAGATGGCGGCCACTTTTCTCAAATCTAACATCGGATTCGTGTTCGGAGTCCATGCGGACCCTCAGATATCGATTTTGAAAGCAATCGGTTGAGAAACAAAAAAGTTCAAGATGGCGGCCGTTTTTCTCAAATCTGACATCGGATTCGTGTTCGGAGTCCACGCAGACCCCCAGATATCGATTTTGGAAGCAACCGGTTGAGAAACAAAAAAGTTCAAGATGGCGGCCACTTTTCTCAAATCTAACATCGGATTCGTGTTCGGAGTCCATGCGGACCCTCAGATATCGATTTTGAAAGCAATCGGTTGAGAAACAAAAAAGTTCAAGATGGCGGCCGTTTTTCTCAAATCTGACATCGGATTCGTGTTCGGAGTCCACGCAGACCCCCAGATATCGATTTTGGAAGTAACCGGTTGAGAAACAAAAAAGTTCAAGATGGCGGCCACTTTTCTCAAATCTGACATCGGAATCGTGTTTGGAGTCCACGCGGACCCCCAGATATCGATTTTGGAAGCAATCGGTTGAGAAACAAAAAAGTTCAAGATGGCGGCCACTTTTCTCAAATCTGACTTCGGATTCGTGTTCGGAGTCCACGCGGACCGCCAGATATCGATTTTGGAAGCAATCGGTTGAGAAACAAAAAAGTTCAAGATGGCAGCCAATTTTCTCAAATCTGACATCGGATTCGTGTTTGGAGTCCACGCGGACCCCCAGATATCGATTTTGGAAGCAATCGGTTGAGAAACAAAAAAGTTTAAAATGGCGGCCACTTTCCTCAAATCTGAGATCGGATTCGTGTTTGGAGTCCACGCGGACCCCCAGATATCGATTTTAGAAGTAATCGGTTTGAGAAACAAAAAAGTTCAAGATGGCGGCCACTTTTCTCAAATCTGTCATAGGATTCGTGTTCAGAGTCCACGCGGACCCCCAGATATCGATTTTGGAAGTAATCGGTTGAGAAACAAAAAAGTTCAAGATGGCGGCCACTTTTCTCAAATCTGACATCGGATTCGTGTTCGGAGTCCACGCGGACCCCCAGATATCGATTTTGGAAGCAATCGGTTGAGAAACAAAAAAGTTCAAGATGGCGGCCACTTTTCTCAAATCTGACTTCGGATTCGTGTTCGGAGTCCACGCGGACCCCCAGATATCGATTTTGGAAGTAATCGGTTGAGAAACAAAAAAGTTCAAGATGGCGGCCACTTTTCTCAAATCTAACATCGGATTCGTGTTCGGAGTCCATGCGGACCCTCAGATATCGATTTTGAAAGCAATCGGTTGAGAAACAAAAAAGTTCAAGATGGCGGCCGTTTTTCTCAAATCTGACATCGGATTCGTGTTCGGAGTCCACGCAGACCCCCAGATATCGATTTTGGAAGCAACCGGTTGAGAAACAAAAAAGTTCAAGATGGCGGCCACTTTTCTCAAATCTAACATCGGATTCGTGTTCGGAGTCCATGCGGACCCTCAGATATCGATTTTGAAAGCAATCGGTTGAGAAACAAAAAAGTTCAAGATGGCGGCCGTTTTTCTCAAATCTGACATCGGATTCGTGTTCGGAGTCCACGCAGACCCCCAGATATCGATTTTGGAAGCAACCGGTTGAGAAACAAAAAAGTTCAAGATGGCGGCCACTTTTCTCAAATCTGACATCGGAATCGTGTTTGGAGTCCACGCGGACCCCCAGATATCGATTTTGGAAGCAATCGGTTGAGAAACAAAAAAGTTCAAGATGGCGGCCACTTTTCTCAAATCTGACTTCGGATTCGTGTTCGGAGTCCACGCGGACCGCCAGATATCGATTTTGGAAGCAATCGGTTGAGAATCAAAAAAGTTCAAGATGGCGGCCATTTTTCTCAAATCTGACATCGGATTCGTGTTCGGAGTCCACGCGGACCGCTAGATATCGATTTTGGAAGCAATCGGTTGAGAAACAAAAAAATTCAGTCATCGATTCCAGAGCCGTTAAAAAAAAAGCGGCGCCGCACCGCAGCCGCTTTGGATGTCACACCGGCCGCCTCCGCGCCGCTACCGCGCCGCGCGGACCCTGTGTGGCAGGCTCCGGAACGCCTTCGCTTTCCGCAAAACCGCCGCCGGCCCGCTTTCCCGCAAAACCGCCTCTGTGTGAACCGGCCATTAAGTAAGAATTGACGCGGCGCGCCGCAGATTGGGTTTGGTTTAAGCGAGCGCGCATGATGGTTTTCTCGTTTTGTCGCTTTGTCGTGCGTGGAATGCTAGCCCTACTATTTATCTACCCTGTATTTGATCGCAGCCTACAACCGTTCCTTTAATATTTGAGAGTCAAAGCAATATTACTTCAAGTTTACTATTCACCCTAATCAATTGCATAATAAGTACAAAACAAAGGTAGGTACTTAATCAGGTAATCAGGGAAGCACCATAATTCTTCACCCCAAGAAATACAAGGTTTATAGGGAACGAGCTTTTACCCGCGACTTCGTCCGCATAAATTATATACCAGATTTTAAGTCAGATGATAAGCTATCAAACAAAAAATGTTTCATCAAAATCGGTTCAGTAGTTTTTGCGTGATACTCGAACAAACAAACAAACGAACAAACAAACAAACAAACAAACAAACAGACAGACAAAATTTTTGATTTGGAATCAGCGAAGCCTAAAAACCATATCGTAATCTTTTTTTTGTAAATATCTTCAATGAACAGACACACTTCTGTTACAGTTTTATAATAGTTTAGATAGGGCTAAAGATGCATTCAGTGTCATCCAATATTTTTTCTTTACATAAAATCTTATCACAAAGAATCGCTCTTCTGATGAGATTTGTTTAATGAAATTGTAATTTTATCACGTATTATTAGTTTATTACAACCTAAAAAAAAAAATCTCAGCGACTCCACACCTCCTATAATCCATGTTCCAAGCCACAGTGACAAGCACATGGCGCCAGTGTGACCAGATACAATTTTACGAAAATACCGAGCCACCGAGGAAAACATCATGAGGAAACCTGCATGCTTCAATTTCGATGCATGTATTGTACCTGCTGTCCGTTACAAGTGGCGACGGGCTCACTCCCTGTCGCACTGTACAGGGTTTCGGTACTACTAGTGAAACGTGGATGTTCTGATGTTTCAGAATATCTCTGACTACCATCGGGGAATATAGTCGTGAGCATATGCATGCATGCATGCCGAGGCACCTCAAAAATACTGAAATATACCAACTTGCACAGGGAAAATATACCAATAACAATACTGATTTGCAAATCAAGTTTTATTCATTTAACATCACAATAAATGTTAGAATGGATATTTTAACATTATATTCGGTTCGGAGGATTAAAATGACAAAAACGTAGGTACTATAAATTTGGGGATCTTTGCTCCAGAATGAAAATGTGGACTAAATCCGGGATTCCCTGAAAATGTTCACGAGGACGATCGCTACGGTGCTGCTATAACTTTTTATGCAAAATATACCCAAAAATACTGACTTCCGCCACTACATCTACAAAAATACTGATGCTCGGAAAAGTCGATAAAATATACCAAAAAAGTATTAAAATACAGAATCTGGTCACACTGCATGGCGCGGCGGCACGGATTCCGGCGGCGCACTGCCATTTTGCCGCCATTGGCTATATATCGCCTTACTATTCTAACGCACGTCCAATAAAATGAGCACGTCTCACTCCTGCGTGTGCACGGTTTGGTAAGCAGTTCCAAAATGACGTTACACGCATATCCTTTGTGACGATTTTGTACTTTATTACTTTAACCGTAAAGGTCATTTCAAAATGAATATTTTTTAATAAGTAAAAAGTGAAACAACTGGCTTTCGACGTTATCACTGCGCATTAAGGTCTATGTTAAGATGAAAGGCTGACGAGGTATATACCTGAATAAGTATGAATTGACGCGGCGCCGCAGATTCGGTGTGGTTTTGCATAAGACTGTACGTCTATCCTATATTTGGTCGCAGCTTTCAACGAATAAATGAGAGGGTATGTCCACGCTATGTCGATATTCGAATCCCGGGAAGTGGGTCTACTTTTTCCATTCACTTACAACTACTTGTGTATAGTTTTTTGACGGCCCAATAGCTCAGCTTAGCTGGTAGGCCTGCCTGTTTATACGAGGGTTGCGGGTTCGAATCCGTAAAGAGCAAATATTTGTATGGTGAATATATGAAAACTTGTTGGTACTCAAGTCATGTATGTTTGTATCTATAATAAATATGTATTCTATAAAATGATAATAGTCTTATCATTAATTAAAGGTACATAATATTTCATTCTTTTCCGTGCTAGATTCTACTAACTTTAAATGGGATTCGATAATTTGTTTGTATGACAATGTTCCACATATTTATTTTTTATAGGTAGGTACTTACTTAGTAATACTTACAAAAAAAGCCGTGGTGGTCTGGATTGTAGACTTGTGTGGATTGGTGGACTAGACGTCTAGTATTTCTCTACACGCGCGACTCGGTTTTTTTTTTTCGGCTTTTGCTCTTCGAAAAGTGAGGTTACACCACGTCTAGTATGATTTCTCTACTTGCGCGCGTCTCGACTTTTTTCCGTACTACATATCTCGGCAAGCGAGGTTTTAGCTCTACAAAAAACGTAGGTACAAGCTAGTTTATATGCAGCAAAAGCGCGTCGCACGCCTGTAGAGAAATCTATACTAGACGTGCTGCACACATAAACTTCCATATCGCATTATTCTCGCCTTATCCGCACAATCTGGGCCCTGTTTAATAAACTAGACAATGACAATTTGACAATGACAATTCAGAGTACATAGCTGGAATGCTAGGACACATGACTGTAGCACTGCAAGTTTAGCGTCATTAGTAACCAGCAATGTACTTACTCTGAATTGTCATTGCTATTGTCGCATTTATTAAACAGGGCCCTGCACCGCCACCGCACCCCATAGAAAATGATGAAAATCGAGATGAGCCTTCATCTTTGTTGTTTTGCTAATGCCAAAAAGAGCGCACATGACGCTTTTCTCGTTTTGTCCTTTTGTCGCGTGGGTGGTATGCTAGCCGTGCAGTACCATGACACATAAAGTCCACCACGTACATACGGAATTCCGAACCGGAACTCCGAATCAGGATTATCTACGATTTATTTCGTATGGATTTTCCCCTGCAGAATTCCGTTCGGATTTGCGTAGGTACCTATCAAATCCTAGGTATACAAAATCACAATTCTGATTCGGAATTCTGAATTCTATATGTGTGTGGCGGGTCTAAATCACCACCAAATAATATTTTTTTCGAAATTCGTGTTTTCTTAATTTTTTTAATGTTTTGAAGCCGTTTGTCATAAATCACAAAAATAGCTATCGAAAAAAAGTAACTTTGGTACCACTTCAGGCAATCACACACATACCTTCTAATAACAAGCTAATAACAGTAACTAGTGAAATACCGACTTATTTTTGAATATTAGGTATACCTACCTATCTACCTATCTTTATTATCGGGAACAATTTTGATAACATGAACATTCTACACAAACATAATTATTCGAGGAACATCGAACTACCTTCCTTTTCCGATCGGATAGGCACACGGTCACGGTCGGTCGGTCGTCTATGCTCGACACCACTCCGCCCGCTTTTAAATTTAAACTCTATTGCTACCTGCGTAAAGATGATATCGCGCTGCGTACTTTTATTATATTCTTTATTTATTATTATCCATGAGAATTTTATTTTTATAATAGTGTTTACAATTGTTTAATGTACTAAATGCAATTATTAAAATAAGATTTTCCTCTTACTAATCCATCTTGAACCATAAATCATGTAAATTACAGATTGAGGTACTGCTTGGAGCAATCTTTCTAAGAATTGATATCTTTTGTTTATAATATAAGATATAAAGTATATATCAAAAAATATTGCCATTAGGTATTACGGCTTAGGCACCATATACAAATTTCTAGTTTTGACGCTGCAGTTGTTACTTCAAGCATATGCAGTCGATCTAAGTTTTTAATTTTCTGATATATAAATAATAGCAATTAATTTAATGAAATGTGCAAAACAACAATGCCATAAATATTGTAGATCGGGATTGCTGCAATTAAACGCAAAATGTAAAATTTAGGACTGTTGCTGACGTAATTTTTTTTTAATTTTGTTCCATTTCTTGGAGAGGTTTGTTCTAATCTAAGATTCCGAAAAAAAAATGCAATTCTAAATTATTCCCGGGTCAACGCGTAAAATGACTGGCCTAATAGATAAAAAGTAAATAGGCGATGGTCTATCGATATGCTCGTTACACAAAAAATTAAACCGCCTTCAAAAAAACTAAAAAGTTAAAAAATAATATTGCAGCCGATGACTTTTTCGTTCGCATCATAAGAACATTAATTTGTTTTATAGAAGTCGGTGTCAAGCCAAGCCAAAAAACGAATGCAAGCCCTGTAGCGAATCATACCGGCTTGACAGCGACTTCGATAAAACAAATTAATGTTCTTATGATGCGAACGAAAAAGTCATCGGCTGCAATATTATTTTTTAACTTTTTAGTTTTTTTGAAGGCGGTTTGAATTTTTTGTTAAAATTTTTTATTAAATATTTGTTTTCAAAGAACTAACTTGATCGCTATATAACTTGCCGTCACCAATTTCTGATTGGCCAGCCTCATAAAAATTGGCCTCTCCACCTTATGAGAGAAGATGAGCTTTGGTGAGAGGGGGCATTTTATTCAGCAGTGAGATTGTACTGCTTATCTTCATATCTGTCTAGGTGATAGCATAATCGGTTGGTACTTTTTCTGTAAGATACTCTTCGTCAAAGGTGGTGAAGCGAGATTGTATTTCGGTGCCCTTTGGTCAGCAAGAAGCACCAAATTGCATCAATACACTGGCAGAGGCGCTGCTCTTCGTGGAAGAAGCTATACTTCGCCCCCAAAAACACAGACAAGTAACCCTTATCCATTAGTTACCTCGTACTGGAAGATAATAGGGTGGTCCATTCTAGGCCGGAACCACACGGCTAAGCTACAATCCAATAACAAGGAACTAGGTATGTATAAATCCGTTCGTTTAGTTTTTCCTACAGACCAGAGTTGGTCCGGGAGGTGTCACGGTTAACAAGCTGTTTATAAATTACAATTTGATGCTGGCGCGGCGCGGGCGCAGCTCTGGACCCGGTGGGAACCGCGGGGATCTTGCGTGTTTGAAGTTGCGTCTTGTTTTAGTTCCCGACTTCCCGAGTGCAATGAGAAGTCGTTTGGCCTCTGTCGTTCCTCTGGAGTCTGGGGCTGGCCAGGCTTGTTCAGACAGTCTGTGGAAGTTTATTGATGACTGGTTGGATGACCTGAAGTGAATGCCGTGTGATTCTCGAATGAAACTATAAAACACTTCATGATACAATGCATTAGGTACCTTAGAGGGTACTTTAGGTTCAGACCATCAGATTGAATAACTTTTACTTTTGGGGGCGTTTAGGATACTTAATGGAATGGAATGCATTGAGACCATTGTCAGAATTTTTATGTTTGTCTGTTTGTTTGTGCACGCATCACTTAAAGACTACTGAACTGAACCGATTTAGTTTGATCGATTTAACATGTCTTAGGCTTTATTTTATGACTTTACAGTATAATACACTTTTTACAAAGTTATCGCGGAATGGTATACAGGGCCCAGTACTAGAATGGTTTCAAAACTACCATAGAAACCGTTACACAACAGTCAAAATAGCTAACGAATATAGTGATCTGGTAAAGACTGAAGAAGGAACAGCACAGGGCTCCATACTTGGACCTACTGAGTATCTGCTCTATGTGAATGACATGTGTAACATTTTTACGGAGGGTTCTGTGTACCAATTCGCGGACGACACATGCCTCCTCACCGCCCATAAGGACATAAGTGAAGCGGTTCGCATTATGCAGAAAAACTTTGACCAACTATGCAAATGGGCGCACGATACCGGCCTAATCATTAACGCACAGAAAACCAAAGCAATACATATACATACACCACACAATATAACAACTATTAGACCGGTAATTGTTGCCCATGAACACCACTGTTTACACCAAAACACTGTGAACTGTGTGTGTGGACGTCTTGAGTTTGTGGAAAAGCACACATACATAGGTCTGGTCATTGATCATAAGTTCAACTGGGGGCCGCACATTGAATACATAAGCGATAAATTACGAGCAATTGTTAGCAAATTATCTATACTAAAATATAAGCTTCCTTATACTGTACTAAGATTACTATATATGTCATTGGCAGATTCCGTGATTGGCTATGGAGTGGGGAGTTACGGTCGTACGTACAAATCATACCTAGACAAAATATATAAAATACAGACCAGCTTGCTGAAAACTATTGTACCTAAACGCGTAAGGGATAAACATAACTTGGAAGCAGACAGTCTATTTAAGTACTGTAATGTTATGAGTGTTTACAACAAAGCTAAATTCGCGATTCTGATTGATATACACTCTGATAGAAATAACTTAAAAAAACGAAATAGACCTAAAAACTTAAGAAACCTGTCATACCTTCCAAGTTATCAAGTGCCTTCATATACAAATGTGTACGGAACTAGAGTAAACGAATATGTGCTACCACAAATTGTAAATGAGTTACCGCTGAAGCTACAGCTTGTATACATGAAACAAGAAAAATTTAAACAAAGTATTAAAAAACATTTTTTAGATCAGAGTGGGCAAGCTGTAGCTTCTGCGGAACCTCAACCTCAACCACAGTGCAGTAAAACAAGTTTAGCGTAGTGAGATAGTGTAGTTAGCTAGAAGTATATATAATTATAAGTGCATGTGCTGTAGATCAGCGACACCGCGTACTTCAGATAAACCTTATAAGGTTTATGAGGTACGTGCTCAAAACGTTTGTAACTGTTTGATTTGTGTTTATTAAATAAATTGAAAAAAAAAAAAAAATTTCATCGAGATCAGTTTATCGCAATCGCAGGCGCCGCTGATGTAAAAAAATATAATCCTATCCTAGAAAAATTAGGTGGGTAGGTATTTTACATTTGTGTTTACCTGACGGAATGACTCCAGAAGGAATGTATGTCATTGATTTACTCGTTCTAATATGTCCTGCTAAGCGAACTTCCGTTTTCGGCTTCGCAACCAATAACAGTTACCTACGTTATTTTAGATGCCACCACATTGTGATGTGGTGTACACCAGGATAGTGTACACCTGTCTTCGCCAGCTCATCCACTATTCTGATCCTTATCCCGACACTTCCCTCGCCGATGAGATGACACTTCACACGGCGCCGGCGCAGCGGTTCCTTGTACGTACATTTTTTTAACATTTCCTTTCTCGTCGCAGATAAATTGGCCTTTAGTTTCCACAGGCTCCTTCGTTAGGACTTGTTGTTGTTAACAGAAAGATGGTGTCGTAGTTACCTGCTAACTGTTGGGAAAAGAATAACAATTGGCTTTTTAGGTAGTTTTGGTGCAGTCTTATGGCAGTGAATTGCCTGCGTCATACTTCTGATAGAACATTATATGGTTATCAGCGGTAAGATACTTTTTACAGAACGTCTTTTATTATTAACGATTGTAGTAAGTATTTAGTTATGTACAAATACCGAATGCTCTCAAACGGCGAAGGAAAGCATCGTGAGGAAACATTAATACGCTGAAGAAGAAATTTCGATGCGTATTATGTGTCTATATTAATCCGCTTTGGGCACATTTAGTGGACTAACGCCCATATACTCGCCCCGAGGGCAGGCCTATGCCCTGCAGTAGAACGAATATATACTGTGATTACCTGTGGTAAATAACAAATATTGTTTTGCGAATTTCATATCAAGAATAACAAAAATGTTATACCGTAAAAGGTTAGAAAACGTTAATACTAATGATGTCCTTATCACGAAGAACGACGTCTTCCAGACCAACATAAAAGAAGATAGTAATGATGATGATGATACTCATAGTGGATGTTGCAGAAGATAAACTAAACAGATGTGCTCTGTAATACTTACTCTATCTGATGCAATTGCGCAATCAGATATTTACGTAGATTCTACGTAAATATCTGATAATATTATATGTATATCTATCTACGTCGTAGAACAAAGTTTGAAAAAATGAAATAGGAATAAAATTATTTGGTACTGTTATTCTACTCTCAAGCAAAGATTTCTATCGCTACGAAAACCAGTAACTGGCGACGCAAAAAGGCCTCGCTCTAAAACTTACGAGTCATAAAATCAATTCCCCTCAAAAGTATAACTCGTATGAAACGTGGGCAGTTGTAACTCAAGGCACAATGTCCTTCTGGGGAGGAGTCCATAAAGTGGCGCGTGAAGCGGCGCCGGGTGACGAGCCATAACTTAGTGCTCGGTAGTACGGGAGCCGGGTGCGGAATGTGGGAAGACGCGTCTTTTATGCGAGCGGAATTTTGGCGCTTCGACGCCGACGGTTCAATTTTAAGGAATAGTTTCAAATCGGGCTTATTATGTTGTCAGTGTCGCACTAAACCGTTTCGTTTTGTACAACTGAGGTCGGCAATATTTAACAAATCAACTGTGTACAACGCCAACTTAGCAGTGTCCACAATGAACAGTACCTATAATCTGTAATAAACCTCCGCAACTATAGACGTTAATTGCGGACAATTTACGGGTGGACATTGCAAATTAATATAGTGTTTTCAAGTGTATTTCCCGGACAGTGCAGGATTTTTAAAAGCAATTTAAAGGAAGATAACTAGTACATTAGGCTGGTAACAAGATTATATGGAAGGGACTATATCAAAATATCTGTAATTTAATGAGGCTCGACTCTCGACCGCCGGCTCCCGTCGCAGCTTCCAGCACTAACACTTCACAAAGCGTTTATCTTCAGTGGCTATAATTCGGAGACATAAGCTCCCCGTCACTGCACCCTCAACCCTCAACCCTCGAGCGACTGCGGGGCAATGAAATGAGCGGGGAATACATTCTAACATCAAAACAGCTGTGTCATCACAATAATAGTGCATTTTGGACGAGTACAGAAGATAAGATAAGATAAGATAAGATAAATATTCTTTATTTGCACACCAATATACAATTGAAACCGAACTTTACATACATATCGTAAACTTACGAGTTCACGACCATAATCCGTTTTGGGGTGGTCAAACACGATGCTAAGACGAGGCTAAGCCGCCTATCGCGACTTGACAAGTCATTCCACCCTGAAACCTTCTTTGTGAGCCTTAAATATCCACAACTGCAAAAGTGCACCAATTCTGGCGGCACGGCAGTGCCCTCCCCCGCCGAGTGGAACTCAAAATAAGGCACTTTTTTTTGCAAGTTGACCACAAATTTTTGCCTCCGCCAATCTGGTGATCCTCCCACTTTTTGACCTTGTATGGTCCACGTTCATTTTTCGCTTCTAAGTAAGAGAATTTCACTTAATTGGTTTTGGGCCTAGCACCCCCGAGAAAACGATAATATTTGAGACGCACCTACCCGTGTCTCTTGTTTGCGTATGCGAAAGGGATCGCGCATGACGGTTTTTCGTTTTGTCGCTTTGTTGTGCATGGCATGGTAGCCCTACTACTGTGTTATGCAGTGGGATGTAATAAAGGTGATCAAGATGATGACGAGAGTGATGCAAATCAAATTAAAGATTGAAAAATTCAGTCTCGGGCGGGACTTGAACCCGCACCCTTCCAAACCGGGGAAGTGCGTTATCCAATTTCGCTACCGAGCCCACTAACCAGAGAATGAATTTTTCAATCTGTTGCGTCTTGCGGGTTGGCTAGTTTGTAATAGCTGCCAGTAGATGTCGCTCACGTCCCCTCAAGACGCAACAGATTGAAAAATTCGTTCTCTGGTTAGTGGGCTCGGTAGCGAAATTGGATAACGCACTTCCCCGGTTTGGAAGGGTGCGGGTTCAAGTCCCGCCCGAGACTGAATTTTTCAATCTTTAATTTGATTCGAAATAGCACAACATGGCTGTAACATGTTCAAAATCAATAATATTTGAAATTGGAACAGGGTGTGTCATCTATACCGTATGAATTTCAGTTGTAATGCTGAACTTGCGGGTTGGCTAGTTTGTAATAGCTACCAGTAGATGTCGCTCACGTCCCCTCAGGACGCAACAGATTGAAAAATTCGTTCTCTGGTTAGTGGGCTCGGTAGCGAAATTGGATAACGCACTTCCCCGGTTTGGAAGGGTGCGGGTTCAAGTCCCGCCCGAGACTGAATTTTTCAATCTTTAATTTGATTCGAAATAGCACAACATGGCTGTAACATGTTCAAAATCAATAATATTTGAAAGAGAGTGATGCAAATTTTTAATCCAAAAAAGAAATTCTACGCAGGCGTAGTCACAATTACTAAACAAAACCACGCTGGTTCTGTAGCCCCCCTGTATGCACTAGCTCATCACCATCCCGCCCTCGGGCAGCCAGGGCGGGTGCTCTGACGCAGGGCGGATTTGTGCCACCAAGTCTGAATATAATGCTGTTTTATATGGTGCCCTGATTGATGGCTTCGGGCCACAGTACAACATACTTTTTGAGTTTAAGCCTTAGTTTGTGATTCATTGTACTTTTAGACTTTAGAGATTATTGAAGAAATGATTTTGAAGTTTTTCTTTTTTGGCGCATTTGGAAAAACAAATCAGCTCTCGTTCGCTCTCTGAAAAATCATGCGATTTTTCAAACAGCGAACGTCGCGCTTGTCGTGACAAATAAGTAGGTTAGTATGGAAAAAGCTCAGACACCCGCAACAAGAGAAATAATCATATAATGTAAGAGGGACTGAGTGTATATATTTTCAGCATACGTGACAAAAGTTGGGCGCTCCAATGTTAGTGTTCTATGCAGTAAACATAGGTCTTTACCTATGCCAGCTTCCTGACATAGGTCCGAAACATGTTCGAATATTATGTTCTGTGGTTCGAGTACCTACTAAAGAGAATATAATCATGAGGACATGAGCCCAAGGGCGCTTTTTTTGCTGTGGAAAAGTCCGTTTTCCTTCAAAAATAAGTTTAAAAGGTGTACGAGACTGATAACCACTGTTTAAGGTTTTAAGATTAACGTCAGACCCTTCACAGTAAAGTATTCCCTTCGGCAGGGATCACCAACGCGAGATAAATGAGTTTTCTTTTAAACAAGGATTAGGTTCGGTACCCCGGACGTTTGGCCGCAATGCCCGCGGTCTCAAGCTTTTTATTAACAAGAAAAAAAAGTTTTTAATGTTTTATTCAAACTGTTTCTAAATGAGTCCGTTATTTTAAATAATGGCGTCTTTTATAAAAGTCTTTAGGGAAGTAATATTTGTGGGACTTCTTTTTGAATAAGTTTTCTAATAACTTCAGCTGGGTACTCATAAATTAAAAAATTAAATTAAAAAGCTACCTACATAATATATCGTATTAATCCACCTTTGACTCCAATAAATGACGGCCCGGTAGCACAGTCGGTAGTGAATCTGCCTGCCGTGCCGAGGGTCGCGGGTTCGAATCCCGTAAGGGGCAAATGTTTGTATGATGAATATGAATATTTGTACCCGAGTCATGGATGTTTGTATTTATATATGTATTCCATATCGTTGTCTAGTCATCATAATACAAGTCCAGGCTAGATTCTGGTACTTTAAGTGTGAGTAGATAATTTGTGTGACATTGTCCAAGATATTTATTTATTTAATAAATAGGTATCTGAGTAAACCCTATTTCTTCCCACCCTTATGCATTGCATGAAAACAAACTTAGTACTTAGTTACGCTTCGAAGCAACATTACCTACATTTTCAAACTTTAATATCTGCTTAAGTTACCTTTATTTTTACCTTAATTTATAAAGGCTCTAAAATCCCGTTCAGGTCATCAAACTTTAGCGACTTTAGCTTTAGCGAACTTTAACTTGACGACCCGGTTGGTGTAATGGTTCCCACGCCGGACTGCCAAACCAGGGTCCTGGGTTCGAATCCCGGTTCGGTCATGGATGTTTATATGTTTGTGCCGTTGTTGTATGGTTTCCATAATAAACAGCCTATAAATAGTGCTTTCTTGGGATCATTACAATGTATGTGCCTGTGAGCGTTATTTATTTATTTTATTATTTAACTGAACAACTTTCATTATGGAGCTAATATCGAAATCACGAATAAAAATAATAATGTTGTTCCTTACAAAATGACTACTCGACCTAACTTACAGCACTTTCTTTTATAAAATGAATATACTTACAGTTAGATACTGACGACAATTTTTTAACCGACTTCAAAAAAGGAGGAGGTTTCTCAGTTCGACCGTATATATATTTTTTTTTTTTTTATGTGTGTTCGCGGATAACTTCGTCGTTTATGAACCGATTTTGATGATTCTTTTTTGGTTGGAAAGGAGATGTCCCGAGGGTAGTACCATGATAAGGAAACCAGGATCTGATGATGGCATCCCAGAGAAATCGAGGGGAACCTTCGAAAATCGTACTGCCGACTAGTGCGTTTTTTAATTTAAAGCACTCCTATTAAATCGAAGTAATGAATTCACCACTGAAAATTGTGAAATAAACAAAATTTTAACAAAAAATTAAAACCGCCTTCAAAAAAACTAAAAAGTTAAAAAATAATATTGCAGCCGATGACTTTTTCGTTCGCATCATAAGAACATTAAATTGTTTTATAGAAGTCGGTGTCAAGCCAAGCCAAAAAACAATAGCAAGCCCTGTTCCGAATCGTACCGGCTTGACAGCGACTTCGATGAAACAATTTAATGTTCTTATGATGCGAACGAAAAAGTCATCGGCTGCAATATTATTTTTTAACTTTTTAGTTTTTTTGAAGGCGGTTTTAATTTTTTGTTATTATGGTGGTATTATTGCCTGCGAAATGTAATTGACACGGTATTATTTCGAACTTGACGATGAACAACCCTGCACTCAGGGTCAGCAAAAACATTCTTTAAGTACTTACCAGTCAAAGAAAAAAAAATTAGTAATAAATAAATATAAATATTTTATGTGTGACGGAGATCCAAATACCTATAGGATTTTTCTTTCTTTCTTCGGTAGATATAGATACGTCAATAGATAAGGAAAATTGTACAAAATTATTCGCAGCACGCTGAGTGTTGACTAAACCCTGAGTCAACAGAAAACAGAAAAACGTACATTTTGAGTGACGAAGTGGAACGCACTGTACATTATAATTATATGATCTTATCTTTGTAATAATAATGTTATACCAAATGGTATAATAACCAGAACTTGGTAAGTAAGATATCATAAATACACGAATACAATCTGCAAAAGAATTAATCAGAAACAGAGAAACCGGACTTATTTTTTTAAAAACATATATATATTTTTTATACAAACCTGATGTCCACATACATTCGATATTTTTTAGCGACATAATCCAACTTTCTAAAAGTTGCAGTAGATATAAATTTATATGGCAAACTCGATACATAAAAAAAAACTTAGCAAACAGTCTTATCGCTGTAGAGCGATTTCTTCCAGACAGATAAAGTAAGTGTATACTGTAGAGAACTAGAGAATAAGAGGGAGCATAAACAATTCGTTCCTTCACGATAGGTACAGATCCAGGTATTCTACAGACTATACAGGGTGTAACAAAACACCCTAGTAATATTTAAGGGGGTGCTTCAGACCATCAAACTGAACAACTTTCACTATGGAGGCAACATCTGAATCGCGATAAAAAAATCTGCTCTTTCATACAAAACTGCACACCGTCTCGACTCAAATGTATGGGACGACAGATTTTTTTTATTTTTTCTCGACGTTGGCTCCATAGTGAAAGTTGTTCAGATTGATGGTCTGAAGCACCCCCTTAAGTATTACTAGGGTGTTTTGTTACACCCTGTAAATAATTATCAATTGATGTTTTGATTAAGAAATAAATGACTGTAGAAGAGAATTAAATATAGTAGGTATCCTCAAGTTTTGTATTCATCACACCATCAACATGTTGAATAGGTACAACATAATTAAGTACGTTATAATAAAGCGTATGTTTAGATTTTTTGTGCCCGTAAGCCTTCTTATTTGCTAATAAATGATGTAATGACAAGCTCATAAAGCCTCCTCTAAACTAATAAAACATCGTTACAAATATATTACCTACTGAGAATATTTGTGTTTCATCAATTAAATATGTACAAAAATTTTTTTGCTATAGACCATCTCTCATGATTCTTTTGCAAATATGACTCCTATTATAATTGTATATAAGGTCGTATTTGTGCAATACAGTTCTCACCTCTTGACCACTGTGCAGCTTTTTAAAATGAACTTAATCCGGTAGCAGGAAAGTTTATAATCTGTTAAACATTGTGTGCATAAGTCTGCTAGTAGTCGACCTTGGTCTAGGTTCAATAAATTACTCGTATTTCATGTGTTTTTTTGTTAATTATTACATGCTATGTCGATGTGTCTTATGGCATTGAAATAAAGCTCATTTTAGTACAGAAAAATAAGTAAAGGCAGAATGACGTAGGTATGTTGGAGTGTTTACCGTGTTACATGGTTACTGCAATTATCGAAGAGACCAATTTATTTCGCTTCTTCACTTACCAATATTTGTTTTTAGGGATTCTGTTTCTAAAAGGTATCTGATTTATATTCTGCATACACTCTGTGGCTCAGTTACGTAGTAACTCTTTAGTAATCTGTGGTTCTAGAACTTAGCTTACTTTTATTGAGGGTTCTGCAGGAAAAAGAAAGAACTCTTATAGTTTTGTCTATTCTGTCTATTTGTCGTTCTGTATGTCTGTGTCTGTATGCCACACATAGTAACCCTTACCCTTGTAGCACATTGATATCTTTAGATCGCTAACAAAATCATAGCAAATATTTCCGACAGAAATCTTATTTATCTATGGGAAGAAAAGAATTTGAAATGGAGCAATATAATATTTATGTAATGTTCTTGTATGGTAAGCAAAGAGATTAGGTACCTACCTACAAGAGTTTTCTCTAATGTGCAAATCTACATACATAATTGAGTAAGTATAATTAAATACATGCCAATTAAGTGGATAGGTACTCAAAATAAGCCGAGGGCACAATTAAAATGTTTGGAGCTCTACCAAATTCAACTAGAGTCCTTAATAAAATAAAAAACTTGTTCCTGATGTAAACTTGATAACAGTGCAGTAAGTAATATACATCTTAATTCCTAAGTAACCTAGTAAAAATGTCTTACTGGCAGGAAAACAACACCACGTCTTAAGGACGTGTATGCAGAATTCGAAAAAATGACATGTTTTCCGGTACATTTTCACAAGAAACCGCATCATTTTATGAATAGTTATTAATACTTACTGATACATGATACCTTTATCTATAAATCTGTGGGAAAACAATTTATAATATTGCTATTTTTAATACTAAAATATCAAATTTCCGTACCCTCCTCCCTTGAAATCTGCGAAAATGGGGCGTCTTTCGGTACATTTATCTCCAAAACTACATTATTTTTATGAGTAAAAAAAATTCTGTGATATTAAAGATATAGTCAGCTCAAAACGTTGGGAACAAAAATAATGAATTAATGCTTAAAACTCTCAGAAAAAAAGAAAATACTTTTTAAAGAAACTTGCACTATTTTTGTAAATTTTGCTAATTCACGTAAACCTTGACGTACTGCAATAAGGTTTAGTTTTCTTTGGCAATCACACCGGATTTTTGTTTATATTCACAAGCTTTTAAATGAAGAAATCAGTCGGCGTTCATGCGCCCTTGTGGGTGGACCTCCATGTCGCTCTACAGCAGCTCCTGGCAGTAAAATACATCGCTGTACGGACACACAATTGTATTTGACCATTTCTCTTGATACTTGATTTGACTATACAAAATAAAAGAATGCCACGGTTACAAGATCCCTCGAGTTTAGGCTCGTTAGATTTGTCTTGGTTATATCATGAAAATAGTCAATTAAAATAATAATGTGGAAGATATACAAAAAATTTTTTGCTTTAACATACCTTAATAAATAATAATAGTCACTTAGGAGTTATTCTTGTTATTTATTACCTATTTTTATTTCATGGTGGCATTACTTTTATCTTTATTTAGATCTAATAGGTAGGTAGTAGATACGGTACCTTCAGACGGTGAGGCAAGAAGGGACGCAATGCGGCGCGGCGGACCGGGGTGCCGGCGTCATTATTGGCTCTTTTGTTCAATTTTTGAAGTGTCGTAATAATTATGTTATGTGGTAATGTTTCTCGTGCGTATATCTAATACTTTGAAATGCCCTACAGTCTAAACGGCTTGATGGATTTTGACAAATGGGGTGTCGTTAGATTCGTCTTAACTATGTGAATGTGAGTGATGTATGTTCTGTTTTGGTGTGCAATAAAGTACCTATAATTGAATTGAATTGAGCACATATAACATTTTAATATGGCGACGACTCAAAAACGAGAGGAGGAATAAAACAATATTTTTTATTAGAGCAATAGGGGTAAAGGGGTAGGGGGTAGGGGTACATGGAAAGTTAGTAAATATCAGATTCCATATAAACCCCTAGTTTTTAATTACTAACCATAATATGGTGTCTTCAGATAATGAAACTTATTGAAATTGAAATTCACTGGTCGAAAATGATAAAATTTATGGACCTCCGATACAAAATCGATCGGTTGACCAACATTTTAGTATAGGAAGTCCAATTTTTATCCCTTTTTGTCCCATGTTCCTTAGGGAAAGTTGTTTAATTTCAATGTCTGAATACACCCTATAATTTTTTTTAGTAATTTAATCTAGTGGTGTATATGAATATTGGGGGAGAACGGTCAGTGTGCAGAACAGCAGCCAGGTGGTCGGATGACATTATGTAGAGAAGCCGACAAATAGTGGACGAGACTATCGAAGGCTGTTCTGGTTGTCGCGAAAATGAAGAGGCTTATTCCCAGCAGTGGGGTTTCCCGGGCTGACGATGAATATGACATAAATTTTGTAGTACTACTACGATTAACTAAAAACTAAAAAGTCTTAAATAAATCCAAATTTTTACGAAAATCAAAACTGTCAGCATATTAAGAAGGACTCTATAAGTAAGCTTTTCGACACAAAAAGTTCATTAAAGGTGATTTGGAGTCACGAACACCTAAAAACCAACAGATCACCTCCATACCTAATTAAAAGATTTATAAGATTAATTTAAGTTAAAATAATAAAAAAATATTGTTGCCAAAATACAACGAAAAATATTACAAGTATCAAGTGGTTTCAGTTAACTCATACTTTAAGTTATCTCTGTGTGCGTGAGCCTTGCGCATGTAGTAGTACGAGCAAAAGCCTGAAATTGGGATGCGGAAATCGTATACGCGTCCTTAAAAAACAAAAAAGTGCAGCTCAAGAAAGTGGCATCGCGTCTAATGCACTCTCAAGATGGCGTGTCAGGTCTTACAGCTAGAGTCCGACTCCGAACGAGACTATGATTTCAAGCCGAAACCGAAATTAAACGTAAAATGAATAGCTGACTTACTGCTTATGAAATTTGGATATCCGAAGCCGTAGATACGATTATATCACGCCTTTTATCTCGTTCGTTCGCGTGCAAATAGAAAGAGAGCTAAGACGCGATAGCGCTTTTTTACATGATATCAAGCTGCCATAATATACTACGACCACTGATTGATGTTGATTTATCATCTGAGCTGATTTATTGCTTGTTTGTGTGTGTGCCTGTGCGCATGTGCGTTAAACACAGATGCATGCACTCTCTGTTCTTTCTTTACCCTTCCTGAATATGAAGGAACGTTATAGTTGTTTTATGATATCTGTATTTAGAAATCTTGACTTACTCAAAAAACATAATAGTGGGTTCGTGGGCAAATTTTCGCCAAAAGCTCGTCTAATTTTGGCTGAAACCGAAACCGTTTCCGTTTTTGTAAACTCTAAAAGCTACCATTAGTGTATTGCGCCGCATCGCTCCATATTGCAGTGTTGCTTGCTTGGCGGAGTTGAGCCAGGTTACCAGGTAGTAAACAATGCGAGATGTGAAACATTGCGGTGTCTTGCGGCTTTCTTGTCGGCACATTTCTTCGCGTTAGATGATAATAATGATTTTAGGCCGCAAAAATGTTGGTTGAAGGAATCGAAAATTATGTTGTTTTGTCAAAATGTTTTATTTTATTACCAAGCTTGTTCATCGTGACTGAGAGGACGGTAAATTTTCTCCTGAATGTCATGCGAATAGGTCATGGTGATTCTTTCATAGGCAAAAGGTGTAACATAACACCCTAGTATTATTTAAAGGGGTGATACCACCCCTTTAAATAATATAATAAGGATATAATAAAAAAAATCTGCTGTCCCATACATTATTGAGTTTAGTAGGAACTGCAGTTTTGTATGAAATAGCATAGCATAGCATATGCTCACGACTATATTCCCCGAGGGGGTAGTCAGAGATATTCTGAAACCTCAGAACATCCACGTTTAACCCCAGTTGTCCCTTGAATGAAATAGACTGATATTTTTTATTTTTCTGTATATTGGCTCCATAGTTGCTCAGTTTGACGGTCTAAACCACTCCCTTAGGGTCTTTTGTTACATCCTGTATAATAACAATGATAATATTATTTGAATCTGTGTATTGATTATAACTATTCCAACCCATAAACATTTAAAAACTTTGGCTACTCCATCACCGGAACAGAAATAGTTTACCGCACTTTAATTGTGATCCACTGATCCCATTCCCACTGGACCGTAACATGACCTTTTTAATTACAAATCTAGAGCTTAAAAAACTTAATCAACTCTAAATTGAAAAGTGTGAATCAACAGACGTATCCTGTTAACCGTGAAATGACTCTTGGAGTGGAAGCGAGCTCGACCGTGGGAACAGTGGACCACCACCGATGAGACCACGACCATTACACCTGCTGGTGCTGATTGGTGCAAGTCATTCGTGGTTCGACTGATTTGTTTGTTGTTTTCGAAAAAAATTACTGTCTGGTTTTTTGACCCCGATTTGTTATTCACACGTTAAAGGTCGGCTGCGGGAAAATTAAAATTAATACTTTCTTAATGTTTCTAAATAACCAATTTTCTATCAAATAATAGTCCCCATGAATACAAGAAACGTGTTATTTTCAACGATTTTTGTTTTTGTTCAAACTTGGTGTGTGATTAGGTATAGTACACACGGCGACACAACCAATATAAGCTGGTCGCCAGACGTTATACGCTTATCGTCCTACGCGCGGCCAGCTTATTTTGGTTTTGTACAGCTTGATGTGTCACCATGTACTTGCTAAAACAACAAAATAATAAATACCGGGGACAAATGGATAGAGCTTAGTAATAGGGCCCCATTTTGAAATCCTTTGGGATCTACGAAACCTTAAAAAAAATAAAGAAGGACCCTTATAGAAAATGCCTAGCTAAAATCTCATTACCGTTTCTCATTACCATCTCACGAGAATAATGACACTAGGCGGCTTTCATTGAGGCAGTGTCACAAAAGATTCGACGGTGGCTATCAGATATTTTATAACAACGACAGTTGCGGCTGTGTGTGACTGACGACCGCAACAAGTAGTCCTGCGGTCGCTGCGGTGGAGACCGACGAATTAGACGGACGGACAGACCGACGGTGGGAATGAGATCTGTATTGAAATCGGAATTTTAATAAAAATATCAGCGCCAGCGTCGTGACAGTTCAGATTACTGAGTTTGTGGCTTGGAGATAAATTATGAAGTCGTGACAAAATAATAAACAGAACTTTATAATCCGTACGAAGTATAAAACTTAGTTGGCACGCTTAATTCACATCTTATTTTCATTTTAATGTGCATATTCGTCTCTGCAATATTCTTTTCAGAAATTATTACGCTCGTATACGCTCCATACAAATAAAGTCTGGTTTATATTTTCAATACCAACCAATTAAAGTCAATGCAATTTTTCAGGAACAATCTAGAAACTAATCTCTGTGCTTGTATGTTCTCAAGTTTTCTTTAAAATACACAGTTTCATTGCAATGGATAAATTTAATATTTGTATGGAAATCTTTGAGGCACTGTAACTTTAGAACTACCAATACATTTTCTGAAAATTTTCATTTCACTTAAATTGGTTTGTATTGAAAATATAACCAGACTTCGTTTGTATGGAGCGCGCTCCGAATTATATCCTCTTTAATCGTCCCAGAAAGAAGGCACGATAACTGATTTCTGGAATGCTAAATACCGATTTTGATTCCTTATATGAATTTTGATCTTTTACTGAGAAAGGGTTCTTTTTTGCCTAGTCCACCATAAAGAGCTGTTGTGAGAATTTTTACAGTTCCATTAGTAAAGTATAAGTAACTTACTCGTAGGTAAAGTTTTGTCTAGTTCTCCATTCCTAACAGTTACAATGTTTACCAGTTTTCTCATTACCTTCTATTCGTTACCTCTTCTCGTCAGATTATCCCATTTGTATGAAATAACAGCCAAGTGTCCGAGGTGTGGTTTAGTGACCATACAAGGCTCTCATGATCCAACTACATTCTTATCTAAACCAATTTAACTAGTACTGTCACTGACATCCTTATCACTTTCTCATCAAGGATCATTTTCATAAGGACCAGCATCTCTATTAAACTTGAAAAGTTAATGCGACTTGCGATTGACGGCGCGACTAATCGCCTCCGTTTTGGTCAAACTGGATGAATCGTATCTGAGAATTCTTCTAACCACATAAAGTCCTTCCCCAGAACTCTTATTGTATTTGTTTTAAGAATCAAAATAGCCTGTGTTGTGGACTTGGGGTGAATTGAACGTTTAATTGTACCGTAGTAGATATTAATTAAGTTGAAAGATAAATGTGAACTCGTTCGTGCTTCCATTGTTCGCTCGTTATTTCAGTAATTATTGAGTGTCTTCATTAAGTCATTATTACTGTGTGTTTACTAAAAGACGTAGGTACACATATTTTAACGTATAATGTCGTTAATTGAGACAATCCAAGATAAAAGTGACCTTAAATCGGTAGTTTTAGCGACTTACGACGTTCTTGACATAGTCTCTTAAAGAATAACTTTGTATAAGTGTCGCCCCCTAAGTGATTTAAACTAAATTTCTAATGTACCACTTAGTCAGCATTATCGTCAGCCAATATCCACTCAGTGCAAGGTATTGCATGTGGTGCTACCGGAACACTTAGGTACTGATGTATTCAATAGTTCGCGAGCTGACGCCCCCCTTCTCTATTGCCTAATCTCAGTCAGTCATAGGGCTGACAGCACCAAGACGAAACAGGCCCTGTACCCGGACTTTCGATTTTTGATATGTTCGATAGGCCCTGGGCCTCTATCCGCACATTCGAACTTCGCAATTGCCGTAAACGTTTTCTTTCCAATGTCAATTCTATTACAATGATGTGCGGACCGAAACAGTGTCGGTATATCGAACATCAAGAGTCCGGGTACAGGGCCTGAGATGACTCAAATAGGTACCTACTTGCTGGCTTTGTAAAGACAAACATGAAATACGAGTAGGTACATAGTATCTACATGAAAATTATTTCTTGCCTATTTTCAAACAGATTTGACGAGAACCAGACGAAACCATAGATGAAACAAAGAAGACGCAAATTAACGCAGGTTTTAAACACATAAACGTTTAAAACATAACTTAAACATGAAAATTAAGTTACATTCCTTGGTCAGCATACGCCCTTCTCGACCAGCCAAGCCTGTACTTTCACTCGTCATAATCGGTTGACAAGTCAATCATTTCGACGTCTCCAGTCTCGTAATGAGCTTTTAAAATCTTGTGTTTCATATTTCCGTTATTTTGTGTGGTGAAACTTTTATACTACCTACCTATTATATTTCATTAGCGTAAAGATAATAATAAGTAAGTTATAGTTCTAATAGGAATGTTTAAATTGATACAAGGGTTAGTGTAGTGTAGACTGACAAATCTACTCGATTTAAAAGGGATATCTGGGCCTATACCCGGAAATTCAAACTTCGGGTACAGACAGGGTCTGTTTTTTTTTATCGCGGTTTCGATGTTAGCCTCATATGGAGAAAGTTGTTTAGTTTTGGGGTCTAATCATTTCCTTAAAATGTTGTGGTCTATGTTTAGGTATTGCTCCTAACCGATTTCAGTCACCGCGGCGATTGCTTCAACTCCGTTGTTGGTGTTGTGGTTTATATTAAGAAAGAACCTATACTTACACCGTATAATCGATAACTCTGTTTTTATCCTCAAAGATTTTATATTTCCAATGTTGAATTTATTGCTTTCTCCTTACATAGACTAAGTTTTATCAAGTTAGCATCTGTCATTTTTATAGGACCTGAACGGGTCATAAATTCTTTAGAAATAACAACCTGTACGCTCAGAAAACTGATCAATGCACGATTACTTGTTCGATGTCAACATTTTCCATTTAATATTTATCTCATTTACCGAAGTTAAATCCTAAAATATCTCACATTGTCAATATATCCTTTTAAGCGGCATGTTATCAGATGAGGCAGGCATATTTATGACAACTAAATGAATATAAATGCTAATCCGATACGTAAGTGCAAGTTTAGGAGCTACTTAAGGGCTCTCCTCACGGCCGGGGCACGTCACCGTACCGGTAATGAGCAAAAAATGACAAGTCTATAGAGTTGTCCGACGGCATCGCAAGACGGCCGTCGAGGGGTACTGAATTTTTATTTTGTACTTTTGATGCGAATTTAAACAAATTGATTTGTGGAATACTCTTTATAGCTTCGAAAGAAGAATGCTCTGAAAAAAATTGCGGTATTCACGAGCTTCAACTAATCAAATCATGCTGAGGCATATGCTATCACTAAATGTTGTCTGTATGTCTGTATAGATAAGTATTGCTATTTTTATAAAAGGTGATTTTTTTAAGCACTTTCCAAGTCGAGAACATCAAACTAAACAACTTTTACTATGAAGCGCGAACAAAACAGAAAAATAATAAAAAAATCTGTTATTTCATACTAAATTGCAATGCCTAACCGATTCAAATGTATGCTACTGAAACAGATTTTTTTGACAGATTTTTTTGTCATTTCAGGTTCGTTCCCATAGTAAAAGTTGTTGAGTTTGGTCTGAAGCTCTCCTGAAAATTTGGTAAATGTTTAAAAATTCAATGTACTTATAAAGAAGTTACATTTGCACCTACGAGTATCCTATATTCAACAACTAAATTGGCGATTCCAAGGACGGATTTCATCTTAAAATATCGATTCTTTTCTGTAATTATGCCAGTAAGATTTTGACTAATATACACAAAAATAAAAATTTCCTTAGTTTTCCTCTAAAAGCTAAGTTAACATGTTTACATGTTCTTGTACTATATCACTGCATAAAGTATGTGTGTCTGTCTGTCGGTGGACTGTACTACCTGTGTAGATAACATCTGGAATTCTCCCGGCCGCTTTAGGCGTTGATTTCCATCATTAGTCAGTTCTTGTACTCCGTGGAAAGGCTTACTCTCTTTTGCTACTAAAGTTGGTTAAAGAATTTGTTCTATGCATTTACTGTGGTAGTTTTAATCAATTGCATCTTTTAATAAAAAGGTTAGGTTAAGTGTGAGTGGATCTTGCTTGCCGTGGGTTCCGTGCCTACTGTGAAGTGTGAAGTAGTCAACGAATGAACTATCCTGTGACTTTTTTGATGGCCCATAATAATTTTGTATTACCTTAGTTTTTATTTTTTAATGTTAGCTTTATTTATAAGTCTTTTCTTTCTCTTTATTTTTATATGTGGGAACTTGTTGTCAGCATCTGACTATCAATCTGTCTTTGTAGAAACCGAACTATTATTTAGCTGTAAACTCTACAAAAGGGAAATAAATAAATAAATAAACACACAATAATAATTCATTTCAGGTATGTCGTCTGTCTGTAGTCTTTTTGCAATCAAAACGTATCACTCCCTAAACTAACAACAGAATGATCATCCTCCATAAAACTCAATGCAAATTAAAATGTTAACCGAACCTTGATGAAACCTTTCGAACCTTTAATCTAAAGGAATTTACTCAAAAAACCCATATTGCCCAAAATCGGCGAATCTCACGTTTACCCAGACCACTCATTAGCCCGCTATCAACCGGACAGACAGACAGACAAGAAACGTAATAACATACAATAAGAATTTCGCCAAATTGCCGGCTCACTAGCTTTTTGCTCGTTCCGGGAATCGAACCCCGGCCCGGCGACGGCGACCGACCGGTAATGAGTGACGGCTGAGACCCTTAAATGTGATCGATTTTATGTGAATTGATTTATAGTTTGTTTTATAGAGCTTTGGAGTTACTTTATTCGATGGGAGACTGATATACCTACAGGATGTATGGAAAAGTATAATTAACCTTTAAACCACGTACTCTTCCCTTCCCATCAAACTGAACAACTTTTACTATGGGAGCAAACCGGTCAAAACAAAGCATCTGCTACTCCATACGTTCGAGTTGAGTAGGTATTGCAGTTTAGTATGGAACAGCTGTTTTTTTTCGTTGTGACAAGTTTGCGTCCATAAAAGTTCAGTTTGATGGGTAGCGTATGTGGTATTGTAGGTGTGTGGTTTAAAGGTTAATGATACTTTCCTTACACCCTGTATAAAGTTGATGCAGAGTAGTTGCCGAATAGAAATTATAAAATCCCGCTAAGAATCTCTAAATAATAACGTTCTTAAATAATACTTTTTTGATTCAGTGCCCAAGTCGTCAAGTCAAACATCTGCATAATTATTAAGTTAGAATTTTTCAAATTTTTCAAAATAAAAGAATAATATTAACCTGCCCAGTTATTATAATGCGATTGAACCCACATGACACGTGTCTAGCATTAGAAGAGACGGCATTTTTAAATCTAATCTCTAACTGCGAGATGCAAGAGTGTAATGAAATTAAACTTAGCCTAAAACATTACGGATATAAATACTCAGATCGAATATATTTGGTACCTACTGTTTACTCTTCTCACAAAAACCATGGTCACAATTACGTGAAGTATTATTTATTATGGGAATACATTATCATATTTACCATTCATCACGTCTCATTACCGTCGGTGGGCCTCATTACCCAAACTGCGGAGTGACGTATTGATGACATTATTTGTATGATAAGTCTTGTTTTTTGTTTAATTAATAAATCCAGTAAGTAGAAACATTCATTTATTAATTAATTACTAAATTTGCAATTCTCAGTTCAGCTAGTCCGCATCAGCTTGTTATCTCATGTGTCCGCGTATAAACATGAAGTACATTTAAAATAAACAATACGCACATAAGTTCACGCTATTATCCCAAGAGGATACGCAGCTATACGTTGCTAATTTGCTATGCGTTACGATTCTGACCAACTTCTTTTATCTCGTTGGTATTGTATAATCTACATCCATATTTTTTCATTTCAGTCGAAGATTTTTGATACGCATTTTCCCTTTTCGGAGAAGCTAATTAATTTGATCGTGTTACACGTAATGCTATTAAGATATAAACATTACCAGTCACCAGTACAAAACTTGCCTTAGTTTAGACAGTAAAGAAAACAGCAATAATCCCAACACCGCGCATGTCCATTCCACAGTTATGAACAAAACCCTCATAATAAAGATAGTTATCTAAAAGCCGTGAGAGCTTCCTTGTGAGGCTAGCACGAGGTATGTAATTATTGTACAAATATTTAAATAAGCCGGCGACATAACCACGCCAGAGATATGATCGCGGGTAATTAGTGCTTGTCCACATTTCATTACACGTCACGATATATGTGTTTAGTTTTCTAACTTTAGTTACTTAATTAGTTATTTAGTTACCTTACCGAAATATTCTAATGTGAGCTCACCAGAGACAAAATGATGTACAGGTACTATTATACAAATATTGCGGGCTTTTAAAAGATTAGGCACGCGCGATATCGCTTGAGCATAGTGTATCAATATGGGCTTATATAGACATACGAAGAATTTTTAGTCCGATGTAAATTTTGTCTGCTCCCCCGGTTTCAAGACATATAAGAGTCATCCCCCGAAAACAATGGAGACCAGCGAGCCGACTTCATTGTCTAGTGTTGTGATGTGATAGCTGCCGAAGTTACAGTGGTGGTAATGTGTGGTGAGCCTATGCCTAAGTCAGATCATCAAAGAGGGTTTACAAAGAGTTTACAGAGAGTTTGATTTATTAATAGAAACGATGTTAAAGTCCAGCAACAGGACAACATTGAACAGAGCAAGGTAGGGTTTCTGTTCACTTCAAAAAGAGATACGCTTGTGAGTGTCTGCATGTTGGTGCTTCTAACTGATTGCGGCCACAGGGGCAACGGTGACTAACTCAACTCCCTTGGCTTGGAAAAAGGCCCTTGCGACTGAAATACCCAATCACTATTGAGGACCGCGTGCCTATGTGTAAAAGTGGAACCGTACACAATGGTGCAACACATAGGTCAGGGAGCTCTCAGGCGTAAGCTCATGTTATTGTGCCGGTGCCGATGTATGGACGGACATGTATGATACCTATTGAACACCTTTGATTATACTTATCTTACTACTTTTGACTGAAATAGAGGTGAATGATGAATTGAAGGTGCCATTATTAGCGTCGACCACAAAAAACTATAATATCGGAATTCTCGCTGACGTAGTGGCACTTCGGTATTGGAAACGATCATCTAAGTTCAGCAACGCTTATTCAGATCAGTCTTTGGATGGGTTACCGTTTATGTGGTCCTCTTGCTCCGAGGGCACTGTAAGCAGTTAATTTTAGGTAGTGATGCAATAAAGCGCCGGTAAACCTATTCGTTAAGCTATGTCGGGGGCAAATTGAGGCGGCTTGAAAATACTCAAACAGTAAGTTAATTACTAAATTGGCTCCACCAATCCGCACTGGGCTGGCGTGGATGAGTGTGGTATTCATTCTCCTGCAGTGAAACGGATAACATAAATGATGGTGAACTTTTCGTAGATCCTCTACATATATTCCGAAAAACTATAGCTAAGACGGACATTTTTTGAGTTCTCTACAAGTGGGTTTGAGGGAGTGCAAAAAGACCGATGTACAAATGCGGGGCACCTGACCAAACCCTCACCATGTGGTAGATGAGTGCAATCTACGCCGTTTCTCCGGTGGAATTGAAGGAATCTTAACCCTGGTAGCGGAAGACTGGCAAAAACACCTTGACATCGAAATCTAACTTCCCCTTCGGTTTGGATCCAAGCAAGAAGACAAAACATACCATACGATATGATAACACTTATTATTAATATGTGATGATGATGAGGACGAACGTTCCCTTTAATATATTCTTTCACAGAATGGAAACGCTATTTTAAATCGGTCCTGACCTGATCAGGCAAACCAGATTTAAAAAGGCAACATTAAAAATCTCCTTTTACGCCCCTCCAAGGTTAACTCCCGCCATTATATTATTATCTTCCATAAATCCCAATAATGCCTCCAATTAATTTCTCTCTTGTTTTATCGTAGATTAATAACCCCCCACCACCGCGGCTGCGCCGGAGTGTTTAATTTGGCTTCGGATTTCATTAAGATAGCTCTCGGAGCTGCGCTTGCGCAGGACACGCCCACTCTATTACACGCGCACGTGACTGAAAGTGAAATATGTGTTTTGGATTAGAGGGGGAAAGAGTTGAGGTTTAATTATTATTAATTTGTTTCAATAGTCTAGGATTTATTTTCGTTTCCTATTCTGATATAGGATGTTACAGAATTGTTAATCCAATGTTGTATTGTGTTCTATTCAACAATATAAATTTGGACTAGATTCTGTGATTCTGGTACTTAACATGGGACTAGATATTTGTCGCATAATGTCCAAGATATTTTTATTCATATTAAATTTAATATTGAAATGGTACACTACTCAGCAAAAAACTTGATCAATGGGGCGGGGGTGAGGGGTGTGCGCAGTAGCGTTTTCGCCTCATAAATTTTGTTCTGCGCAATCAAGGTTTTTGCCAAGTTGTTTGCCGGCTAATTGTACCTATGGGTTTTTTACTCTTTCTAAGACAACCCTTCTTGAGAACTTAACCCCTTAACATTACTTTTAAAAAGTCATTATATTCCTAGGTTTGGTACTGGTACCCCATTTGTACATTGACCTCAAAATATCAGTTCATAGTTTCACCTACTTTTGCTTTTCATTCGGCACTCTGTTACTCAACAGTATCAAATATAATAACAAGCGTCCGACACCGCGTGCACTCTCCATCAAAACACAATCTGCAATAAACTATACCGTACTATGTCATAGCATAGAGAATCGTAAAGGAAAGTTAGTCACTTCGCACACTAGCAGTAAAACTGTTACGAGCGGGACACGTGGCGTGTGGAGGGACCTTTATGACAATGTGAATGTTATAGATTTATCGCTTTAATAATTTTCAATATAATTTTGTTATTATGAGAGAAAATGTTGAGATCTTAGCAAGTTTTCCAAGATTGCATTGCCCGAATGGACGGACGGAAATTTTTTGAATAAAATTGTTTGCTCACGATCGAGGCATTTTTTATCTAACGTAGTGAAACGATCACCGAAATTAAGCAACGTCAGTTCCTGTCAGATTTAGAAGGGTGACCGTTTATGTGATATTTCATATCGAGCGTCTCCGTGCTTCGAAAGGCACGTTAAGCAGTGATTGCTCCCAGATAGTTCCGTCAGGTGGCGGTGAAGTTCGTTAAGCCAGGGTAGAGAACCAATAAGCCGGTTTAAAAATTCTCTGCATCTTTGTTGAACTCTCTAAACTTTTGCAATCATGGCAAATTCAAGAAATTCTTCATAATTTTCCTCATTGCTAAAACACTACCTGAAATAGCCAAAAGACACTGACGCATATTATTAAAAAATACCGCACTTTACAAAATTCCGCGTCATCTGCATGTCTACACGAAAATTTGTTAAGAATGTCTAATACACCTCCCCCCGTGTACAATAAAGTACAGGCTGGCTGTAGGGTTGCCAAGTGTCCGCTTTAGCCGGACATGTTTCATATGGTACTGATCTGTCTACCCGGATTTTCTTAAAAAAGCAACCGTGGCAAGGTGGAATGCAGTTAAACGCGTGGCTTCTCTGATTTTCTCTGAGTTTTATCATCATCATCATAATCATCTCAGCCGACGGACGTCCACTGCTGGACATAGGCCTCCCCCAAGGATCGCCACAACGACCGGTCCCGCGCTGCCCTCATCCAACGTTTTCCCGCCGCCTTTGCCAGGTCGTCGGTCCACAGTGTGAAGGGCCTACCCACGCTGCGCTTTCCGGTACGCGGTCGCCACTCGAGAACTTTTCGGCCCCACCGGCCATCGGTTCTGCGAGCAATGTGCCCCGCCCACTGCCACTTAAGTTTAGCAATTCTTTGGGCTTTATCGGGTCGCGAAAATTCGGTCTAGCTTGGCATAGCTTGGAAAGTGCGGCAAAGTCTGTACTTCCTATGTCCGGCAAAATTCTCCGTCCCTTCTTGGAAACCGAATAATGCCATCATTAACTTTTTCAATAGTTACGTCCGGCCTTGTGGAAAAGTCACCTGGCAACCCTAGCTGCGAGCGAACCCGCGTGCCTTCACGTGTCCGCACCGGCAGAGAATATAAACTAGTCGCCTGGCGTACAGGTAATGTTAGAAGGGTATACTTTAACTTTAGACGTTCTTGAGTTTTGGCGAGCACTGTAAAGTGTGCGGTTTACAATCTTAACTTGACTACAACAGTTATACATACAATTACGACGGCATTCTCTTTCGAAGTGGTCAAAAACCATGCCAGTTATATAACGTTTAAGTTTCCTATTATAGCAAAAACAACTTGCATCTGCAAAGTTTTCAACTGAATCCCTGATTGAATCGACGACTTATACTTCTACGAACAGAGCTTCAACCTTCAGATTCCTTAGAAAACAGTAAGTATCAACAATTACTCCAGTGAAATAGAACAGGAAACAATTCCACCAGTAACTACAAGCACTGACAATAAAGCAGTTACCAGATCGTTGTTCAATAAGCGCGGGGCGTGGTCTGATTGATGGGCAGTTCGCGTGTCTCGATCAGACTCAGAACACAGACGTTGCAATGATCTAAGACCAACTGACGGCCGTCGTTAGCCGATAAGGAGCCCATTTCCGCGTTTTAATTTAATTTCTCTATCAGTTAGCTATCGATAGGATAGTCTCAGCAGGTTTGCGTGCTTCTTATAAATAATGTCTATTTTCTACTAGCTGTACCTTCGCGTACATATACTTCTGATATACCTACCTACGTACGGATGTCGTTTTTTTACCGCAATTTAGCCGTTCCAAAGAAACACTTAGGTATTTGGTTATTCCCTGAAAGCCTTTCATTATTTATCCAAGCTAAATCACCATGTAAAGTTTTGGTAAAATTAATCAAATTTCCTGTGCGCGATAAGTTTATTTAAACAGATAAAGGGACAGACACAAATTGCGATTCCGGCCTGGGTGACGAGAATAATGTCCACGAGATGCATTATTCAAAAATCTACTATTCGTAATTACGTACCTAGGACGGATAAAACGAGTGTAATAAGAATAACATAGGATGGGAAAAGAGCTTTTCCTACGTAGAAATAAATAGAAGCGTCAAACGTCACAGTAGCGGAGTTCTACGAGAGAGATGACTAAACAAAAACAAACGCGCCACAGGTGATGTAAAATAGTAAAGAAAATAATTTTAATCAGCGCTTATAGCACAACGAGTATAGCTAATAAGAGATGATTAGGATAAATTACACTATCGAAGTTTGATTTGCATAAATTCAAGATCCCACTAAGAGCAACTGTACCGTAAACCGCGATTCCAAACATAACAGCCACTCGTGAAAGTTTTTCTCTTGAACTGAAATGAAATTATCCCTCAACACTGTATCTACTCATGTGTATAGCAAGTGTACGATGTCGTAACATCGTGAGAATATCTCGTCTCTACGACTTGTCCTTCATCTCCGATGGTATCTTGTAAGATTTTTACACAGTAAATGAGTGCCTCCGTGACGCTTCATGTTCGGATCTGATTGTTATCTTAGACGGAGTAAACGTGAAGATTATGTTATGGGGAAAACGTGTGATGATTCAAAGACAAAATGCTTTTTATTCGTCTTATTACAATACTGATAGCAAATGGCAACGGCCTCTCGTCCATGTCCACTTGTCATGGAAGAAATCCAGCCCTTATATCTAGTTAAGTTAAATTATTATGGTGTAAGAGGAAAGGTCCTACAGCTCTTTAAGTCTTATCTGGAAAACAGGAATCAGTTTGTAGAGGCAAAAGCAACGACAGCTGGATGTGAAATATCATATAAGTCGAAACTGGTAAAGATTAACAGAGGTGTTCCACAGGGATCCATCCTGGGTCCAATATTCTTTATTATATTTACTAATGACCTTATAAATTATATTTACAATCAAATAACGGACATTAAATTAGTTGTATTTGCTGATGACACCAATGCAATTATTTCAGCAAACAGTAATGAGGATCTCAATAATAATGTAAATAGAGCCCTTCTAGCTTTTGAACAGTGGTTCAGTACAAACAATCTCGAACTGAATAGTAGTAAAACTAATCTCATACTTTTTAGAACCACTGCCAGGGTAAAAGAGACGCTAAACTTACAATTAAATGGAAATGTTATCTCTCTGGTTGAGTCTGCTAGGTTTCTGGGAGTTCATATCGACTCAGATCTGAACTGGAAGGAGGAGCTAAACGCGATTGAAAGCAAGGTCAGCTCTGCATGTTATGCTCTCAGAAGTTTACGAGATGAAGTCACCATCAGACAGCTAAAAATTGTATATTACGCTCTTGTTGAATCACGTCTCAGATATAGCATTGCGTTGTGGGGCAATAGCTATGATTATAATATTAGGAAGGCATTTGTCATACAAAAGCGTGCAATAAGGACAATGGTACGTATACCTCAATGGCAGTCATGCAGAGAATACTTTATTGGGCTGAAAATCCTTACTGTGCCTTGTCTATACATTCTGGTAGTACTGACAGGTCTGATGAAACATCCTGAAAGATATGAGAGCGAAGAAGAAAGGACCAACCGCCAAAAAACGCGCAGGAAAGATATTCAAAATAGTATTGCCCCCAAACTAAGAATTGTCCACCAAAGTGTTCGTTATCAAGCCGTGAAATTGTTTAACAGTTTGCCAAATGCTCTGAAACTTGTTAATAAGTATAGTATTTTTAAGACTCAATTAAAGGACTTCTTGTTAGAAAAATGTTTCTATTCCACAGAAGAGTTTATTGGACATTAGAAAAGTACGTTTGTTTTATGTCTTTTATACTTAGCCAATGATATTATATACTTACCCATAAAATGGAAGATAATTTTATTATGATTTGGGAATGTTTTTGTTGTTGTTATAATATTATTGTATACCAACACGGACGCGGGTGTTTGTTGTATTATTGTATCATTGTTTATAATTGTTGTTTTTTGTTATTATTATTTAAAGTATCTAGTTCTAGTTTATGACATTATTAAATTTTCTTTGTTCACGACCACTGTCTAATAAAATTGCTATTGTTAATTTAATATTGTGATGTGGGCGTAAATTTGTAATAAACCTAATATTAAGTTATGTAATTCCGACACAATGTATTGTTGTTCATGGAAATAAATAAATGAAATGAAATGAAATGAAATAGTTACTGAAAAGATTTTATTACTAATTTTATGACTTACTTGGTGGCTCAGGGCCCGAAGTCTTATCTTGGCGTCTAACAACAAGAGCATGTCATTATGAAAGGCATGATCTTGATGTGCCATATCAGCCATATTAGGCACCACAAGCTCTTCAAGATCCTACCACCCACGACAAAGCGGGAAAACCGTCATTTGGCATACGCAGAGCAACAAAGACAGACACATCTCTAACTTTCTCGATCTCTCAAGGATGGCATACTAGGCCTACTCGTCTCTCTAGAGTCATCCCTGGAGGGAGATGCCCAGAGGCTCTATCTCAATCTAGATATACTCTAATGTTGCTCTCTGGGATTCAGGGCCTAACTACTTTGACCAAATTTTTCGAGCCCAACATACGTGGACGGATATACATAAAGGTTTTGTCCGGTGCGCTTACAAGCAAAATACCCACGATGGTCTGATTTGCAGTAGAGTAAATTTATTTAAATGTAAGAAGGCTGCAAAGTCTCACAGATTTGCTTAAGTATCTTATTACGATGGTATGTGATGGACGAGGATCCACAATTTCATGTTTTTTGTAGCATCAACACGTTTTACAACAAAAATGTATCTCTTGAAACTCTTTAAGATGTAATCAACATCCAAAGTTAGAATATATCTGACAAGTCACGTGCTTTCAACGTAGATTTTAAGACGTTTCTGAAGATAGAGTAGCGGATTCTTGTTACTATTCCTTCCACACAAATGTCCTCTGAGACAGTTCTTAAGCCAGCGTTGCAAGCACGAAGATGGCGTGTTACGTGAGCCCCTTTATACAGAACGAAGTGTGCCTACAATTGCTAGGTTGTGCGTAGTGTCCTCACGGAGTAGTAATGTCACGTTCCTCACGGCACGTTCGTCGGGGTTCGGTTAACTTCGGTAAAGTTCGGATGTTGTCGGGAATAAACTGGATTTGAGTCTGTGGCTTATACTGGTATTTACGGTAGTAATTATAGTACTCTATGGTTGGTGTAGTACCTCTATTCTGTGGCAGAAGTATCTTGTCTGCTGTTCAACGGAAGACGCCGCTATAGTGTCCTTTATCTGAGCCAAGCGATCGAAGCATCATCAACAGCCTTCATCAGGTCTCCTTTCGCGGAATAAAAGTGCGAGGAGATGTGTTAATACTCTATCAAGCGGGTTCGGTACGGTATGGTAGAATGACGACCTAATATTATATACTTACAATACATATTCCTACGCTACTGTCCCATAAAGAAGCGGAGACTACGGCCTACCATTATTAAACCCAACTGTAGCTTCCCTGATAGTTCCCATTAATAAACTGATCCAAATTTCCCCAAATCGGATAAAACTAAGATATAACCACTTAACAGAAAAACAAACGATCCGACATCCAATAAAGAAACGAACGTTAAAGTTAAATAATAAAGTGGTTAGGGCACTCGCGCGGGTTGGTGGAGATAACTCTAATCGCCTGCCGTTAAATCTATTCACTTGTAGACAACACTACAGGTACTTATTTGGGATTATTACAAAATTGTTGAGGCTACGAAGTGAGCGAGTTGTGTTCCTATTTCTTCTAACGAGCGTAGGGTGGCGGCTTCGGCGCTGGAGTGACGATCAGCGACAGGTATTGAGCTTTCACTGTCATGTCGGTCTATCGATTAAACTATCGCAGATTCATAGATTAATCTATACTTTATTTAAAAGAGTTCCGTGACTGACTGACTGATTGATAGACAACGCACAGCCTAAACCGCTGAAGGTACACTGAAAAAAAAAATGTTTTCTTCAACCAAGATCTTGTTTATGATAATAATACATCATGAATCCATATGAGTCTGTCAACATCATGACTTCTCTGACTAAGAGAACTTTGTTAAACGAATTCGGCTAGTTGTTACAACTACCGTCTTTTGTTTTTAGTTAACAATAATAAGGTCATTTCAATTATTTTGGGGCTAATTAAGAGAAAATACTTCTTAGTTGGCTCACTTTTTTTTTTAGTGTAGTGGAATATATTTCTGACCCCTATAGTACATCCATTTTTGGTTTTGGGGTCTGATTTTTAAACATAAAAGTGTATCTGTCGTTTGTATTACTTGTATTATAAACAATTACTTAGTGTAATGTAAATGAAATGCTACAGAGGATGTAGGGGTGCACTAAGAAAGGATTTTTCGAAAATCGACCCATGAAGGTGGACTTCCGATGCTAGCGGCCGACGCGTCTGACGCGCGCGGCTCGCGGCCGACGGCCGATGCGGCCATACTAGTTACTATGAAAACGTATGGCGCCGCTTCCGATACCAGCGACTGACGCGCGCGTCAGACGCGTGCGGCCGATGTCTATCGCATCGGCCGCGGCCGCGCGCGGCTATGCGCTGACGTCACGCAGAACAAGAATGTTCGCCAGACATATTACGATGTTTTTACCGAAAATTTGCTTATTTTTCACTATTTTTTATTTGTATTTTATTATCTGCAAGGTCGCTCATCCACGTTGCGATAACACCATCTATCGATCCATTTGAAACTAATTTATCTTTTTTCGGAAAATCCCTCTTGCCTACATAATTATTAGCTAGACAGCGATCCATAAATAGGTTAAAAAGCCAAGGGGACGCAACGCATCCGTCTAATTATAATAACTCTTAAAAATGTATTTTATCAAAAATCCTGTAAAAAAATGCATTCATATATTTCTCTAAACCTATCAATCTATCAATCAATCAAATATTATTTATTAAAATATGTATGGTTTTTTTTATTTGTGTTTTTAAACAAAACACCAAAACATAAGAACATACCCTAAATTTCGGGGAAAATGCCCTAAAGTGATAACACTCTGCACAATAGGCACGCGTCAGTCGCTGACCTCGGAAGTGAGGTCTGTCGTCGGCCGCGCGCGTCTGACGCGAGGATCTGTCAAATATGACAGAACCTCGCGTCAGACGCGCGCGTTAGTCGCATCGGCCGCTGGCATCGGAAGTCCACCTTAAGGGGTAAAGCGGGTCAAAAGCTCGTATTTGCAATAGTATCGATGCACTCTCTTCTCCATCACTCCGTATCTCATGGCCTCATGGTATAAGTTAATTCCTCTATCTCATCCATGGAGTAGGTAGTTAATGATCTAATTAACATCATCACTATAATTCCCTTCCCCCTTCCCCTTTGATTCATCGCGTGTCGCTCTCTAATGTATCTTTTATTTATGGTAGAGGATATATGTATTTTAATGATAAGTAATTTATTGAAAGACAGTGAAACGCTTGGGAAAGCTATTAAGACTGTAAGTAAATCACTAGACGAGGTTTACACAAGGTTTATAGTCATTAAGACAAGTTATAAAGTCTGTATTGGATTTATTTTAACACCCAATTAATTATTACTGCACTCCGTACTTTTCATGACTTGACGAACGTATTATGTAGACTTGACGAATCAGATTAATAGACTTGAAGAATCATAAATTCATAACTTATTGTAATCTTGACGAATTTGAACTTTTAATAGACTTCACGAGTTAAAACTTGTTATAGACTTGACGAATTAGAACCTTTGGTAGACTTGGCCAATTAGAACCATTTAAGTAGGTACTTGACGAATCGAAACAAAACCGGGCTTTTAAAAGCCGCTTGACAAATTGGAACTGTCATTAAACTTGATCAATTTTACCCTAAATCCTCCTTTCCCCTTTTGAATTTAATGATCCAACTACAAACCGATACTTACAGAGAAGTGGTCGGATGCAGTGGCTATAACCGGCAGCCACAAGGTATAGGATCGAAGATGGTGACGATTCCTGAAGGAATAAGTCACCTCTTACGACACCTTTGGTTGGTGCTATTCGAACCGGGTACCATATGGCAGGAGGGTGTTCTGACCCCACCTTTGATCGTATCGGTTCCCCGGTCTTTCAGATTCAGTATGGTAAGGAAGAGAGAGTACATTTAGCGCGCTTATGGAGAAACGAGGTGTACCTAAGAATGAAAGATCTTCCACCAGGCTAGGTGGGCTGCCGGGGGACCGGTCGGTCCAACGGTTGAAATCTCTGTAAAAACTTAGTTCTGTCATCAATATTGCTGCTTAGGTTACGGTTTACATTTGCGCGTTCAGTTGTGTCTGATTCTTGTGGGTGTGTCAAGTGGCCAGCACAAACACATTTAAATAAAGTAAATCCTGGTAATCCGACTGCTTTAAAAACTAAGCAGTCGGTGCAGTTGAATATAAAACGGCAGCAATCATTAATTAGTATGACATTACAATATCTATCTATCTATCTATAACGTCACGCCTCTTTCCCAGTGGGGTAGGCAGAGACCAGGGCGCGCCACTTACTACGATCTTTACATACCTCTTTTGCCTCATGCACATCCATACATCTCTTCATACATGCCCGTCGGTTTCGAGTACTCCGCACCTCCCCTTTTTGTAGGACGCAACTGATTTGATCAGCATACGTCCTACGAGGGCGCCCTTTGCCGACACTTCCACTCACATTAGCAACATATATCTCTTTCGTACATCTGCTGTCACTCATCCTTTCCACATGACCAAACCAACGAAGCATACCTTTCTCTATTCTTGTCACAACATCTTCTTTCAATTTACATCGATCTCTTATTACACAATTTCTCACTCTATCTCTCATCGTGACACCACACATACTTCGCAAGGAACGCATTTCAACAGCATTAATTTTACTTGCATGCTTCTTCTGCCATACCCAGCACTCACTGCCATACATAAGTGTAGGCACCAACACACCACTGTGTATAGCAAGTCGTGCCTTTTTGGACACTACTTGGCTAGCCACAATAGTATGCAGAGCACCGTTTACTTTGTTTCCCGCTGTTACTCGCCTATGCATATCACCCTCACATTTCCCATCTCTAGTAAACATGCATCCTAAATATACAAACTCATTCACTTGTTGCACTTTTTCGTTCCCAATCATTATACAACAATCAGTCACACATTCATCCCTCTCCATTACCATTACTTTAGTTTTATTCACATTCACTTTCATTCCTTTCTTCTTCAATGCTGTATTCATGAGAGTTACCATGTCTTGTAGCTCTCCCGCTGACGATGCAAGTATCACTTGATCATCAGCGTACAGGAGGCACTTTACTAGTAACTCTCCCATTCTTAAACCATTTTCGCATTCTTTTAGATCAGTCAGACAGCTATCCATATACAGGTTAAAAAGCCAAGGGGACGCAACACAACCCTGTCTAACTCCACTGGTGATGTTAAACCATTTTGAGTGCGCCCCGTTGACCCTGACACAGGCACTAGAACCCTCGTATAATGATTTTAGTGCCTGCACCAAGTGATCGTCAACACCGTATATAGATAGCGTAGACCACAATTCTTCCCTCCACACTCGATCATACGCCTTTTCCAGGTCCACGAAGGCACAGTATACCTTCGCGTGCTTTGCCAGAATAATCGTATATAAACATTAACAGCTTCTAACAAGCCTGGCCTATTAACGGCCCATTAGTTAATGGAGCTTCCTAAATCGTGAGGAAAACCATAAAATGTTCTATGACCCATAACTGCTTATCATATCTGCCCTCGAAGACTATTAAATTAATTAGATTCTTAATTGATCCGTGGGAATTATTACTTTAAATGAAGAATTTTGTTGATGTATCTTGCGTGATTCTTGATTTTTTTTGTGTTGGCAGGCGATAATGTGGTTGTTATTATGGGTATTATTTTAGACCGTCAAACTGAAAATTTTTACAATGATAGAAAATCCGAAAACCCGACTAAAATTTCTGTTTCAAAACTGCAACACCAACTCCTCCCAAGTGATTTTTGTAGGTTCCTTGAGGAAACACAGAGAAATTTTGTTAGAGACTTTCAAACTATAGCACATAATAAAAATCTGATTATAATAAATGGCAAAATTGTTTGCAATTCACTAAAGTTTGGTTATAAAATAACGAAACATTATTTCAGTTTTTTTCAGTTTCTAGAGTAATTTTGTCTACACTTACATCCAGTCCATGTCTTGCCTCTTGCGGGATTCGAACCAGCGACCCTTGGCTCAGTAGGCACTACCAACTGAACTATCGAGAAATTATCGTATAATATAGTGTATAAGTGAAAAAATTGTCATGTAAGAACAAGTAATAATTTAATATTTTGCTTCAACATGTTTACGACCAATAAAATGTTTAACGACCCGATGGCCGGTGGCCGTCCGTCCGTCCCAAATATTTAATTTAATTTTCATTCTCGTCAAATTAAATCTTATCTATTTTCTAATTATATGACTTTTTGACATTAAACTGGTATTTCTTTGTGAATTTAATCAAAAGATATTAAATTCCGGTAGTAAAATGTTAAAATGATTTGCAGGTACAATCCCTGCCGAAAATGCAATTAGGTAGGTATCGAAAAAAACTTTTGTCAGCTTCGTTCCTAAATGTAGATACAACAGCAGATTTTTTTTTGCTCCGATCGGTTCGCTTCCATATTAAAAGTTGTTCAGGTTGATGGGTAGACTCTTAGATTAAATAAATTTCGTAAGTATAACTCTTTATTTTTAATTCGCCGGCTCAACGAACCAAAAAAACTGGCTTCTTTACCAAAGATGCCAATTCGGAGCTGAAAAAATCATGCTCTCAGCTCCGCTATTTGTAGCTCAGATATTTTACAATTCAGCTTTTGGCAGCTCAGCCTTTTCGATCTTAAGGAGATCTTTCTGATTGTGTCCAATAGCTGTTTTTTGGGTGAATATAAATAATAATTGTTGACCGTGACTGTACCGCGTAACTTTCGCTAATTTGTCCCACAACACTAAAATCTTTAATCGCACGGGTGGTCAATGTTGTTTTATTACTATCTTTTGAAAGAATGACAATTTCGTTTATTTACACCCGTTCGTGTGCTATTTAGTTGCCAGCATTAGTTACATGATATTGGTGCCTATTTCTCTGATCGTATCGGCTTTCCGTTTCATCACCTTCTTGAGTTTAGCGCACACGCTTATGCTCTTTAAAAACAGTGTGTTATAACGCGTTACATACTAAAAGGGGTCAATATAATAAAAGTTGACATTAAAAATTGATAGTAAAATTGGCAGCATGCCTTGTCCAAAATGTACAGTCAAAAATCCACAACAAGCTTCGTCACAAGAGAATACAAATAAAAATCCACAAAACGTTTCGTCAGCAAAATAATAAATTAACCTAAACTACACGGCATCGTCATAAATCGTACCTGGCGCAAAGGATCCCATCACACTAGCTGCGTTCCCGCGCTGGATAGCCAACGAAATCCTCTGCACCAGATCAAAGGGGAAAGAAAGGGGTCAAACTGAACAACATGGAGCCAATATTGAATTCGCCAAAAATATAATATCACCTATATACATTTCGGTCGAGTATCCGGTTTTCTATGAAACAACACTTTTTTTTCGCGGTTTCGATGTTGTCTTGTATCCATAGTGAAAGTTGGTCAGTTTTAAGGTCTGACTGAAGCTCCTACCCTCGTCTCTCGTCGCCTCGCCTCTGCCTTGGTAGGACATATTGAAAACATCGCACGTGACTTGTTATAGTACGATACTTTGTGAGAACCTTCTGTGTACTGCGACACTATGGAGATGATACTTAGCTTTTGCCCGCCTAATTTTATACGTTTTGTATTTTCTTTCGGTATAGTTTTGCTCCTATAGTTTTTGATGGAAGAAATGGTTGATATGTAATAAATAATAATAAATAACGCTCACAGGCACATACATTGTAATGATCCCAAGAAAGCACTATTTATAGGCTGTTTATTATGGAAACCATACAACAACGGCACAAACATATAAACATCCATGACCGAACCGGGATTCGAACCCAGGACCCTGGTTTGGCAGTCCGGTGTGGTAACCATTACACCAACCGGGTCGTCGAATCAGCAATCGAATCAGCATGTCGTGTCGTATCAGCAAATCAAGGCACTTGCGTAAAAGAGACAGGATTGGCGACAACTTTATCCTCTTCCAGGATAGTCAACAACTTTTCTTATTTTTTACGAAGATGTTTTATTCAAAAGTGTCATATTTTAGAACTGCAAGTGCCAGTGAGTGAATTTATTAATTCGAACCGTTGTTGGTGTTACAACGGTGGTGTCTGATTCAAAAGCACACAGTTAAGAAAAAAATACAATTTTAGTTCATACTTCAAAATAGATAAAGGCATTGGTAAGTAAATCATTAATCCAGTCGACTAAGGGCCTGTTTTAACCACTTCTTCTGAATAAGTTCTTGATAGCAAGAAGTAAACCAAAAGTGTTGAAACAGGCCCGAAATCATCGGAACAGGGGGTCTACCATGACATAATTATATGAACTTCGCAATTGTGTGAATGTTCCAATGTCAACTCTATTACAATGAAGTACGGATCGAAACGGTAGCGATATATATCGAAAATCTAAAGTTCGGGTACAGGGCCAGGTTTAGCGAAAGCATCAAGACCTTTTCGTCCCAAACGAACTCAGAAGCACGTTTCAAATTCCGAACTTCGAATTCAGAGCTCGTGTTGTCGCGGTTGCCATGGCGACAAGATGAAGCCATCGATAAACTACCTTCCTTCCTTCGCTCCTGTATTACCACCTTATCTGAAGGTTGTAAGGCAGAATTTAGATTGGCAAGTCAATGCGATTGACCGGTGATGCAAGACAATGTAAGAAAAGTTTAATTAATTGTTGTTTCTATAATTAGTCTGACGTTGTTAGCGCATGCGTGGATGTTGTAATAAGCTTTTATTGCTAGAAAAACTGGTTGTACTGTACCTATAAGTGAGCTTCAAAGAAAAATAAAAGCTCTAATTCACTCACACAGGGTTCTTTTCGGAGTTAGTCCCATAAATAAAGTTGTTCAGTTTGATGGTATGATCATGTCTTCAAAAACCGAAAGGACCCTGTATGTATTGTAGGGTGTGATTTTTACTTTCTACGCATTTATATTTTCTTTGGTTATTCAACCGTTGGTATCAGAAGTGGGATATACATTGTATACTTTACCAATTAATTTTAGAACAGGTATGAAAGTTAGTTTTATCAGTACATAGCCTTGTAGAAACATATAATGGTTATAATTAAGATAAGATAGGTTGTTTATTGGCGATTTAAATGGATCGCTTTACGATTGCTAATGGATGTTACATATTCATACATTGTGGAACAGTTTCGTGGAATACGGCCATTTTGTTTCGCCTTGAATACCAATTTTATGAGTATAGTAATTATAAGGTTCATAACTTAAAATCACGACCATAATCCCTTTTGGGGTGGTCAGAAATGTTGTATCAACTACCAACTAGGTATACAGAGTGTTAAAAAACTCCTTAGTAATTTTTCAAGGGGTGGTTCAGAGCATCAAACTGAACAACTATCACTATGAAAAATAATCTGCTTTTCCCATTTGAGTCGAGTTTGTAGTGAAGTTTTGTATGAAACAGTTAATGTTTTTTATTTTTTCTCTATTTTAGCTCCATAGTGAAAGTTGTTCAGTTTGATAGCCTATACAGGGTGTTTTGTTACACCCTGTATAAGAACGCACGACGACACACACATCACGCTATACAAAACCAAAATAAGCTGGCCGCGCGTAGGTCATGTTACGTATAACGTCTCGCGACCAGCTTATGTTGGTTTTGTATAGCTTGATGTGTCGCTGTGTGTACAGATGTAGAATGTATCACTTTTATCATGACCTATTGAAGATTTCAGAGTGGAACTTTGATTAAAATAGCAGTTGAAAGATAAGTCCAAGGTGATAGGGGGCTAGTCTTTCACCCACGAAGACATTGCATAAGAAACCTAACCCCTTAGTCGCCTCAAAGGATACCTACGTAGTATACTCTTAATGGAAAAATAGAAGCCTTGATAAGGTTCAAAATACACTAAAATCTTACGTAATTACAACTTCTAGTAGTGAATCGTTCAGCCCAGGTGTTTGAACGTTTATTGCCCTTTTGCAATCCATGGAGCCACATAAATTCCCATAATGTCCAATTATTTAACGAGTAAATCTTGAAGTAAATAGCTAGAGTTTTGATGTGATATTCGCGTGAGAAGTGGATATCGGTATTAGAAACGATTACCAAAATTAAGCAACGTTATGCCTGGTCAGTTCTCGGATGGGTGACCGTTTATGTGTCATTTCTTCTTTTTTTCATCTATACAGGGTGAAATTGATATCATTAGCATCCTTTTAAACTAAGAGTCTACCCATCAAACTGAACAACTTTTATTATGGGAGCAACCCGATCGGAGCAAAAAATAAAATCTCTGTTGCATACATTAATTGATTTGAGTCGAGTAGGCATTGCAGTTTAGTAAGGACAGCTGATTTTTTTTTGCTCCGTTCGGTGTGCTCCCATAGTAAAAGTTGTTCAGTTTGACTCTTAGTTTAAAAGGATGCCAATGATATCAATTTCACCCTGTATATAGCGTGTCCGTGAATTCTCTATAAGCCAGTGGGTCTACCCGCACATTTGAACTTCGTAATTGCGTGAATGTTTTCGTTCCAATGTCTTACAATGAAGTGCGGACCGAAACAGGGGCGATCATCGAAACATCGAAAGTCCGGGTACAGGGCCAGGTCAGGCCTGTTGTCCTAATAGGCTTGAACATTTTCTGGCCGCACGTTGAACACTAACTTGCTTCCACTTACTTTCCATTCGGAGCGGCTCCATACAAAACGTAGTCGGGTCCTAGTTTAAACATTTAGTAATTAAAGTAAAAACAAATGTTTTTAACACAATCTAGAAACCAATATCCGTGCTTTTATGAAGCTCACTAAATAGCATTCGAAAATCTTTCTGTTCCTGTAGCTAGTGTTTTCTTACCCAGCGCTCTGTTTTACTCTACATGTTTTATTTACTACAATATTTCGTGACATAGGTATTATAAAAACATCATTTTAGATCACTGATAGACACACACGTCATGCTTATGCCTAAATATTTACAATAGTAGCATACCTAGTCAGCAAATTGTGCATTTTTACGATAAAATGCACAATTTGCTTAGAGCTTAGAGAATATCCATGTACTAGAAGCTACTAGCGGTATCTAGTAGCTACTTTTTGTAATTTTAATTTAATTTATTTTATTTATTTGGGTTACCAACAGATGAATCACATTACAAACTCAAGAGACTACATATAATTAGGCAAACATTGTGTTCATCTACTTACAGGCTACCACAGCTAGTAATTACTTAAACAACAACAACACCATGAAATTTTTAACCTAATCAAAGAGGTATAAGTATTTTAATTTGTCAAAAGGAATTCCACAGCCCATTAATACTCGAATCAAGATAAGAAATGTTTTAAAAACAATTTAAATGCCAAAGTTCATCCATTAATATTAAATTCATCAGCGCCAACTCATTAATAGCCTTTACTATATAATTATAGTAAACGGCATCAAATTGCCATAAATTATTAAAGATAATGTTTGAAATGTGGCGCGAATCACGCGAGCCGCGAGCAAACTTACACGATTCGTATAAATTTATCGTCGTGAGAATATTGTACCATTATATTTTGTGTTTTTACATAATTTTTTAGTAATATTGACTGTGGTGCTAAAGACGAGCTGCTTTATTCTAGTCCTTGGTCTCTATTCTAGAACTCGTAGGTATTACTAAAGTTCTTTGCTACGAATAAAGAGTTCTTCGACATATCGGCACTGCATATCGACAAACATATCAGCTGGCTTTTCAGAACTATATCTACGACTACCTTCCATTAAAAATCTAATTATACCTTACCAAACACCAGCCATAGACTAACAAATTTAACAACATTAACTATGGAGACAACGTCGAAAAAGTATAAAAATTATCAGCTGTCCCATACTACGAGTCGTGTAGAGCTGCGCTTAGGTATGAAACAGCGGATTTTTTTATAGTTTCCTCGATGTTCAGTTCGATGGTGTTTTGTTACAACCTGTATATAAAATAATCCGAAATTAAAAAGCCATGGACAAAAGGGCGAGATTTATTTTCTAATACATCCTAAGTACAATCTCTTTCTCAATAGATTCGCATTGCTTTTCCAAACATATCCATTACCGCCCCTCCGTCCCATCTCTGGTAAAAGCTATCTAAACAGCAAGACATACTGACAGACTGACAAACGGTGCAGACCGCCTCTTGCCTGTTCAAGCATTTAGGAAGATTACTTCATTTATACAACTTTGTCACTGCTTCTCACAGTCAATAGAGAATGGCGCTTATATTTTCCATACATACATACATAAATTCAAGACCGTAATCCCCTTCGGGGTTGTCAGAAACGTTGCTACAACTATCAACTTTCTGTTTAAGAATGTAGTTGTAGCAATACTCAATCAGCAATTTAAGTTTCAATAATGGAATGGTGTGTCAAGTGGTAAGAGGTGGCTAGGCTTTCGCCCACATAAACACTGCATAAGAACCTTGAATCCGATACCTACCCACGGGAAGAATTTTGGTGGTCCATTCTAAGCCGGAGTCACACTTCTGTTTTCCGTGATATAAACAGCTTCGATACAAGCAGAATCAATTTGAATGAATATGCATGAATTGAATTTTTGTTTAACGTATTCGCGGGTGGACAAGATCATTAAACTGAACTACTGTCTTATCCCACAATTTATAAAAAAGTTAAATAAGCATAAGCACATGCTCACGACTGTATTCCCCGAGGGGGTAGTCAGAGATATTCTGAAACTTCAGAACATCCACATAAAAAGTTAAATAAACTTGATTAAGTAGGTCCTATAGTTAAAAATTATTCACCTACCTAATTACCCAGTCAGTGGTTTAATACAATACAGTCATAGGTTTGTAACAAAGAACTTGTTGCTTGTTGTGGTTCTTAACTGCTAAAATAAAGTTGAATAGTTTTTAAGTTCCAAGAGCTGCATGAGCTCATCCCAACTTCCCCTTTCTACTATCGGACTTCCAGACGCACCGCGGGATATCACCCCTTCTTGGTTGACATCCCACATATCCGCACCAAGCGCCATTCTGAATCTTTTATAATGCGCACAGCCAAGGAGTGGAATGCCTTACCTGCGTCAGTATTTCCGAGTACTTACAACCCGAATTCCTTTAAAGTACGAGTGAATAGGCATCTTCAAGGTAAGCTCGCTACATCTACGACCCCATCTTCGTCCTGAGGACTGGATTGAGGTCAAGAGCAAACCCATAGTTAATAAAAAAAAAAAGTTGTATTCATCAATTCACTCTGAAACATTTACTCACTTAAAGAGTTGCTCCTGCCGCCTTCCTATGTCTATAAATAGTAATAATATCTTTACTCATCTAAAAACGTTCCAATCCAGAGTGATAGAGTAAGGAATTTACTTCCCGATTAGAGCAAGTTCTTACTGCAGTACCTACGAGGCATCTACTACAGCATCTCACACGTCACACGTTCGACTTGCTGGGAGTAGTCAACAAAAACCAGCTCAGTCCAGTACATTAAAACTCTTTACCGTTCCCGAGATGGACATTAAAATAGATTATAATACTTTTTTCTTGCGATCCTGCCATTCTTCCTGGTAAAGTGACTATTTGTCAGTGTTCCTGGGTTTTAGTATTTATGCTCCTTGGAGCCGTGTGGTTCAAGTTAAGAATGTACGACCCCATGTGTTCTTATAGTTGTTGTATGAGGCGATTAAGGGACACGGGTTTCATATGCAGTGTATTTTTGGGGGAAAGGCTAGCCACCTATACTCGTCATTCCATATTGAAACCTTAAATATGGTAAACGTGAGCCTTGCTACAACTGCCTGCAATAAAGTTGGCAGTTCCACCAAAATTTCTGACCACCACAAAAGGGATTATGGTTTTGAGTTTATGTATTTATGTTCCGTGGTTTGTACCAGTATGCGAAATAAGGCTTTGTCACGCTTCTTCTTCTTTCGTGTCGATGGCAGGTTGAGTTTGACCTACATTGTCCATCGTCATCATCATCTAAGGCTTTACAGCCCCGGGTTGGCCTTAGTCTGGTCAAGTCTCTTCGGCTTTCTGTCTCCAACTCTTCACACCAATATTTTTCAAATCTTGTTCGACGTTATCCAGTCATTTAAGCTTGGGGCGTCCTCGACTTCTGCGGTCATCCGGTTGATCATCCAGTAAGCGTTTTGGTACTCTGACCTCGTCTATTCTTATGAAATGACCAGGAGTGCGATTTTTGAATCTCATTCGCTGAGTTCAGCAGTTGAAAACGTAAACATTACTGTGGAGATATGCATCTTTCTACTGCTGATTTGACTTTCAAAAATCATACTTCAGGATTGCGATTTTTGAAAGTCAAATCAGCAGTAGAAAGATGCGTATCTCCATAGTAATTGTGATATTTTCAACTGCTGAACTCAGCGAATAAGATTTAGAAATCGCACTTCAGTGTAGGTGTGAAATCGCCAATGACTGAGGAATTTTGAAGAAACAACCTTGAGTAGATTTTGTTGACACCTGAGGGCTTAGCATCATGCGCGCGTAAGATTTCTGTTGCGGTTCAAAACAGAAAGAGAGCTAACGACAGCACAATGTCGCATTGTCGTTGCTATGCTAGACCATCTGGTGTAATAAAAGCTTTAAAATAGATTCAGAATCATCATAGTAGTTTTAATAAACCCTTCACAATGATTGGACTTATTTTGAAGGATGACTGTGTAGTTTCCAAAAAGTTTATTGACGAGTTTTATGCATATTCCAAACAAAAGGGTTTTCCAAAAGGTTTTAATAGCGAAATGGGCAGAAAGCAATAAGTTGTTTGTATATTGAAGCACGCGGACAGGCGCGGCCGGGGGACGGGTGATATATGACCCGGGACGTCGCGGGCAGTCGGATACACTGGACATTGTGAAATATGTCTTATTGCTATAATAATTATTAGTGTAAAATGACAAGCGTAACACTGTATGTTATTCAACTACTGTATAGCTAATAGGTAATGAAGTTCTGACGGTATAGATAGACTTTTCTCCATGCTAATACGTAGAACCTTCGACTGTCTACTTGTTAAAATCAACCTAAAAAATTAAATTCCGGATCTCATCTCAGGGGGGTGAATGAAAAACAGTTTTATGTTTCTTTATTTATGTACTTACCTATTTATGTAAGTGTGCAATGACCAATAATTTTTTTTAATGATCTTCTTGAGAAGGCAAAATGTGCTGTGTCAAGGAAAATTAGAACATGAACGTTTTGTGGTTTTCTTTCATCCTAAACTGTAATTTTATTGCAAATTACAGTTATGTTCTGTATCCACGGACTTAACAAACACATTATAGATTTATTGATTAAAGTGGAATAGGCAATGAAGGAATTAAGATTTATTACTCTCGGCCTTAAATGAATTAATAAAATACATACCTAGTAATTTATGGAAATCACTTTTGACTGATTCGAAGGGCTATTAATCTTTCCACATTCGAGTACTCGAGTATTGAACCAACGTTAACGTTTTGTCATTCGTTTCTATAATTAAAGAAAAATAACTTGTTGACTTTTGACCTGGTGGTTAAGTGTTGGAAATGCCCTGTCAATGTTCACCTGTTTAGGTTCACACGTTACAAATGTTTATAAATTAATGACTTTATAGATAGACATTTATTACGTCTGGTAATGAACATGTTTTCTAGCAAAAAAGTGTTTTGTCGATGCAAATTGACGATAATTTACATTCTAATACAATACTAGGTACTTATAATGTCGTACTTATAGATTTAATTTATTGTAAAAAAATAAAGATGTATCAGTCAGTACTGACTGCGGTTTAAATTATTTCATCGTCATCAGCCTGTACTAATCGAGTCCAATGCTGGACATTATGCCTCCACTAGTACACTCCACTCCGTTTGGTCTTGTGATTCTTGCATCCCAGTCTCTTACCAGTGTTCATGTTTTTTTTATTAACTATGGGTTTGCTCTTGACCTCAATCCAGTCCTCAGGACGAAGATGGGGTCGTAGTTGTAGCGAGCTTACTCAGAAGATGCCTATTCACTCAGTTATAAGTGCTCGGAAATACTGACGCAGGTAAGGCATTCCACTCCTTGGCTGTGCGCATCATGTGCAGAAATGTTTCTTATTTTGATCTTTTTTGTTCTAGAACGGAACAGTTTTTATTTCGTAGTAATTTAATATGCCATCACAAACATAAACTGTATAATTTTATCGTAAACATTTACCATGTCATGTTTAGGAACATCACGAAACCCCTAATTGATTCAACTCCCTGCCGCTTTCATTTGTCTGCAACACTGTCACAGTTGGGATGGATTACTTTACGGAGGGAAAAGCTAAATATTTTACAGACACGTCCGCAGGGTTCCGGGTTCGATGGCTGGGTGTTTCCGCATACCAAGTCTCCCGAATCTTATTATTTTCAAACTTATTGCTTAGATATAACGGTTATATAAGGAGTCTTTGACGGCACTATTAGAGACAAAAATGGTCGAAAAATTTCCTAAAAGGGTCGAGTTGTCCATAAACTCTTTAGGTAATCTTACGGTTAAATTGACAGTCTTTTAATTAACGTCAAAACGGGTATCTTTTGATGACTTTAGTACTTGGTATCTGGGCGGATCGCTCGGTGTCTTCCAACTTCCAAGTGAATCTAGAGAGGTTTCATCTTTGACAACACAAGACTGGCTACAAGCTGAGCTCACTTAAAGTATAACATATACAGGGTGTCCCAAAACTCAACGTCAAGCCGCAAATAAGAGGTAGGTGAGTTTATATCTGTTCAGGGAAAAATTATAAAAAAATTCCAAGTTTGATAGTTTTCGAGATTTTTGGCATTTTCCACCTAAATCCGTTTTAATTTACCCATCATCTCGAGGCAGATCAAAATGACACCTCCAGTATAATTCAAGTGAAACGTGCCCGACGTCAAAACAAAAAGAAAATGGCGTCACAAGATGGCGCGCGCACGTGACAACGTTACAAATTGTGACTATGACTGTACCTTCGCTGAGTACTGCTACTTGCAAAAGTGTTTGTTGAACTGCAGTTAATTAATTATTTAGTATATTTTACCGCTGCCTAGTGACAACCAGCTGAGGCGACAGACACACTTACTACATACATCCATACTTAGCCCAAAACTAATCAAGTAGGTATAAGTGCAATTATACTTAATATTTATTTAAATAAGTAAAATGTATAATAAATGCAGTCCATGATTGTTTCACATTCAAGGTGTATTGTAGAAAGGTATGTAGTAGAAACCTTGCCACAGCTACCTAGTGTGTGATTTAGTTAAGGTTAAACCATACTTATACTTATACTATATACTTTATTTTACACCAAAACATAAGCAGTAAAGTAAAAAGAAAAGATACAAGAGATACAAAATAAGGCGATACACGCTAAGAAGCTATTTCTTCCAGACAATCTTAGGGTAAAAGGTAGGATATAGGGTATTGTTTCCAAACAAAATTATCAAAGGATCAGTCAGCTGTAAACACAAAAAATTTTAAATATGTACATACAAAAAATTCATAATATTATTTATACTATAGGTAATTTTTATTAAACGTTTGCTTAATGGTTAAATAAAATGATGGTAGTTTTAGTCATCTTTTCATATTTGGTACGTTTTGTTTTTTGTACCTCAAACAGTTTTTAAAACGGGATAAGTAAGCGGGTTTGTAAGTATCCTGTAGAAGCAGTTAGTTCAAATGTTAGGTTATCTTTTTATGTATCCAAACTTTCTTATTTTTTTTTAGTTTTGTCCCTTGTACCATGAACAGTTTTTAAAATGTGTTATCAATTATCATGTAATTGGCGCTGTATAATTTAAATGTTGTTGTAAGTATTAGAAATTAAGTAATTTGCTGTTTGATAGATAACCAATAAAGATAAAATCCAAGTAAATTATCGTAGGTACAGTATTGTGGAATCGTACATGAATAATTAAAAAATATACCTATTTGTCAAATTCGTCTCGTTGTTTATCGGGTTTGTAATGTGTATGAATAAAAGTATGAAAAGCTTAAAAAAAATTGTAATTTGTTGTCAAGTAAGTAAGTAAAGTAGTTCTCATTATCTTTGTACTTGTATCTGATTATTCAACCGACATTTCCATACCTCCTAAACGTCTACGTGAATTCGAAAGTGCAAAGCCCAAATTGCCAATAACATTTTCGTTTCAAACTGTACCCCTTATTGGAGGAGTTTAGATAAAGACCTCCGGTTATAGCCGGTTATAGCCGGATTAAGATCCGATCCGGTTTAAAGTTCCGGATAAATCGGATACCTTATGCTTTGAGGGGTAGGAGGGTAAGGGGAGGTTGTGGTTAGACGCATGAGAGGAATAAAATAGTGGGGACCGAGATTTTATGGAATTGAAAATCCGAGTATTTTCTTTTATCTTTTTGGTATTTTGAACGTTCTTTTTTCGAATAGAAAAGTATTTTGTTTTAAATTTGGAGATAAATGTACCGAAAGCATAGTCTCTGACCGAAAAACAAATCATTTTCGTCGATTTCAAGAGAGGAGTGTAGGGAAAATCTATACATAATGTATATTTCCTTCACTTTATACTTAGATAGTGTATCTGTAATAAAGTGTATCAATAATTCTTCATAAAATTATGTGGTTTAATCAGAATATGGGCTGAAAAATCGGCAATTTCTCACTTCTTTACGAATTCGGCATACGCGTCCATCAGTGCCTAATTAAGTAATTATTTGGTAGATCGTGACGTCACAGATCACCTTTATACCAACCAACTTCTGTTCTCATAGTTAATTTCCTTCCGGGTATAATCTAGACAGCCCGGTAGCACAGTCGGTAGTGAACCTGCCTGCTGTGCCGAGGGTCGCGGGTTCGAATCCCGTAAGGGACAAATATTTGTATGATGAATATGAATATTTGTACCCGAGTCATGGATGTTTGTATCTATATATGTATTCTATATCGTTGTCTAGTCATCGTAATACAAGTCCAGGCTAGATTCTGGTACTTTAAATGTGGCTAAATAATTTGTGTGACATTGTCCAAGATATTTAAAAAAAAAATCTTAGCCTAATTTGACAACAGTTTACATCGTAGAAGAAAATTTTCCATAAAACTCATGGAAGATTGTCCTCTTTGGACACAATGTCTTTAATTCGCTCGAAATCTTGAGAATTCCAGTTTCCCAACAAACTGCTGCACATTTCACATTCAAATAAGGAGTGTTATCGACTTTAAATCCACCTACTTAGGTCCACTGTATCTCCATTGTCCTAACAGCTCGGTTAAGGCCGTTATGTCGAGAAAATTGCATTTTTATTGGCTCCCAACAGATTTGGGGTTTAGATACAGTGCTGGTGCGGGTCCCTGCATAATGTTTATAGAGATGGTGCAAGTAAACATTCGAAGCATCTCAATAATTAGAATAAACTCTAGAATGGTATACATAAACAAAAAAAATAGAAAGAACATCAGATATTCCCTATTTACATTCCAGGATATAATTACACGTTTTGTAAAACAAGTGCAAAACTTCAACTGCTATAATAATTTTAATAATCGATGATCGAATCCCATTTAAAACAAACATAAGCGAGATCAGTTAAATACAAGATATATGGATCAAATCTCGAAAATCAATTCAAAGTTAACGAATTTTTAATGTCTCCCTTCCTTCGATGCAGTTGGTATTATGGAGATGATTGTAGGTGATAAAACTGAATATAGCCAGGAGATTATGGCTATAAGAATATATCGTAATTGAATATTAATTGTACGAGGGTTCAGACAAATGGTTCGCATAAAACTTGCCACTTGCTGTAGACATGCAATTTGATTTAGTTATATTTAATTTCTTTCCCATTTAATAAAAGTTGTTTTTATGTTCGATGTAATTGTAGTCTTTTACACCTTTACTGTGCTTTGAATTTTATTTCAATTTATTGGAGTATGGTAATTCAAAAGTTGACATTTACAACCTTGGTAGTACTTTACTTTGCAATTTATGGTTTGGATAGGATAAGACAGTTAAAATTAAGTATTTAAATCCATGTCAAAGTTTTATCTTTGATTGAGGTCAATGCCACAAATCTGGAATGTATCTAATGCAACAATACTTTTTTTAATTGCACAACAGTTAAGTTTTTGAAGAATTCTTCACAGTTCACAGCTGTGAAGCACAAACAACAGCTAATAATCTTATGAGACAAGATAGGTGAACGGCTGTAACCTTATGTAAGAAAGTGATATATTTACGATCTGTAAACGCCAAGCATTGAAGTTAAATAGCAAATGCCCTGAGAGGTAAATTTAAATAGACATGTTACCAGCAAAGAGAAACAGGAGTGTTAGATGAACGACGTTTTAGTTCAGCAAGTTTCAAGTCCCGTTAATATACATGAAGCAATGGCGAAGTAGGTCGAACCGGTCCCTTCAGAAACGCTAATTGACGTTCGACAGATACGAAACAAAAACTCGGCAACAACACAAGAAACAAACAACGAACGAACCAAAACAAACTCAAACATTTAAACCATTACATTCAATTTGCAACAGCCGCAAAGCTATGCAGAATTCACCGAAGCATTCGACTGTGTGCGCCATAAAAGAAAGCTATGCAAACCTTAAATAAAAAGTTACGGGACATTGATCTGTTGTAGTCTCGGAATAAAAGTCATTTTATTGAGTGATCGCTCAGTCCTTGTCACGTTTTATATCATTTAAAAACTGGATTCTTGCGGTGTTACGCAAGGAGCTATGTTGGGGGCTAATTTTTAGTGTTTTTATGTCTTAATTTGTTTTGTGCAGGGTCTGATTTGCGATGTCGTGTGTAGGGCAGTTGTGACGTTTAGTAGCGGTCTTGTCGGTGTAGGAGCCGGAATGCCCGGTGCCGTGGGGAACCTGTCTTTGGACTGAGTGCACTTCAAGTCTGCTTCGTAAAATTCATGTCTGGAACGCTTGCTGCTTTTGATGTTTCGCATTTATTGCAATTTTATCTTTGTGGATTTAACATCGGAGGCATCTTGTTCATTTTGTTTTTAATTCGCTGTTTCATAATCTTACATAACTAAGTGTCTTCTTCGTTCTTCTTCGGAAATAGGATTCACCGTGTTTAGATTTATAGACTAACATTTGAACAAACAAACATGTTTGTAGTATGAAGTGAACAAAAAGAGACAGTAACAACTGTCTCTTTTTGTTCACTTCATACTACTGATATATTTTCATATTTTCCAAGTGTAGGTATTAAGTATATAAAGAATGTTGTATTGTTCTTCCGTATGATCAAAGCCTGAAATATTATTTACCATCGGATATATAATTACTACCTACAACTTTAATTTAATACAATTCTAAGGGTAAGGGTGGCTTGCACTAACAAGTATTAAGGCTTAAACATGTTTAAATATGAGAGTGTGAGTGAGAGTGACACTCTCATTAATATGAGCAGTGAAAGGGACAGAGTGTTCACAACAACATACGTTAAAGCCTAAATACACGTCAGTGAAAAGCCAGGCTTGGTTATTTCATCAGAATCGGTTATAAGTGGTTAAAGTTTTCAAGAACGTATTTCAATGGTCTGCGCGTACAAAAGTCGCTTACGCAAAAATGTAAAACATTTCCGTTTAAAACTAAAGCATTATCAATATTCATCATAATCAATCATCAAATCGCCACGGTCCGAGTGACCGAGCCGTTGTCCTTAAGTACATAATGCCCGGTTGTTCCGTAATGACCGGGTGCGACGCGTAATGACCGGCTTGACCGGCGATTTGTCGCTTGGGTAATGTCGCTCCGTTTAGACGGCTCATTGATTATTGTTCAATTAACCAGTGGTTTTGTTTGTGTTTAAACATTGCCTTTGATTTTAATGATACGTTGTACTATTGAGTTTTAAACTGGGTTTCTTTAATTACATTACGTTATACAGACTTCATCTTTCTGCTCTTATCCCATTATTTGGGGTTCTCGCAATAAGTCATCTTCCTCCATTAATTTCTTTTAGCCGTCAGTCATTTCAGCGAACACTCCTCTCATTGGTTCGGTAGACCTACCTAGGTATTGCAAAACAGTTTACAGTGTGTAGTGGTTAGTATTCGATACTTTTACCTCTTATTTATTTCTTCATAAAGTCTGTTCGTGATAATTTATAGGCCGTCTTATTTTTTTTTATCTTGGTGTACAATCTAGTACCCTTGATTGCTATCTTGATTAAGACTTTGAATGACATACGACCCATTATGGAAACCGGCTTACTCTAGGTTATAGGCCTTTTATCTTCTATTATAACCACAAACACTAGTATTGCTATATTCATAAAGTTATTCCTTGGTCGGAATACCAAAACAAATTAAACAAACTACTTCTAAGCACCACGGCTCCTGATTATGGATTGTTGAAAGCGAGAGTGGTGTCTGAACATGACGCGATGTGTCTGAGCCTCTATTATACCTACTCATCTCTTCTCGTCAGTTTGAGTGCGTTTTGTATGAAGTGCACAGAGTGTGAACGAAGTTCAACCACACCAACGCGGACCTAAACATTAACACAGTAAACATTAAAAATAACCATAACAGTATCCGAAAATTGTCTCAAAAACACAACCCAAATTAATTATCTGAAACAACCGCACGGTTACCCCAAACTGTCCCACATGGCCACTTAATTCCATTACTAATTCACCGCACAAACCTACAGAATTAAAATTACCTTACTATTCTACACATGTACCCTTAATTCACAGCAAAACCAACCTTAGTGCCTTGAAAATTCGTGAAAATTCGACCTAAAATTCTGTAAACATTTTCGAAGCTTTTATGGCGTGTTCGAAATAGCCGTGTTGTGAATAAAGGCGTATCTAGATGGTCCGCGAAGTGTTTTTTTAATCCGTAATGGCCGCGGCTGGACGGAGGGATGGAGGGAAAGTCAGTGATAACGGACAGTATGAGTTATTGGAGGTTGTGGAAATATTTTGGAAAACGTTGCGTTTGAGTGGAGGTGGCTATTTTTATTTCGATTTGACAATTGCAGCTTTGCTCATGCAGTAGCTACTGCTTATTACTGCAGACTACTGGAGGGGTCAGGTCTAGGAGCACCAGAATGGGAATGGACCTCGGTATGGGACGTTGCTGGGGCTACGTTGCGGATTGGGTAACGGAGATAGGTGACACGTGGAGGCGGCTTTAGTATAGGGTGGTTCTCTTTGTATAATAAGAGAGACAAAAACACGAACGGTACTAAATTGCCTAATGTGTATTAGGAAACGTATGAAGTTGTCATTATGAGAAGTTGGCATTTCGAGAAGTTGGAGTTTTGCGAAGTTGGCACTATGAGAACTTCGCATTTTGAGAAGTTGGCGTTTTGCGACTGGTTGTCATTTTGCGAAGTTGGCGTTTTGCGAGCGGCTGGCAATTTGCGAATTTGGCATTAAGGTCCGCCATAGTATAGGTACATACGGAATTGTTGTACACCTTCTGTGTAGGGGTGAGGCTGAGACGGTTTAATCCCAATCTGGGTCAAATTAGAACTAACTCGTACTAAATAATTTTAGGGACATATGTATCATTTATTTTATCTTGTGGGGGCTGGCAAGCCACTACCATTGACGGGAAGAAACCTAAGATCTCCCGGTTTTGGGTATCCATCCCCATATGTATGATTTGTAACACCTTTGGTTTTTTGGTGAAGGAAAACATAATGAATAATATTTCTATCCTTAATTTCGAGGCTTGTGTTTGTTTCCATACTGTTTATTGATAAAGAGTGACCGACTGATCTGTTACATTTAATTCATCATCATCATCATCATCTCAGCCGATGGACGTCCACTGCTGGACATAGGCCTCCATCAAGGATCGCCACAACGACCGGTCCTGTGTTGCCCTCATCCTACATTGAATTGAACTAATATAAGCAACTAGCACAGCTATAAAATATCTAAAATCTGTAAAACTTTATTTGAATTACGACGTGTTTGGACTTTTCTGTATTCCACTCCACACTAACTGTCCCAGCAAGTGTCCAGCGCCAGTAGCCGATGGGGAGTGTAATTAATAGTACACCGGCACGGGACACGGGCACGGAATAGAACCCGGGACCGCCTGCTGAGAGGGTCACGTTACTGTGCAACGAAGCTACTCAATACAGACGTAACCGACCTACCTAAAATGTTCAAGTTATACGTCGGTAATTATTTGGATACTGACTTGTCACTTCAAGAAAGGAATAGTTTGAATGGTAAAGAAAATATCTTTCCAAGCTTCTTGGATGGTATTACACTCCAGGAAGCTGGCATAGGTATCATTACTACATAGTATAAAACAAAGTCGCTTCCCTGTCTGTCTGTCCCTATGTATGCTTAGATCTCTAAAACTACGCAACGGATTTTGATGCGGTTTTTTTAAATAAATAGAGTAATTCAAGAGGAAGGTTTATATCAGCATTGCGGGTCGCTAGTATTATTTAATATGATACACCCTGACTCCTTCTAAAACGATTTTTCACTTTTCACCAATAAAAAGCAAACCTGAAAGGAATTTGACATTTTAGTTGTTATTATTATTTTGAATTAAAAATGATTTGATTCGAGCAAAGGTCAGCGCATATGTACGTTTGAGGTTGAGGTGTATGTAACGTAGTATTTCCTATATCTATAATATGACACAGCACGTCAAACATACAGTCAAAGAGGTTAAGTTATATGACTTCGTAATATTTTCAGTCTACTAAAAAATCAAGACTAAAATCACGCTTTCCATAGTTTGCAGTAATATTTACAAGATTCTTTCTACCAAGATCCATCACTGGGCAACTCGTAATTAAATTACCGGACTCAGTTTTGTATTACCTACCTACACTGCGTTTTGTTACCTTGACATTGGCAGAATCATCGTTCACATGATGGAGCCATAACAAGAAATATGAGTCACGTTGCAGGAACTGACCCGAGTACACGTCTCGCGTGGTTTCGCGCGTCGCGTTTGTGCCTGCCACGAGGCTCCACATTCCTCAATCTCTTCTTGTTCTTGTCCAAAAACAATCCCTGAGATTGGGATAGATTCTCCCAATAAACTACACTTGACACTGGCGGAAATGCAGTGCTAACGCACAAGCAAGAGTCCATTTAATAAAGAAAATTAAACAAGAAATATTGAATTTTATTATTACCAACAACTAACAACGGTTCGACATTCCAATCTTCCAGAGAAGATTTCCTTTTCCTCCTAACTTCCATTTGTAGCCCCAAAAAATAGGTACCTACGTAAATAAAAATTGCAGATAGCAATATAGAACAATATATCGCATGTCATCATTAGTTTATAACAACAGTGAACTACCCACATATCATGTAAGGAACGCAGGTGACACGTCACATTGCTCCCTCGAGGCTAATCACTATACCATCACGCTTGTACAAGGAGCTAATGAAATGATATACATACATAATTGTAATAGACGTAATGTGGATAGATCTGCCATTTATACTTGGTAGTGCTTGGTTTGCCGTGTGATGTTTGCCTTCAATCAATCAATCAATCAAATATACTTTGCCTTCGTATATCACCATCCCGGATAAGTAAACGACTAATTAGGAATCTTCAACATAATTATGATGCCCTAACCACGTGGCTGCCAGCTATAGCCACTGCATCCGAACCCGCCTATGAGTATCGATTCAAGAAAGAGACACATTTACAAGACAAACGGAATTTTTTGCAACTTCTTCTAAGTCAAACTAAAAATCAGTCAATGAGTTGCGACGCGGTCCGCTCTAGTGTCATCATCATCATCATTTTCAGCCCGTACCTACCCACTGCAGGGCATAAGCCTCCTCCCTATTTTGCCATTCTTCTCGGTCCCGTGCCAGTCGCATCCAGGTCTTGCCAATACTTTTCCATATGTCATCAACCCACCTGGCTGCCGGACGACCCACTCCTCTTTTGCCTCTCTAGAGTGCAAAGTACGAATTACCCTGATGCGACCCATATCGTAAGATGCACCTTTAACTGTTTCGCGTCAATTTGTGAGACAGTGACTGAAAAAAAACGTCAGTTCTACAAACTTCTTCATTCAACAGTCACATTTATCAGCACGCTTACACAATAAGGGGCGATGAAATGTCGTAACAGTCATAAAGGGAAACTTTACGGCGCATTGTTTTGCATTCCCATGGTTGGTTTTATTTTTATTAGATATAACTAACATTTAGTGGCCGGCGCTTCTGGTCAACTGTTTGCAGTAGGTCTTGTTTTTTATTTTTTACGCTTCCGTACTTCAAGAGAAAAAACTTGGATCACTATGTTGTCCGTCTGCCAAGACCGTTTTTCTCAGGGATGAATGAAGGTATCAAAAAATTAAATAACCTTCAGGCAACAAATTCGTACGATTATGCTTCAAATAATACCTCTCATATACCTATATAGGGTTCTTCTTAATATGCTGACGGTTACGGTTTTGTAAGGGGATGATTAGGCATTATTATTATGTATGGGACAAAGGTAGAAGAAGCGAAAAAATAATCTGCCGTCCCAAACGAAGAATTGCCGTTTTGTTGGGACAGCAGATTTTTTTTCGCGTTTTCGACGTTATCCATTAGAGAAAGTTGTTGACAAAGAAGTCAAACATCGTATCGACAACACCTGGAAGAGCTATACTGGTTCATGAAGGAGCTAATGAAGGGTGAACTCCCGCTAGTCCTCAAACGATAACTCATTGACATGTGTATCCTGCCTACGGTGCCCAAACCTGGTCTCTGACAGAGTCTCAAAAGTCACCTCAAGGGCTGGCCAGCCTGTCGAATGCACCAGGAGAGGTGGGCAAAAATGTTTACGCCCTGGATCCCAGAAAATCGTCGTCGGCGTCCAATTCGTACAGCGGGATGTATAATCCCCGCAAGTTGATATTGCGATGGAACCTTGTCACAATAACCGCTGAGTGACGTCATCAAGCACGGGCTAACCTTGCGAACGGTACGGATGGTGCACAGTCGACTACGTCAAAATTACGTCACCAAGATGGCCGCCAGTCGCAATATCAACTTGCGGGGATTATAACAGGGAACAGAAAAATTTCCTATGAATAATACTATTATTAAGTTCCATCCACCACCCTGTAAAACGAATTTTGGCTCTGAAGCGCTCATAACACGAATGTATACAGAATTCAACACGATAAACTCTATTGTTGTTGTTGAGAACATCATCGATATTCAACGACTCGTTGCGTGAGTTTCGTCGTTATGTTCTGAGATCATTAAATTTTTCATTAAAATTTAGTCAATTTTTTACACCACAAGTTTTTAATTACTAACACAATTTTTGGTTGTATTTAGAAAATAAAGCTAAAAACTTTCCCTATGGAAAATGGGTCGAAAAAAAACAAAAATTGGACCTCCCATAGAAAATCGATCGACTGATCTGCACTTTTGTGTGGGAGGTCCAAAAAAATTATCGCTTTTCGTTCAAAATATGTTCCTCAGGGTAAGTTGTTTAGTTTCATTGTCAGTCTGACTGAATACATGTAATAAATACCCTTAAAATGTTAGTACTTAAAAACTTGTGGTATATTATGTTCTGCTCTGTTTTTATGTTTGTGTCTTCTTTGTAATCTGTAGACAAAGAAACTCAATTCAATTCAATTATACTTCACTAACTGTGAAAACTGAAATTGAACTGAAACTGTGTCTACTATTCCTTTACCCACATAATGAATTTGAACTGAAAACTAGTTTTAGTGAATTTTATATCCGCCTATAGCAGAGTTATGTAGGTATTAGACCAATACCTAACTGTAAGATATAAAATTGATTGTTGTAATATGTAACCTGATGGTGAGCTTAAAAAAAGAATGAAAAACATTTTTTTTATGAATTGCTTTTCTGCATTTTGCGTTTCTAGAAATAAAGAGAGATAATATCAAAGGCATTTGATACCTAGTCTTTAATAAGTTTATTGTATATAGCAGTCTACAAAATTAAGGACTTTTTTCTATGAGCAGTATATTTAATAGTAATCAATTTTAATACTGTAGTCTCCATAAAAAATAGGTTCTTTACCAGATTTCCACTTGAATTGTTGTTTCATTAAACCCCAAGTATCACTTTTCTTCAACTTTTCCAAGTTCAATTCGTTAGCTAAGTCTTTGAACAATTGTTTTCTGGTAATTTCTAAACGTCCGTTTTCTCCGTATCGATTTAACAAATTTGAAATTCCATTAATTAGTTCCAATTTCGATAATCCACCATTTTCTTCAATATTTTCTTCAGGTACGTTTTTGCCTCGCATCGACAATAATTTGTCAATTGTTTCATCTCGAATTAGTTTATCGAAAATAGTAACTCCTTGATTAATCTTATCAATAGTTGACTCGATGATCTTTTTCAGATATTGAAAGGGTAATTTAAAAAATTCGTTTTTTGTAGAATCCCTAAAATCTTGTAGCACATGCTGAAGTATTTTTTCAACATATCTCATGTTGGAGACCTTCCGATAATAACCATAATAAAAACGATCTTCTGAAGTTCTTCCGGTATTATATGATTTCAATCGGTTTTTTAAGTCTCCAGTTAGTCCTAATTTGAAGATTTGTTGTATTGCATATTTTTTCGTTGCAGCTAAATAAATAAATCCATCTTCTTTTTGGATCTTCTTTTTGTCTAAATTTCCTTTCTCATTCTTCAAATTGCTAATTTTAGATTCTTGATCAATTATTTTTTTTTTCAAGTCATCGTTTTGCTCTTGTAAGTAATTGACTGTTTCTCTCAACTTTTGTTTTTCATCTATAATTTTATTAATTTCATTGTGTTGGTCATCGATTTTTTGAATTAATTTTTTCTGTTTTTTCAATAAATCATCTTTTTCTTTTTGCCATTCATCAAAAACATATTTGTTATTTTTAATGAATGCATTAAGAAATTTTTCTATTTCTTTGTTTTGTAGTATGTCTTTCTTTTTGGCTTCATTGGCTCTATCACTTTCCAACGCCAAAAACCATTGTTTAATTTCATCAAAAGAAAATGATTTCTTTTCTACTGATGTATTTTGTTCAGTATTTTTTCCTTTAGCCTCTAGATCGGTTCCCACCATGGTCATCGTCAATTGCGTAAATAATATCCCCAATTTCTGTAAACAAACACAAAAGGAATTTTAGTATACAATAATAATACTATAATAAATATTCGGAGTGTATATAGGTATTAGCACATTAGTAGAAAATTCTTGAAGAATTCATTTTATTTTTCATTAATTATTATTGTATTTGTTATAGGTACATATTATACATATAAAAATTTTCAGTTATTGTAGTTCAGAGCCATTTTCAGAGCGTGGAATTTTGATTTTAAATTTCCTCAAAGAAAAATGTTAATTTTCAAAAGTCTCTAGAATAATTATTACCTATCTTGTTTTTAGTCACATTTTCAAACACCGAGTTTTCATAAGTATGAGTTGGTGGATACGATTTTGTAGAAGTTGGTAGGTAAGTACCTACCTATCACACCTTTCTAATGCGCATCATTTCAGTACTCGCTAACACATTTTGAGTAGAAATCTTTATCCTTTATTATTTATCTCACAACCTTATTTTATTTACTGAATTCAATTATTAATTAAACACTTTGCTCCTCATGGCAAACGATTCCGTGAGTGACGTACCTACCTATGTAATGTAACTGACCTATTCAGTAAAATGATTCGATATGAAACTAGTCGCTATCGAAGTTATCGAAAAGTAGTCTAATTGAGTCCATAGATAAGATAGCGCCCCGTTAGAAACCTATGTTTTTGGTGGCCGATCTATAGTTTTTATTGTTGTTAGCCAACAAAAAAATACAAAAAAACAGAAAGAAATCACTCTACAATTTTAAAGTTAAAATCAAAACACTACAAAACAAACTTTTCATGTTGACGCGCAAACAAATTGCTATGAATTGAAGTAAAATATTCACTATGAATCTGAATCTCAACAACTTTACAAGTTCATATCACATAATCACAGTGAAGTTCATCACACGCAAGTCGCAAAGCAAGCAAAGTTTTCAAATTCATACTAATTTCCTAGGTTAGAAAGAGAGCTACGAAGCCCATGCGAAGCCCGGTTGCAAGAACGTGCGAGCGAGCGAGATGACTGATCATTATGACGTATTTGAACTCTGTAGCATAGCAATGTTGACGCGCTGCGCTGGTCAAGTGCATGAGTCATGCAATGATGCAACTCTTGCATGACCTTGTTTTAGTTTGATAAGAGAGCTAACTTTAGTTCGAACTTCGAAGTTTATAATATTCTCGATCAAAAATTTTAGTAAATCGGGTTTATGAGCCGTTATAATAGCCACTAAAACTCATGGCTCCAGACAGACAGTGAATCAGCTAAGTAACTCGTACCACGGAATAACTATATAAGAGTTTACAACTCGTACCTTCGAGAACAGTCATTGAACGTTGTCAACTTATGGAGCCGATTATTGGACAGTTCTCAATGTAAACAAATGGACTGGGGCGCTTTTCGAAATCCTATACAAAACTCTACACTGTCAAAAAAATACTGTGTCAGTCAACTCATGGTAGCACGGCCTACCTGTATTAGATAGCTTGCCCAATACAATGAAACCTTTCTAGAGATTTTTTGATTTAACATTTTGTCTCATCAAATTATTGAAATGTTTTCTATATTTTTGTACATAAAGCAGTTAAAATCATAGGAGTCAGTGGTGTTTTGTATACTCACTTAGACTTAGGATAACAGCACTAACACACAGCACAACACAGCAACCGGCAGGAGAACAAGAACAACACAATAATACAGATTTCTTTTAGAATTTGATGAATGAATGCGATCCAAGCGTGCGATTCAAGAGACCCGATGGCACAAGTGTGGCCGAGAGCCGCCGCGACGCGCCACGGCGCTGCGCCCGCGCCGCGCCGCCCCCTTCCGGCCGCCGCGGCGCCATTCTTGCGCCGATCAGTCGGAGGTTTTAGTTGGATTGGAATACTTACAAAAAACAAGTATAATTCTGCATCTCAACTCAAAATGTTTTAATCAAAACAATATCACATGGATAGCTTTCTGACGTCATTTTTGACTCTACCACCGCGTCTCGGAAGGTGTTTCGTTGTAGAGAAGATACGACCAGGATTGCGATTTTTGAATCTCATTCGGTGAGTTCAGCAGTTGAAAATGACAAAATTACTATGAAGATAAGCATCTTTCTACGGCTGATTTGACTTTAAAAAATCGCACTCCTGAAGTATGATTTTAGAAAGTCAAATCAGCAGTAGAAAGATGCATATCTTTACAGTAATTTTGACATTTTCAACTGCTGAACTCAGCGAATGAGATTCAAAAATCGCACTCCAGAACCTCTACAACACATCTGTTAAACATAACAAAATAAATACAGGTTGTTATGGTAAAAAGTTGCATTACCCACTTTAAGAGGTGGTTGTACCTACCCATGATATTGAACTAGTATAATTCGAAATACAATATTGAATTACACGACATTTTGGTCATTCAATTATAATCATCGAGTTTATAGTAACTTTTTATACAGAGGACAAACATGGAACTTTATTTTTTAGGTTTCGTCTTCCTTATCCCATTACTTGTATTTGGGGTCGAATCGCGATGTCATCTTCCTCTATATTTCAGCGTTCACTTATTGTCTTCTATCTACATAATATGTCTTTCATATAAAGAGAAGATAGCTTTTAAAAAACAGCAAAAAAAATAATTCTCGGCCTAGCGTTTACCTAGTGGGGGCGTCTTAATAACTATTACAATATAAATTCTTACGGTTATAATTATAATCATAAAAAGTAAAATATAAAATAAGCCTTTATTGCTTTAAATTTTTTCCTTATATTATATTATAATACATGCATAAATATAATTTGTTTTCTGTTGATTTTCGATAGTCATCGACTATCGGTGCACTTTATTTTATAGAAACACCTTGTCTTTCGACAAAGGCCTCCTCTAAAGACTTCTATTTTCTCTATCTCTTGCCAATCTCATCCATTCTGAACCAGCAACTCTTCTAATGTCATCTTCCCAACGCTTCGTTGGTCGTCCTCTATTCCTTTTACCATTCCGTTATTTTTTTTCGCCCATTTCTATTTTTCTTCTCTTAACATAATAATTATGTTCTGTCCATCGCCATTTTAGTGTTTTACATAATGTAACACACGTGTGTGTGTTTTACTGTTTAATGCATCTTTAAATTTAGTAATACTTTGTATTTCCTTTAATTTACTTTGTCTCTTCTTTTGACTCCAACTACACTTCTCTCTATACTTTTTTGACAGACATTTATTTTATTCAATAGTTGTTTTGAAAACAATTGGTTAGGCAGAATGCACATGTTGTAAACTTTACTATTTTCATTAATTGCCATGTCCTTGTTTTTCATAACTTCATTAAGGGACCAAAACCTTCCAAGTGTTAGCTATCCTTCTATCAATTTCTTTATGCATAGTATCGGTTGCAGATATTAACTGTCCTAGGTAGATGTACAGTTTTACGTATTCAATAAATATTATATCAATGAATACAAGTAAGACAAAAAAAGTTATGACCAGAGCCTCACAGACATATACATCAAAGTGAATATGAAGCAAATTATAACAGTAATAATTAGTCTATTTGATATAATAGAATATAATGAAGATTGCAAAATAATATCAAACGCTCTCTGCTAGACTGAAACCTTTACTGTGTAGAGCAGCTTGCGAAATGCTTGATACTTTTTTACGGACAATTCTAACTTTTAATTATATTCAACCTTTATGCTGTAGTCCCCATAAGAAATCGGTCCTGCACTTGATTTCCACTTGAATTGTTGTTTAAATAAATCCCAAGCATCACTTTTCTTCAATTCTTTCGTGTTCAGTTCTTTAGTCAAGTCTTCGATCAATTGTTTTCTGGTAATTTCTAAACGTCCGTTTTCTCCGTATCGATTCAACAAATTCGAAAATCCATTAATTATTTCCAATTTCGATAATCCACCATTTTCTTCAATTATTTTCTCAGGAACATTTTTACCTCGCAACGACAGTAATTTGTCAATGTTCTTATCTCGTTCTAATTCAGTGAAATTATTATCTCCTTGATTAATTTTATCGATTGTTGTCTCGATATTTTTTACCAAACATGGAAAGGGTATTTTAAAAAATTCATTTTTTTTAGATTCTCTAAAGTTTTGTAATACATGCTTAATTATTTTTTCAACATATCGCATATTGGAAACCTTCCTATAAAAGCCATAATAACAACGATCGTTTGAAGCTTTTCCGGTATTATATGGTGGTAAACGTTTTTTTAAGTCACCTGTTGATCCTAATTTAAATAAATGTTTTTTTACGTATGATTTTGATACAACTAAATAAATAAAGCCATCATTATTTCGTGTCTTTCTCTTGTTTATTTCATTAACCGCTATATCCGAAGTCCTTTTTTCATATTTAAAATTGTTATCACGTAATTTTTGTGTAAATTCATGAATTTGTTTTTTCAAGTTATTGACTGTTTCTATCAAATTACTGTTTTTAAGCATAATTTCATTCATTCCACGTTCTTGATCATGTATTTTTTTTGAAAATTCTTGATTTTGCTTTTGCAAGCTACCGACTGTTTCTGCTAAATTACTGTTTTCAAGTATAATTTCATTCATTTTCCATTCTAGATCTTGATTTTTTTTTGTTAATTCTCGATTTTGTTCTTTCATGTTAATGACTCTTTCTGCAAAATTACTGTTTTCAAGCATAATTTCATTCATATTCCATTCTTGTTCATTTACTTTCTTGATAAATTTGTGATTTTGTTCTTGTAAATTATTCACTGTTAGTATCAAATTACTGTTTTTAAGCATAATTTCATTCATTTTACAGTCATGATCATCCTTTTTTTTTGTAAACGCTTCATTTTGTTTTTGCAAGTTTTTGACTGTTTCTGCTAAATTACAATTTTTATGAATAATTTTACTCATTTCACCTTCTTGATCATGTATTTTCTTTGTAAATTCTTCATTTTTTTCTTGCAAGTTATTGACTGTTTGGACCAAATTACCGTTTTTAAGCATAATTTTATCCATTTCACGTTTTTGATCATTACATTTTTTTTTAAATTGTTTATTTTGTTCTTGCAAGTTATTGACTGTTTCTATCAAATTACTGTTTTTAAGCATAATTTCCTTCATAATACAGCCTTGATCATTAATTTTGTTTGCAAAATTTTCATTTTGTTTTTGCATGTTAGTGACTGTTTCTGCAAAATTACTGTTCTCAAGCATAATTTCATTCATTTTCCATTCTTGATCATGAATTTTTTTTGTTAGTTCTTGATTTTGTTCTTTCAAGTTAATTACAATTTCTGCAAAATTACTGTTTTCAAGCATGATTTCATTAATATTCCATTCTTGTTCATTTAATTTCTTAATAAATTTTTGATTTTGTTCTTGCAAATTATTCACTAGTAGTATCAAATTACTGTTTTTAAGCATAATTTCATTAATTTTACAGTCTTGAGCATTCTTTTTTTTTGTAAATTCTTCATTTTGTTTTTGCAAGTTATTGACTGTTTCTGCTAAATTACTATTTTTATGAATAATTTTACTAATTTCACCTTCTTGATCGTGTATTTTCTTTGTAAATTCTTCATTTTTTTCATGCAAGCTATTGACTGTTTGGACCAAATTACCGTTTTTAAGCATAATTTCATCCATTTCACGTTCTTGATCATTCGATTTTTTTATAAGTTGTTTATTTTTTTCCTGTAAGTTATTGACTGTTTCTATCAAATTACTGTTTTTAAGCATAATTTCATTCATTTCACAGTCTTGATCATTAATTTTGTTAGTAAAATTTTCATTTCGTTTTTCCATGTTAGTGACTGTTTCTGCAAAATTACAGTTTTCAAGCATAATTTCATTCATTTTCCATTCTTGATCATGCATATTTTTTGTTAATTCGTGATTTTGTTCTTTCAAGGTAATTACTGTTTCTGCAAAATTACTGTTTTCAAGCATAATATCATTCATATTCCATTCTTGTTCATTTAATTTCTTGATAAGTTTTTGATTTTGTTCTTGCAAATTATTCACTGTTATTATCAAATTACTGTTTTTAAGCATAATTTCATTCATTTCACAAGCTTGATCATTATTTTGTTGTGTAAATTCTTCATTTTGTTTTTGCAAGCTATTGACTGTTTCTGCTAAATTACTATTTTGATGAATAATTTTACTCATTTCATCTTCTTGATCATGTATTTTCTTTGTAAATTCTTCATTTTTTTCTTGCATGTTATTGACTGTTTCTACCAAATTACAATTTTTAAGTGTAATTTCATTCATTTCACACTCTTGAATTTTGTTTAATTCTTCAATTTGTTTTTGCTGGTTTTTTATTTTTTTTATTAAATTGCTGTTTTTATGCATAATTTTATTCGTTTTATATTTTAGACCTTCAATTTTATTTATTAACACTTTTTTTTCTTCTGTATCCTGCTTTTTCAATTGCAAAATATATTTTTCATATTCGTTAATAGCTGAGATATTCGACGCCATAATTTCATCAAAGGTTATCTTTTCAATTGATGTATTCTGTTTCTTTTCCGATTGTTGGTGGTCCCAATATCTGTAAAATAAACAAAATGTGTTAAACTAAATGCGATCTTGACTCGTGACGTCAACGGATATGGAGTAAAGGAGTATACAGGATATGTTTTGCTAAAGCTTGTATAGAGAAAACATTGAGCTACGGAGGTGAATCGTTCATGTTCGGGAGCGGCGCGGCAGCGACTCAATCGATGGGAAAACCGAACTCTTGTGCGTTTTCAGGACCGGAGGTGATAGTGGTCAAGGGTCGTCGATTGCTCCTCGGTAAATTGCCGAGGTCCTAGATGAACATTTTGATCCCCTATGCAAGTTTTGTTAGGTAGGGGTTCACATTTATGCAAGAAACCGCCCTCTTCCACAAAGGATCGTGTTTTCACAAAGGGTTGGGATCTAGGAGGTGGCCGGCGAGAAGTCCTGACCTGAATCCGATTTAAAACCTTTGGGACGATCTTTAACAATAAGTTTGGGCCAGTGATCATGCCCTTGCCACCTATCAAGAGCTCCAGGATGCCATCGATACTGAAAGGGACGACTTGCCTCAACAAGGCGTTTTTATTGTGTAAATAATCGTGCACGTAGACATAAAAAACGTAATTTTTATCCATTTACGGTTAATTTTGTTTTTTCTTAAATCCTGGTCAAAAAAACCAAATGAATTAAATTATTCCTAAAAGTACATTACATTACCTTTCAAATAATATCTCATAGTCATACCCTGACTTTTTAAAAGTAGGTTTAAGATTAAAAGTAGTTTGAAGTTGAATTTTCAAAAGGTGAGATTTTTTTGACGCCAATTGTAGGCATAGCGCAATCGCCGATAGCGCGCGCAACAACTGTTTTGGCGCATGCAAGCATGCCTTACTATTCCCGCGCGATTAAACTTCTGTATAAACTATAAAGGCACCTACTGAAAATTCATAAAGTAACCACACCGGCGGGGGGCTGATCGAAACTAACACGTTATAATATAAAAATTCTTTGCTAACACAGTGTCAACAAGCAAGCCTACAAAAACATTTTAAAAGCTCGTCACAGACAGAAACACATTATAGCGGCGGCTGTCTGTGATGATGATGAGCGATGACCGTTACTTACACACAAGAATTTTTTTAACAATGCCAAAAATAATATACAGAATTAATACTTGCATGAAGACTGAGGATAAACAATACTAACTCCGTTTTTATGAAGGGTGTGGTTAATACGATAAACGCGTGCAGCTCCAATAAAGACATCCGATAAACTAATGTAATGACTAATGAATGCCTCCTGATGGCTAAAACTGGATTGTTATCGTATGGACCGACGGAATCGACCAATCAAAGGCCGGCATCTCGTCTGTCCAGCACAAAACGCGTCACTTGATTGGTTTTTATTACGTCGGCCCGTACGCTAGGCACAGAACAGATGCTAGGTGCGCACGCGCACGGTATAGCACTAGAACCAGGCCTAATTATTGCTCTATTGGGAACCGTTTTGCATGGAGAGGTTTACAATTCAGTAAGTGTCCCAGCGACAAGGACTGTGTAGTTCTATTTTGGAATCCAAAATTTACTTGTTCTCATCAATTTTAAACCTGTTTTACGAGTGAGCAATTTTTTTTCGTAAATTACCTATAGTGTAAGTTTTGAACTTGTTTCTTATAGAATTTTCTGAGTACGAGTAGGTATGCTAATTCAGAGACTGACTTCCCTTTTCAAGTTTATCATTAATGAATGACTAAAGTTGTTTTGGAAAGACTGAGTAAGCATTGTTGATCACTCTAATTCCGATGTAAATGGCCCAAACTTTAAAGATTAGTCCATCTACACCATTAGTTTTATAACAAAATTTTAAGGGTGTATTCAGACAATGAAGCTAAACAACTTTACCTAAGTAAGGTTTTTCGACCCATATTCCTCAGGGAAAGCTTTTGAGTGTCATTGTCTGAATACACCCTTAAAATTGTGTTAGTAATTAAAAACAAGTTGTGTTAACGCTACACTTCTTTCCCAGTGGGGTAGGCAGAGACTTCAAAGTCAATTTTTTAACGTTAGACTTTACAGACAAGCTTTAAAGCCTCCTATAAAGTTTCCATACTATCGTACCAAACAGATCGGATGTACGTCGTGGATCTGATTAAGCTATTATCAGCCCCCCTCCCCTCGGCACTTACCTCCCCTTTCCTCCCCTGTACGGGGACGTTTTGAATAAGAAACCCATCAACACGACATTGAAGGTGCAGCGATTGCTTCGTGCTATGTGGTACACGAAAATAGGAATTTAGTTCTAATCATCAGGTTTGATCAAGTTGTGTAGTATCATTGTTTGACCAAGAACTACACTGACTTTTGACTTTCGTCGCAGGTCCAAACGACCCCCTTGTTCGAACCAAAAAAAAAACGACTTTTTATACAAATGTTCGATCAGCTGATTGCATTAAAGTTTAAAAAAAAATTGTGAATTTCCTATAGGTTTCTGTGGGAAAGTTGTTCAGTATCATGGGTATAATCACCCAATAAAGTAATGTAAGCTCTTCATCGGCGATGTCTAGGAAAGAGCGGAGTTGAAAGAAATACAAGGAGCAAACCAGTAGCGTAGCGAGGGGGGGCAGGGGGGGTAAATGCCCCGGGCGGCACTTTACTAGGGGTGGCAAATTAGGGAAAAATATAGATTGATTGAGCTCTGTCTATAACCAATTCGTGAAACAGAGAAAAGTCGAGCTCGCTTCGCTCGCTCATGTTTCTGTTCTTATTATTGTACTTTACCTACACATAATCCTGAACAGTTCTGGCTAAGATGTGTTGCTGAAAATTTCGAGTTTGCTTTGCTCGATTCATAGCGATTACTTAGGTTTCTTTGCACATATTGTAACCTGTAAACCTCACATGCCGACGGGGTAGAATAGATAGGTATACCTATCTAGGGAAACGGTGATGATGATGATAGTTTCGAACACCGACGCTCATCGTACCACGGGTGCCTTAGTTAGTCTACCATATAATTTGACACTGCAGCATTACTATACTAGCTAGGCTCTATTACTACTCTAGTTACGGCAACTCTACAAATTTTCAAATCAATGCATTCTTGAAATTTTTCGAATTGTGTAGCAGCTTATAAAACCTTGCATGTTAAGTAGGTAGATCGATTCAGTCACCTTATCCGTTCCGTTCGAGATTACTGAACGAATGAATGAATGGGCTACAATGCTTATGTTTATGTTCACTGTTTTACATTATCGGCTATCCATAGAGATAGTAAGTATCGGCTATCTTCTTTGTAAGGTAACATTTTGTTTTTATCTTTTATGTTTCAGTTTATGATTCTGGTTGCAGGTTTTATTAATCATCTTACGCTGCGTTCACCAGCGTGACCACTTTTTTTACGAGAAACTACCAAAATGACTGCTGAAATCTACCAAAATCTACCAAGTCCTGATTCAAATTCTACTTAAAATCTACTAACTAATATTTATGCGTTCCAGATGGTTAAAATTCAATATAAAACACGTTTTTGAACAAAATATTATCATTTTTATCTAAACGCTCATCATTTCTCATGTTATTTTCGCATTTTTGTAAAAAGAATCATCGGTTTTCATCACTGTTTAACATGGATGCTTCAATTGCCAAATAAATATTATTGGTCGTCCCTATGCAGATTTAAAGTTGGTACAGTTTTCTGTGTCTTATATTATAAGCCCTCTTTTGTAAAAAAAACAACATAAGGCGATAAGATTAATATTGCTGCACCCTGCACCACTAAAGCTTTACTAGAAGTTCCGGAAAACCCCCGTTTTTTCACCTATTTATATTGCCAGCTTTGATTTTTTTTGCCAAAATCCTTGCATTTTTGGTTTAATTTTCGAATACCGAATTTCTAACAAATCTACTAAACTATTTCCCAATTTACTAAATTATCGTTTTCTTTGCCCTAAATCTACCAAAAAAGTAGAAATCTACTAAAAGTGGTCACACTGGCGTTCACAGGTCATAGGTCACACTTTACATAGGTCATTCACGAGTCCAATCAACGAATTCAATCAAACCTTGAAAACCTTGTATCAAAGTGTAGACGCGTGTATTTTGTGGTGTTAGACGTCCGCGTCTTTTGGGTCATTCTAGTCTATCTTTAGGTACACCATGAACCTACTTAACACTTTAACTGCTGACGACCTACGTGGTAGGTCAGCGACAAATGGGCTGCAGTGCGCACGAATCAAACGTTGAGTCAGAATTGTATAGCATTCCACAATGTTAGCACTGCGCGAATATCATTGTTTTGAGCTTATCAGCGAAAGTGTTAAAGCAAGCGCTTGCTATCGGTTGATAGTATTCGTACCTAACTCGCGCCCATTCGGAATTCTGTTTATTATACGGGCTTAACTTAAAATAGGTGCGACATGGCTCTGACGTGCCTTATCATGTCCGATTCGCGCGAAGTGAGTGCTTAGTTACGACAAGACTATGTCGCGCTGTGAGGCAGACGTGTTCCATATTGAGCACCTTTAAATGAAAGCGTCAAAAGTATCCCAAAATGAGCACAAGAATCGGTGCTTTTTTGACTCCAGATTCGATAAAGGAACGGCAATTTAGATATAGTTTTACATTTGGATGTTTAGGCAGGCTTTCCACGTCCACTGGCGTGGCGGTGAGCGAGGCAAATATCCACAAATTAAATAGCTTTTTCCTTATGACGTGATCGAGCGAGCAAGCTATCATCATCAGCCTATAATACATCCCACTCCAGGGCACAGGCTTATTCTCAGTGAAGCTGCATAGGCATTAGTCCACCACGCGTGTCCCAAAGCAGATTGGCAGACTTAAGGCTCAAGTGCAAGTGCAAGGCTCTCTTTCTTAAAAGCAAACTTTTGCAATTAGCCATCTCGCTTGCGTGCTCAATTGCGTGGCTCCGGTCAGAATTTTCAGCTTTCTTTGAAAACCTGTATGATTTTTTATGAATTTTCAAAAAATAAGAAAACCACATCATTCTATATTGTAAAGAATATTGTAAAATTTCATATTTTCTTCTTCAGCGTATGCAGGTTTTCTCACCTTTTGAAAGTTGTAATCGGTTATAGGGTATGTCGTCCATGTGGATTCGAACACGGACCCTCAAGATTAAGTGCCCATGCCTCTCAGTAACGTGCCACCGACGCTTTAGTGAATATTTTTCTCTCTCACAGCTCTGGTAAACTCCTCATTATCAGTAGGGTGTAATGTAGAAGGTACGCAGAATATACGTAATAGATATAGTGTGTTTAGCATATGAATGAAGGTGTTGCTCCCAGAGTTGCGCCATGGGAGCGGCAGGGGCTTTGTGAATGTTATCGCGATTTCTGTCCCGGTGAGATTTCAATAATGTAATACCTGTATTGGAATATTTTGTTATTGAGTACTTCAATGCGTCTATATATTTTTTTTATAATAAGTAGGAAATAGATTGTTATCAAAACCTGCAATTCATGATTTTTGACTTGTCCCCAAAATCGGACCGATTCGTTCAAAGTTATATTGGCATTTTTTATGAACTGCGAAAGACGTTTGGGCTGATGAAAAGATGCGGTCAGAAACTTGATGATAAACATAGTTAAGTGCATGTGTGTACGCTTAGGTTACACGGTCAGTATTTCATTAGTCTGGTCCATCGTTCTGGTCGATCCTTGAATGACGCCAGAATGATGAGTGTGTTACACGATCAGTTTCCAATCAGTATTTCATCATTCACAATGGAATGACGGAAATGATTATATTTAATTTTCATCAGTCTGGTCTGGATGGATGGTTTACCATAATTCCGTCAGTCCATCATTCTCCCGTCATTCAGACCAGACTGATGGACCACAGAATGACGAAATACTGAACGTGTATCCTCCCTCTTACATTACATGCGCTTTCTCGTCCATACTCTCTTGAAACTGATTGAACGGGAGACCGATATGACCCAACGAACACCAGAGTGGAAATTGCAGCCTGTCATTGCAACTTCAAGATGCATAGCAACGCCATAAGGGTTCAAGATAAAGTTTTAAGAGCTATAACATCTTCCGCAAACTCCTATAGCTGCACGGGGAGCTTATAGTTGCAGTAAGGAAATAGAATACAGCTTATGCCTACATATAAGTTCATTCTTGAACCTATTTACCACTTAAGCCTATAGTGAGAACCAGAAAGTGCATTTTGACACTAATAGCTGTGTATGGTATATACTTGGAACTCTAAAGCGCCTTATACCTGTAAAGAGGATATATTTTTAGACTATTTAAAGCAGTTGCTTAAGAGTTCAAATAGGCACTATTTTGTTACTAGCAGTTGCATTACAGAGATAATAAAATAATCAGTGCAGCCTTTAGTTGCTTATGAGTTATAATCAGTGATCGGAACGATGGGATTTAAACTTGTCGTGTGGGGGTTTATCATGGAGTTGTGAAAACACTACTAAATTTGAATCCCGTGATACCGGGAACTGTCGCATTAGTCAGCAGTACATTGTATCGAAGTAGTTATATCAATTTTAATGATCTAAATCAAAATTAAGGTAATATAATTTTTTTTCCGAATCCCGGGATTTTTTTTGTTTCCAAATTTTCATAAGTTGTCCAGTTTGATGGTCTGAACCAACTATGGAAATTTGGAAAGAAAAAAAATCCCGGGATTCGGAAAAAAATTATATTACCGTAATATGAATAATAATTAAATTAAACTTTTATCGATGGATTTCCCAACGAGCACCAGAGTGAAAATTGCAGCCTGTCTTGCAACTTTAAGTTGCATAGCAACGCTATAAGGGTTCAAGATAAAGAAATCCCGGGATTCGGAAAAAAATTATTTTACCATAATTTTTTTTGAGATCATTAAAATTGATATAAATAGCTTCTTCGATCCAATATACTGCTGACTAATACGACAGTTCCCGGGATCACGGGATTCAAATTAAATAAAACAAAAAATTTTGTGGTTTTAACAACTATGTTATACCCACGGCAAGTTTAGGTATTTGCAATCCCATTGTTCCGATCACTGGTTATAAGATATGAATATCTAAAAAAAATAATTCAAAGAGTAAAATTATAACTAGATCAAACATCGTTTATGTTAAATCAATAACAATGATTTTAACGCACAGTAAAATAGAATAGAATAAGATTATACAGGGTGTAATATAAAATAGGACAGTCACTTAAAGGGGTGCTTCAGACCATCAAACTGAACAACTTTTTCTATGGAACCAATATTGAAATCGCGAAAAAAAATCGGCTGTAACATACATTTCAGTCGAGTTAAGTTTGCAGTTTTGTATGGGATAGCCGATTTTTTTTTCGCGATTTCAATATTGGTGCCATAGCGAAAGTTGTTCAGTTTGATGGTCTGAAGCACCCCTTTAAGTAACTGTCCCATTTTATGTTACACCCTGTATAGTAACACATTCTATGAAAATATGAATAATAATTAAATTAAATTTTAATCGATGATTATCAATTATTCAAGTCTTTGCTGTATTTATAGAAATTCTTTTCCTCGCCCTGTCCTATATCTCTGACTACCACCTCGGGGACTATAGTTGTGAGCATATACTATACTGTATTTCCACGCCGATTATTTTTTCAATATTTATATTGGATTTATTTCAATATAAATATAAATATTGAAAAAAATAATCTGCGTGGAAATACATAGCATATGCTCACGACTATAGTCCCCGAGGGGGTATAGGACAGGGCGTGGAAAAGAATTTCTATAAATACAGCAAAGACGAATCATTGATAATCCATCCATAAAAGTTTAATTTAATTATTATTGATATTTTCAATTATTGTGTTACTACAAAATCTTATCCTATTCTATTTTACTGTGCGTCAAAACAATTGTTATTGATTTTACATAAACGATGTTTGATCTAGTTATAATTTTTCTCTTTGAATAATTTTTTTAGATATTCATAACCAGTGATCGGAACGATGGGATTTTAAATACCTAAACTTGCCGTGTGGGTATAACATAGAGTTGTTAAAACCACAAAATGTATTGTGTAACGAAGTGCCCCTGTGGCGGGATAGCCAGAGGGCCTCGTTGTAAAAATATATAAATCCCTTTAGAAGGGTTGACCTATCTTTAGGTAGGATGTCTGTAGTTCTGAGGTTGCTAATAAAAAGATAGAATTATAAACATACAAGTTTTATTACTGAATAACCTAATCTCGTTTACAGGTTGTTTCCCTAGCTAACTTAATTCCTATTCACTACCACTTTTTACTTACAACCCAAGCCGAGCTGAAAAGAGGGAATAAGGACCCGGCACGAGGGGGGACGTATCGTGAAGGGTTATTTCCTTCAGGAGAATTGGCTCAAACTGTAAGACCTGACAACACTACCCGAGGAACCTCGAGCCACGCCTGGTCAGATCTTCAGGAGCTACCTGCGTCCTGGTTGATCTAGGACACAGCTGCGTCCACGACCCCTCAGGTCGAGGTGTTCAAAAATGAGGGGAGGTTGGGGAGAGGAGGAGGGGAGGGACACCCGATAGTAGACCTCTGTGGTTGAGCTTCTGCCCAGTCGCCTAATACCTCAAGCCACCGTGCTTCCACTCTCGGGACGCCAACTATCGAGTCCCGGCCTAATCAATCAATCAGTCTCGCGGCAACGGCCTCTTTACTATGGTTTCTAGCGCCAGCTGCTGAAGCAGCCGGGTCATTGGGGTTGGCACCTGGTGGTGCCTCGTAGTTGTCCAGGTGTCTGCCGGCGCGGTCTAGCCCACCGAGTGGGACCCCGTTGGGGGAGGCCCGGTGAGCGAACTGCGGTCGGCAGTGTGGCCAATCAGGGGGGTTTTGTGCTGCGGAGTAGCCTACAGTCCGGCGGTTCACCCTCGGTCCGCCCCACGGTCCAAGGGAATCTACGGCCGTTAGCAGTTTCCGCAGCGGGGTGAGTCCTTAAAAGGGCTCAGGCATCAGGGGGTCAATTTCCGGGAGGGGATCGTCTGTGGAGAGCTCCATAACGAGGGTGCAGCTGCCGAGGTCAGTTCGGCAGTGACGTCAGTCCGGGGGGTGCTGCGGAGAGCACACGAACCTGGCGGCATGCCAGGGTGTGTGCAGGCTCCAATGCGGTGGTATTTCTTGAGGTGCTGCCGGTGAGGTCAAGCCCACCGAGTGGGACCCCGTTGGGGGAGGCCCGGTGAGCGACCTACACGCCGGCAGTGTGGTTATCCGGGGTGCTTGAGGAGGGGCCCACGGTCCTGACGACTCGCTGAGGAGTCGAGGACGTGGGCGGGCTCCGAAGCGGTGTGTGGGCGCGACACAGATGGTCGCGGGAGGCGGGTGCGCTGCTGGTCGCACCTACGCGAGGCCAGCTTATGTTGGTTTTGTATAGCTTGATGTGTCGCTGTGTGTACATTGGATCGAAATAGTTATATCAATTTTAATGATCTGAAACAAAATTACGGTAATATAATTTTTTTTTCGAATCCCGGGATTTTTTCTTTCCAAATTTTCATAGGTGGTTCAGACCATCAAATTGGACAACTTATGAAAATTTGGCACCGTTCAGTTCAGTTGTTACTATATTTGTGTAGGCGAACCATCGAAATCTTTTTAAAATGTGAAATGCGCAGGCGGACATCATCAAATTAAATAAGTAAGTAATTAATTCATGGTTTCTTGTTATTCAGTACAGTACATGAAAAAAATAAACGGCGTGGAAATACATAGCATATGCTCACGACTATAGTCACGAGGGGGTAGTCATAGATATAGGACAGGGCGTGGAAAAGAATTTCTATAAATACAGCAAAGACTTGAATCATTGATAATGATAATCCATCGATAAAAGTTTAATTTAATTATTATTCATATTCACAAAGATTGTGTTACTACATAATCTTATCCTATTCTATTTTATTGTGCGTCAAAATCATTGTTATTGATTTTACATAAACGATATTTGATCTCTCTCTGGGGGTAGGCCCCTCACACGGTGGACCGATGTCCTGGTAAAGGCGGCGGAAAAACGTTGGATGAGGGCGGCGCAGGAACGGTCGTTATGGCGATCCTCGGGGGAGGCCTATGTCCAGCAGTGGACGTCCATTGGCTGAGATGATGATGATGTTTTCTCTAGTTATAATTTTACTCTTTGAATAATTTTTTTTAGATATTCATATGTAACCAGTGATCAGAACGATGGGATTGTTAGGGTTGTTAAAACCACAAAATTTAGTGTTTTATTTTATTTGAATCCCGTGATCCCCGGAACTGTCGTATTAGTCAGCAGTACATTGGATCGAAGTAGTTATTATCAATTTAAATGATCTTAAACAAAATTACGGTAGTATAATTTTTTTCCGAATCCCGGGATTCCCGGGAACTGAACTGGACGGTGCCAAATTTTCATAAGTTGTCCAATTTGATGGTCTGAACCACCTATGAAAATTTGGGATGAAAAAAAAATCCCGGGATTCGGAAAAAAAATATATTACCTACTGTAATTTTGTTTCAGATCATTAAAATTGATATAACTAATTCGATCCAATGTACTGCTGACTAATACGACAGTTCCCGGGATCACGGGATTCAAATTAAATAAAATAATAAATTTTGTGGTTTTAACAACTCTAAAAATCCCATCGTTCCGATCACTGGTTACATATGAATATCTAAAAAAAAATATTTAAAGAGTAAAAATTTTAACTAGAGAAAACATCATCATCATCATCATCATCTCAGCCGATGGACGTCCACTGCTGGACATAGGCATCCCCCGAGGATCGGGATCAGATCAGATTAATCTGCACTATGAAATCCAAACAATTCGACATATTGTAACCTTGAACTTATACCTGCATAAAGAATGAAATTGGAGCCTATTAGCAGTTATGAACTGCAATTACAGTAATAAAAATCACTCTGAGGTCTACAAAAGTTAAAATAAGCGCCTAAAGCTGCTTAAGGGAAGCATTGAGGAAGATACTACGTCTATAGGCTGCCCACGAGCAAGCGCCATGTTTATGATCTTTTTAGGTTATCCGAGCAAATATTTGTCAACAAATAACGTAAAGAGAACTTAATTTTTAAGGATTGGGACGTTGTCTCCAAACCAGTGTATCATTAAATCGACCTCAAATGATTTTATTACATAAAAAGTTGAAAAGACTGTATTCTAATATACATAATTAATTGCTTATTTGGATTATATCAAGAGCGCATCAAAATTACTCCAATAAGTGATATTTACATTATCAGTAAACTAATATGCGTTTTTAATTGCATGTACTGTACTGAATAACAAGAAACCATGAATTAATTACTTACTTATTTAATTTGATGATGGCCGCCACCGCACTTCACATTTTAATAAAAAGATTTCGATATTTTGATGGTTCGCCTACACAAATATAGGAACAACTGAACTGAACGGTGTGCTGTCAAAACAAGATTCATTCATTTCAATCGGTCATTCGTTCACGAATGTAGTGCTATATGAGTGAATCTTATTACTTAATCTTCCATTGCAGCTACTATGGCGTTCTTAAGCAGCTACTATTATAGCTCTTCTGAAGCTTAAGGCCGCATAAAATTGTGCCTATTTGGCTATAGTGCTGCTGCATAAGGCCTGCTGAGCACGCTCTATAGCTTACGCCTAGCAGCTTAAAGGAATAATTGCATTGGCTCTAAAGCCTTTATGCAGCAAATTTGTGCCCGTTGGGGATGAGGTGCGGTTGTATGCTGTGACTCACGGTGTAGGCATCAGAGACGATGACCATGTCTGAAGGGATCAGTAACCTCTGTTACGACACTCTCGTCCATATTGATGCTATTTTAAGCCGGACACACTGATTTATAACAAAATAATTAGATTGAAACAATAATTTCATTATTTTGATAGTTACAATTTAAAGTTATTCGCATTTTAAGTTTTGAGGCAAAAATTATTTGTTATCATTTCAGCACGAAAAGAAAGCGCTAACGTACTCATGGATACATTTTTATAATCTTGTTTTGGTAGTAAGTAGGGTGAGTGTGCCCGTCCGGTGCGGTGGGTTGACATCGGGTTCGGAAATTTTTTAATTTTGCAAACAAATTATTTAATATTTTGAAAAAAAATTACCTGTGTTGAAATCATGATAATTGGATTCTGCTCTCGATTCTTTTGCGTTAATTCATTAACACGTTGTATAAGTATAGGGTCTTTCTTAATATGCTGACACTTTTTAGGGTTCCGTACCCAAAGGGTGAAAACGGGACCCTATTACTAAGCCTACGTTGTCCGTCCGTCCGTCTGTCCGTCTGTCTGTCTGTCCGTCTGTCCGTCTGTCCGTCTGTCCATCTGTCCGTCCATCCGTCTGTCCTACCTATTTAGGGCTGTAACTTTTGAACCGTAATAGCTAGATAGTTGAAATTTTCTCAGATTATGAGTTATTAAGGCGGATTTGTTAACAAATAATTAAAATGTCAAAAAGTTAATAATTAAGGGGGGTTCTCAACAAGAAACTAGTTTTTATCAAAGTTTTTTCTTCACGCTCTATCGTAAAAACGGTAATATACACAAGCATCAAACTTAGTGTGATTATAGAGAAAACTCTACAGAATAACAACAAATACAAAAAACCGGCCAAGTGTGAGTCGGTCTTGCGCTAAAGGTCGCGGACAAAAAAGTTTTTTTGTCTAGGTAATAATGTTGTGTTCTGTGGTGGTGTGGTACGGAACCCTCGGTGTGCGAGTAGCCCGACTCGCACTTGACCAATTTTATTTAAGGGGATGACCAGACCGTTGAACTTAACAACTTTCTCTATGGCTCTGTCGGTCGAATGTCCATCTAGACATGTAGGGTCCTTCTTAATATCCTGATACTTTTTCAAGGGGATGATCAGACTGTCAAACTGAACAACTTTCTCTATGACGCCAAGGTCGAAATCGAGAAAAAAAATCTGTTCTTCCATAAAAAATTGGAAACCTACTCGAGCCAAAAATAAGAAACCTTTAATGCCTTAGTTGCTTCGTACGACACCCACGCGAAGAGTTGGGGTAGTACATTCAAAGCCGGAACCACGCGGCAACACAGTTTACTGTTGTAATTACTACCAACAACAACAACAAACACAACTAATTCTCACTTCGTCTTGTTGCAGGTACATTAGCACTCCATTACTAGAATATCTGGAAGTAATCAGCATAAAGCAGGTAATGGCCCGGCTAGCACGCAGCATGCAAATAGGGCAATCGGCGCGGCCGTACCTCACCTGCACTGGCCCTTATTTATCGACAGATGGGCGGGGATATACGGGTGTAAGTTGTGTGGACCGCGAGTTTAATCACGAAATAATTTTGAACAATTTCAAAAATCTAAAGTGATTCTTCATTCCGAGGGTTCTGTACCCGAAGGTTGCCAATGGGACATTATTAGTATGCCTATGCTGTCCTTCTGTCTGTCCTTCCTAAAAATGGCTGTATCTTACGAACCGTAAGGGTCATAGCTAGACTTTTGAAATTCTCACACAATGGTGTCGATTCGAACTGTGCCACGACTTAAATTAACTAAATTTATTCCTGTCACTTTCTAAAATAAGATTAAGAAAAGAGACAACTGACTTTAGTGCTGTCAAAGTGATGTTACACGCTCAAAAACGCCTAAAATAAGATGGCGTACATTATCATGGCATCATATTTTGAGCATGTAACGTCACTTTGACAGCACTAAAGTCAGTTGTTGGTTTTCTGTCTCTTTTCTTAATCTTATTTTAGAAAGTGACAGGAATAAATTTAGTTAAGTCGTGGCACAGTTCGAATCGACACCAATATGCATTATTGCGGCGGATTTGTCGACAAATTAATAATATAAAAGCAAAAATGAAGTGATTTTACCAAAATTTTTGTTTTTACTCTATCGTAAATACGGTAAACGGTGCATACTCTTAAGTAAAAAAGAAGATAATAAAAACCGGCCAAGTGTGTGTCGGGCTCGCGCTGAGGACATGGAGAAATTTTTTTTTGGCTGTAGTCTTGTGGTACGTAGCCTCGGTGCGCGAGTTCGACTCGCACTTGGCCGGTTTTTGTAACCTTTATACGCGTCAGTACCGTTGACAATGCGTCGCCGTGTGTTTCCATCTATATTTATAGTGTTTCGGGGCTTAGGGCGCGTCCCCACTTGCGATAATCCAGCTGAGATTCGCGAGATTTGCGCCGCGTGTCGGAGCCCTGTTACTGAAATGTTCTACGATTGTTACACGGATAGAAAGCGAATAGATAAGTCAATTGTAAATTAGAAAGTTTTCGAGTAATCGCAAAGTAATCGACACGTAACAATAAACGTATGCTGAGTTTTTTTTGTTCGGAATGCAGCCGCAGGTTCTTTTCTTTCTAGCAGATAATTTTAATCCCACTTGACTCAGGCACACCCCCGGCACTCCATAGAACGGTCTCACGATGCTAGAGTACTGCTACAGACATAAGATGCTGTCGACTCTCGGGCCGTCCCGCTCGCACACGCTTGTCTGGTTCTTACTCGGCTCCCCTAAAGTGTCCCCAGAAAGTGCGGGGTGAGGTGTGGTTACTATGTGAAGTCAGAGAGGGAGGAGCAGGGAGCAGGGAGCAGGGAGTAGCCTTTCTGTTCCTATGTAGAACTATAAATATCTGTTCTGTGACTTTGGTTATGACTTGTATCATGGACGAAGGTGCAAGGTCTATCGACTTTCGTACTCCAAGTTGAAAATTTTACTTTTCTGTAAAATGTGGGCGGTTCTGATTAGTTCTGAAATATTTCGAATGTTCCTTGACATTCCGATTTTCTCTGGTTTGACCTGTCATTTTCTAATTTTCTTCCATCGAATCGATGGCATGTCATTTTTCCAGCCCTGTGCATGGGTAGCACTACCCGGCAGCATCCATGTCCGCAACCGAGCTGAATGAACTTAATGAACCGACTTAGGGGCAGTCAGAATGGGTATGGACGTCAGCTTAGGCCGCCGTAGCCGGGGCTACGTGGTGGATTGGAATGTGCCTGTAGCCATGGAATATATTGTAGCGTCTATAGTCTGTAGACGCCAGAAGAAAAAGTGCGGGGTCGTCAATGACGATGACGACGCCAATGACGTTTTACAAACAGACGCGTCATACGATACCATCACTGCACTTTAAAATGGCGCGATACGGTGACATGTAGCCCGTACACTAGGCGCCGCATGACTATGTGAAAGCCGGGCAATTACCTTGCTTTTTTGTTGCCATTTTTGAGCGCGGGCAACGCATCTACTTATAAAAACATCTTAGGACGATGCATTGTTATCGTGTTACCGATCATGTGTGAGTTTGCGATCGCGAGTAGTGTCTGTTGGACCTAGCGGGATATTACCACATCCAGTACAACACGATATCGTGGACGCTATTAAGTTTAGAGTACATTTTCAATTCGGTCGAGTACCAGGCGAAGTAAATCGGGACGCAGTGAGAGGCGCACTTAAATGTAATGGCGCCTTAAACCCGGCCGGGCCGGTGGAAGCCAGTGGGCCCTACATTCAGTTGGCCGACACTTCCGAGCTGTTTTATTTACTGTTTATGAGGGAAGAATATTATTCTGTCAGAGAGGTACCTTCTTATTAAGTGATGAGTAAGTAGACAAACTAACAAATAAACAGACAAAAATTTCAAATAGAAAACACAAAAGAAAAAGCACAAAAAGCGCTGTTTCTGTTTCACATAAAATTTAATGAGCCTTTTTTTGTGGTTTTCTAGGGGATCGATAGATAGCGCCACGGTCTCCGCGATTAAACTTTCAATGTCTTTCTTTGAAATTTAAAACAGGGTAAAGATGATAAAGAAAATGCTAACGCATCTTTTAATGGAATATTTCATTACTTACGATATGAATAATTTTAATTCATGATTGAAACTTTTTTATCTGAAAGGAAACTGGGTGAAAGTGATACTTACGGTTTTGGTGTTTGTTGGGACTAGGGATATCTCAAAATCGGACTCAACAGTTTTAACTTTAAAAATATCAGAATCGTATCGCTTAGAAATAAATATAGCAAAGTGAAGCATAGAGTTACGGCGACCCCAAGCCCGACCAGTCGCGTAGATACTTAGAATTCTCTCTCACACTTTCATCATTTGTCATTCCCGCGGTCATTCCTGCCCCGCGTGACAGGAATAATAAGCTCTGACCAGTTCCTAATAAAGATAACTCTAAAATAAATCTTATTGCTTTATGCGTAAGGATCGGCACGAGTTAAATAACTTACTTCAAAACAACATTGTTGAAAATAATAGACTTACCTCCTCCAGCCGAGACAATTATCACCATTATCAGCCTATTTAGGTCCTACTGCAGGGCACAGGCCCAACCTCTGGGAGGGTACATGGGCGTTAGACCGTTGTCCACTACGCGTGCCCTATGCGGATGTGTAGACTTCACCTGCCACATCAAAATTTAGCCAAGACAATAAGAATAATTAATAAGGTAGGTAGTTATTCTATGCCGAGACATTTTTATATTCGCATAACTAACGTGACGAACTGCGTATGTCACGAACTGCGTATGTGACGAACTGCATATGGGACGAACTGCGTATCATAACCTATTGCGTACGTGACGAAATTCGTGCAGCGTCAATCAGAACATTAATATGTTTTACTAGAGTCGCTTTCAAGCCAACATGATTCGCGACTTGGCTTGGAATAAGTAATGAATTTGGGCTTGACTTGGCACCGACTCCAAATTAATAAAGCCTAATTTTACTAGTGTTGGGAGCCTCTGTACTGGTACTCTGTTCCTTTGGGTAGAGTCCTACATGTGAAATACTAGAATAACTAGAAATCTGAAATGATATCAGAGTCACATCACGCGTCGCTAGATGGCGCTGTATTAATTATGAACTATCATTTACAAGGTGGACGTATGTTTTATATGGTCTCCTGGTATTTATTGATTAAATACGTGTAATAAATCGTGTTATTATACTCAGTTTCTTGTATGAAATTGTTCCATACTCGGTGGGATCGATATAATTAAGTGGGGAAAATTCTTTAAATAACCTTATCGCTTATGGATTCTTACCTTTTAGGGGTCCGTACCCAAAGGGTGCAAACGGGACCCTATTCATACGCGTACGCTGTCCGTCCGTCCGTCCATCCTAGCTCTAAAGGTAGTAACCCTAACTTTAAGCTTTAGAGCTCTGAGGTATCTTTTGAACCGTAATTTCGTTATTCTCTCTCTCTGCGTCTGTGTTTCCAAGAAAATACAATCAGGATATTTTTAAAAGAAGAGTTAATAGGCTTTTTCTGGGCGAGCGCGCTACATTCTCGGCTTCATCTAAACCATATCTAAACTTTCTATCAAGGTAAAGCCAAGCGCAAAACCAAATTATGATTAAAAAAATTGGTACCGACTTGTTTTCATAAAACTATTTGGGATTTGCAAACAAACAATCAATAAAAAAATAAAAAATAAAGTGGGATCGAGAAAAGTGTTTTTAGGGTTCCGTACCCAAAGGGTGAAAACGGGACCCTATTACTAAGCCTACGTTGTCCGTCCGTCCGTCCGTCCGTCCGTCCGTCCGTCCGTCCGTCCGTCCGTCTTTCCGTCTGTCCGTCTGTCCGTCTGTCCGTCTGTCCTACCTATTTAAGGGCTGTAACTTTTGAACCGTAATAGCTAGATAGTTGAAATTTTCTCAGATTATGCGTTATTACGGCGGATTTGTTAACAAATAATAAAAATGGCAGAAAGTTAAAAATTAAGGGGGGTTTTCCACAAGAAACTAGTTTTTATCAACGTTTTTTCTTCGCGCTCTATAGTAAAAACGGTAATACATACAAGCGTCAAACTTAGTGTGATTATAGAGAAAACTCTACAGAATAACAACAAATACTAAAAACCGGCCAAGTGTGAGTCGGTCTCGCGCTAAAGGTCCCGGACAAAAAATGATTTTTTTCTAAGTTAATAATGTTGTGTTCTGTAGTGGTGTGGTACGGAACCCTCGGTGCGCGAGTAGCCCGACTCGCACTTGACCGGTTTTATTTATGAAGTAAATATTTTTGAGATGTAAGTACCAAAACCAACCGAGAAGCGTAGCACTGTCGTACCTTTTCTCGATACGATTCAGCAAATTGTCGAATGCTCATAACTTCAATCTGGATAATAAGTACAACATGGGCAAATTAACTTGGCACCTGGCTCGCACGTTGCTCGGAATAAAAAACCCGGAAAACTCGTAAAGAATAACTCGGAAATGCTAAAGCGCAGGGACACCTGCAACGGTAACTGAAATGCTATGCTTCGGCCTCACACGGCGGCGCACAGTGATTCATAATAATTAAATCAGGGACATAGGGGTATCTGAAACTGGTGTTTAAATCTAGGTAATCTCAGTTATGAAACCTGTAGATCTATTCTGTAGTAACACAAGATAAATATATAAAAAATCCATCTTATCAGGAACATAACAAAAAAAAATTATAAGATTTTTAGTACGGAAACAATTACATTTTTGGGATTTTTTCACAAACTTCTCCAAACTTCACAGAATCCTTTATATGGTAGTTAGATGAGCATTGACTCTATCAATTATTAAAAGAATTTGGCGTCTAAACGTGCATAATTAAAGGTGTACGATTAGACATGAAAATCGTTCAATATCGGGTAGAATATATGACAACTTAGCAACCCTGTTATGGACTCCGTGAAGTTTGGGGTAGTTTATGAAAAAATCCTAAAAATTTAATTTTCTCCATACAAAAATATCTTATACAATTTTTTTTGTCATGTTCCTGATAAGATGGATTTTTTATATATTTATCTTGTATTACTACAGTACAGATCTACAGATTTCATAAATCAGATTACCTAGATTTAAACATTAGTTTCAGGTACCCCTATGTCCCTGATTTAATTATTGTATACCACTGTGCGGCGGCGGCGGGGTCCCGCGGGGGGATAGCAGGAGGGGTGTCAAATTGCGAGTCACGTGCGAGCCAGGTGCCTAGTTAATTCGCCCGGGTTGTAGGTACTTGAGATTGAATACAATACTGTAACATTTGCACTTGGTAGCTTTTTCACCAATCTGAAGACCAATAGAGACACTTCATGCCTGCATTGAATTACGATTACCTACCTTACCTTTGAAAAAGCTTGAAGCAGCATCTATCCTGATATGTATCTACAATCAAGATCTCAACTCCATTTAACTGAAACAGACAGACAGACGGACAAGAAATACATTAATACAACAAAGTTACTAGTATGTCTTAGACATTGACAGTATGACAGCGACTCGACGTGAAGATACTGAGCAGAGCCAATACTTCGATAGTTGGTGCGAATCATAGGGAGATGCAGTTTGAAAGGTCTCAAAACTTGTTATACATAACTAAGAAGTAGAGAGCGTTTCAATATTGATTACTTAGATGAAGAATCCCTAATATTATAAATGTGAATGTAAGTTTGTTTGTTAGGCTTTCACACGAAAACTACTTAACCGATCATCATGAAACTTTGTACACATATTTTTGGAGGTATTAGAAGTAACATAGGATACTTGGTTTTCCAAACTTCACGCGGACGAAGTCGCGGGCAAAAGCTAGTTATAAATAAAATAATAAATAACGCTCACAGGCACATACATTCTAATGATTCCATGTTAAGCACTATAGGCTTTTTAATAGGGAAACCATATAACAACGGCACGAACATATAATATCCATGACCGAACCGGGATTCGAACCTAGAACCCAGGTTTGGCAGTCCGGCGTGGTAACCATTACACCATATATACACCAAGTACCTATATAATTTTGTCAGTGTGTTTTGTTGTTTGCAAATAAAAATATTTTCTTTCTTTCTTTCTTTCTTTCACCAACAGGGTCGTCAAAATTTGTCTCTGTAAATAGTCCTTCCATCCCGTGGTTGCATGGAAGAAATAGCTTTTAGTGATAGGACCGCCCTTTGTACCCTACTCATTCTTGTTTTAAATTGTATTTGTCTATTCTTGGTGTATGGTGTGCAAATAAAGAATATACAAAACTGCACACCTACTAAGTCAAATGTATAGGACAGCTAATTTATTTTTGCGATTTCGATGTTGGTGCCATAGAGAAAGTTGTTCAGTTCGATGGTCTGATCATTCCCTTAAAAAAAGTATCAGCATATTAAGAAGGACCTTGTTCTTGTATACTTTATCTAAGTACTAAGACTGATTATTAATTTCGACTACAGCGACTGTTCTCTGATCTCCACATCGGCGTCTGTCGGCATCACCACTGATCGTATCGGTTACCCGTTCCAAGATTCAAGAGAGTAAGGAAGAAAGAAGAGAGAGTGCTGCGATTTTTAGCGCACACACTCTTCCACTTAAATACATCCTGCGTTGGTATCTGACTGCTTTCCTCAATAGGTAAGTAAGTTAAGTATAGAAGCCACAGAACATTATAAGAAGGGTTAGAAGTGTAAAATAGGCGTGGAACGCGTGCCACACGCTTATGCAATAATTTGCATAACACCATAAACCGTGCGGCGTGATGCGAGCGAGAAGACAAGTGGCGACAGTAGTCTCCAAAGCAAAAGCGCTACTTTGCATTTCTAACCTCTCTAATAATGTTCTGTGATAGTCGCTGTAGTCGACTGTAGTCGAAATTGTCTGTGGTAAATTAATTAATCAGATGCAAAACTATGAAAGACATTTACTATCAGTTTAAATAACAATGTGCATGACCTTGAAGAGCCGTTGAAAAAGTTCACTCGGTTGATAAAGGAATGTAGACTCTATGCAAAGGAAACAATCATTTGAATGACTCAAGTGAAGTTCGTGTGATTGAGTGACGTCACATTTGCGAGCGAGTTCATGCACATTGTTATTTTAAACTGATGTTCTGTTTTCAGGTTAATGTTTACATCTTAAGACTTTTCCATTGGAACATACAATAATCCAATAAATCTCTAGCTACTTTCATTCTCTTTATAAAATAAGACAACTGTCATCTTGACGGATAGACTTGTCACCACTGAGGCGGGCTTCGAGCTGAGAAATGATGTCTGCCAAGCAACTAGAGATGTTTATGGGCAGCCGTGCGATCTAAATAAACAGTTCCATACATAATGTATGGAGTTCGGCGATAAAACGTATGATAGAATGGACGCAAGAAGTAGATGCGCCTTTTGGGGACTGTAGATATGTTACAATGTTGTAATTTGTAGGCCGTTTAGTCTGCCATACAAAGTGTCTATTGAATCAGTAACTTTCTTTTGGAATCTACATTAGGTACTCTTCATTAATTTATTGTTAAGAGGGCTATTCGAGCTCAGTGGCGCCCTCGTCACAAAATAATAAAGATTTCTCAGTAAAGAAAGCCTAAATTAAAAAAGAGCCCAACAGATAAACTACAAAAGCCTTCAAGCTATTTTCATATAATACTTTTATAGGTTTTTTAAAGGTCTAAGAAAAAAACGGCCGCTTTTGTTTTTATTCGAAATTATCTAAAAGTGGAATGTTTAGAACCTATAAAAGTATTGTATAACAATGGCTTGAAGGCTTTTGTAGTTTATCTGTTGGGCACTTTTTTAATTTAGGCTTTCTTTATTGAGAAATCTTTATTATTGTGAGGAGGGCGCCACTGAGCTCGAATAGCCCTCTTAAACCTTTAGCCTTAAAATAAGACGAAGTCAAGAAATAGAGTCTATTATTTTGTTTTCATAATCTAAATAATAATAAAATTGCCTGTTTTTTTGGTCTCAGTCTTACGAGGGACCGTAGATAAATAAAAAACTTAGAAATACGTGTAGAGTACAATAAAACCATTCCATTTTACTAGTAATTTCAACTTTTGAATCCAAAGTTCTAGAGATGAGATTTTTTTTTTCAATTCCTTAATTGAAAAAAAATAATTAATACCCGTCACTTAGTAAGGCTTTTAGTTTTCGTAAAAATGGCTGGGTTCAAATTCGCGACCCTTCGTGGATGTAAATTGAAGATATTTGCAAAAAGATTTGTCTGTTTGTCTGTGGACACGCACACATTACTTAAAAACTTCTCGACCTACTGGTTTGGATTGGATTTTCACAGAAACAACGTATTAAACTTTGTTTGATCGCAATCCGTCCACGTAATCAAAAGTTAAGAGTATTTAAAGTTCGCCGCTAATGTATGAATAAATCCGTCATATATTCTCCTCGGCTATACCACAATGCCTCAAGACGAGGGTGTTCAATCAGTGCGTCCTGCCAGTAATGACATATGGTGCGGAAACATGGACCCTGACGATAGGACTAGTTCATAAATTCAAGGTCGCTCAGCGAGCTATGGAGAGAGCTATGCTCGGTGTTTCTCTGAGAGATCACATTAGAAATGAAGTGATACGTCAGAGAACTAAAGTGGTTGACATAGCTCAGAAAATTAGCAAGCTGAAGTGGCAATGGGCTGGTCATATCTGCCGAAGAACTGACAACCGGTGGGGTGTCAGAGTTCTAGAGTGGAGACCGCGAACTGGTAGGCGTAGTGTCGGACGCCCTGCTGCCCGCTGGAGAGACGACCTAAAAAAAGTAGCGGAGAGCGACTGGATGAGGAAGGCCGAGGATAGAGTTTTGTGGCGCGCCTTGGGAGAGGCCTATGTTCAGCAGTGGACGATGATAGGCTGATGATGATGATGTATGAATAAATCCAGTGTACGATTTAAGAACCACACTAAGAGCAAGAATCTTCTTTATTCTAAAGGCATAGAGGGACCCGTAGCATTGCAAGAATGTCCACTTTTTTTGACGTTTGTGTTTAAAGTGTGTGGTGTCAAGTACTTACTTAAGTATGGACAAAAGGCACCAATTAGACCAATCTAGTACAAAACTGACAAGTGAAAAGTGGACAATCGCATAAACAAAGATCTATAGTTCCGTCTCTTTCTGCTATTTAAGGTACGTCATAAGACAAAAGAGACTTAACTACAATCGTAAATTGATGCGGTCTCATGCTTTAGAATAAAGGAGATTCTTGATCTTAGGAACCACATGTTGGTAAGATTCATCTAACGGCTCTCTCAATTGTGCTAAAAGGAACTTTCAAAGAAAAGAGTATGACCCGCTCCGTCTCATGCTTTGTAGGAGAAGCCGTGCAGTACGGTGATGACCTGATGACGATGATCTAGGTTCATAGATCCATTGCAGCGCACATAATTATCTAGGCTGAAAGACAGCGGGCTAGGGTTGCCAACTTTTTTTAGACCAAATATAGTATTTCGAGCCTTAGTGCCCGAAAAAATATAGTAGATCGGGGAAAAATTAGAAAAAATATAGTATTTTTCGAATTTGTTAATTTAAATTTTTTCAAAAAGATATGTTTTGAATACCAAGTTCTTATTTTCAAGGAAAAATCATTTCTCTATTTCGTATTCGTTATAGAAAATAATGCATCCTGTAAACGCAGAAAACGCTGGATTCGATACAGAAATAATATAGGTAATTTCTAAAAAAAATCGATACCTAAATCTGACTTCTCTAACTTGTTGTCACTTTTCAGTAGAGTATATTTAGTAAGTAGAAAATTGTTTATGGAACAAATGTGAAGAGAACGAAAATTGTTGAAATAATGTTAGCTATTGGTCATTTTTATTGGACCTAAGTACCAATATATTTAATTCTGTATAAATTATTTGCTCATCAAAATATAGTAGTTTTGCCTACTATATATTTTTCTCAGAATTATAGTAGTAGGGGCTACTAATATAGTAGGATACTATATTATATAGTAGGGTTGGCAACCCTACTCCGGGCTCTCTGAGAAGTAGTGGAGTCTACAGTCTACAGGTGGAGTTAATTTAGTAACCCATAGTTGAACTGTATGCTCATAGACTTACGAGTTGAACTATGGGTAGTTTGATCGGTCGTCGTGTGGACCTTCTCTTTTTACAAGCAATTCAAGTCATCTCAAATGGGTTCTACTTCACCATAAGTTTATTCGTCAGTATACAGGATTATTGGTGTCATAACTATACACACCTTGTTTGAAAATGCAAGCCGATATTGCAATTTTTCGAAAATTATAAACCGTGTGTGAACTCTTCTTTACCTTTTAAAACAACAATACCACCTAGGCCAAACAAAACACTCGGCATTTTAGAGGATCAATACACTGATCAAACAGTATGGATAATTCTATCATATAGCTTTATTCGAAACACATCTGACGGATATAAAATAAATTCATAAATAGACGGTCAGGAGTGCGATTTTTCAATATCAGACGTTCAAAACGAGTACTATCAGTTTAAAATAACAATGTGCATGACCTTGAAGGGCCGTTCGATAACTTCACTCGGTTGTAAAGGAATATAGACTCTATGTAAAGGAAATAATCATTTGAATGACCCGAGTGAAGTTCGTGCGATTGAGTGACGTCACATTTGCAGGCGAGGTCATGCACATTGTTATTTTAAACTGATAGTAGTAGAAAATGACGTAAAATCGATGATTTGCCATTTTTGAATTCAACTTTCTATCACTTGCAACGAGTGCTCCGAACCACTCGTATCCAATTCTACCACTCGAATGTTTGACGTTTGTAATGTTGTCAGACGTCAACAGATTTCACTTTTTTTCTACGTTCCGTTATCCCGTAATTTTGGCGGTAAAGTCCGATTTGAAATGTTACTATGAAACCATTCATTCGTTCGTTCGTTCAATTGAAACGTTTTCTGTGTGAATCAAAACGGTTTTGGCAAATCCGAACAGTTCAAAAATAGAGAAAAACGTAACCACTCGGAATGAAAATCTCAATTCGTCTCAAGGCGAATGTCAAGTCGCTCGTATGATTTTCAAAAATCTCACTCCAGGGCCCTGTTTAATAAACGAGACAAGTGACAATTGACAATTCAGAGTACATTGCTGGTTACTAATGACTCTAAACTTGCAGTGCTTCATGTGTCCTAGGATTCTCAACAATGTACTCTGAATTGTCATTGTCAATTGTCATTTGTCATGTTTATTAGACAGGCTCCAGGACATGAGCTACTCTACTACACAGCACTTTCAGTCAGAGTACAACATTAATTTGTTTCTGTTTTTTCTGTCATCGAACGTAGCCAATAACGTAGCCTCCGATATGTGTAAGCAATGTAGATATTATTTGTGAAAATACAGGCTTTTCGTTGAAGAAAAACATCGAGTTGTTCCTACACTGTCCTTAAAAACGGGTGACATTTTCATTACCTGTCACTGTGACAGTGTGATATTGGTGCCATAGATTTATTTATTGTCCAAGATATTTTTATAGAGAAAGTTGTTCAGTTTGACGGTCTGATCATCTCCTTAAAAAAGTGTCAGCATATTAAGAAGCAACCTGTATAGTCGTATTCTGATTAATATATAGTGCTACACTTCTCCATTATTTTTACCAGTGGTCGGCATCGATACTGTTTGACCGCTGTATTTCCCCAATGCATTCCCACGGATGCAAATTAGTGCAGCGAGCGCATCGGTACTAAACCAGCTGATAGTATCTGCAGCACGAGGTAGCGGGTTCGATTCCCGCGCGGTACATTTGCATACAAACAGCTGACATTCTATATTGGCCGGAGGATGTTATTGTGTGCTAAGAATTAGGACGTTTGATGTTTATTTGTTTTGTTTTGTATTTGCGATATTATAATTTGTGAATTTAACAGAGCGTGTCGGTGGCACGTTGCGGAGAGGTATGGACTCCCAATTATGGGGGTCCGGGTTCAAATCCGCACGGACAACATGCCATGTACCAATGAGTTTTTCTAACTTATGTACGCAATACCGACTGCTCCCAAACGGTGAAGGAAAACATCGTGAGCAAACCTGCATACACTGAAGAAGAAATTCTGATGTGTATGTGAAGTCTACCAATCCGCATTGGGCGCGCGGGGTGGACTAATGCCAAGGTGAACTATAGGGAGGGTGTATTTCCTGAGGGTAGGCCTGTGCCCTGCAGTGGGACGTTTAAAGGCTGATGATGATGATGAATGTGAGTTTTATCTTTCTGTACCTATCCATTTACCATCATCAGCTTCTATTCTTCTTCAGCGTCTTTGATGTTCGTCTGAGTAAAAAAGACAAAATTTTTCAGTTTTATTGCTTATTGAAAAAGAAATAGAAAGGAAATAAGCTTTACACTCCTTTCAAGTTCCTCCCATCCTTCTAATTTTTTTTCTTTCCTTTCTTTCTTTCTTTTAATTTCTTTATTTATTGGTTATGAGCAGTAAGTATATCTATTTTCAACACCACAAAAGATCTGTCAGTTCAATAAAATAAAACACACAACCAGCCTATTTACAACCACAAAAAATTTCATTTTTAGGGTTCCGTACCCAAAGGGGGAAAACGGGACCCTATTACTAAGCCTGCGTTGTCCGTCAGTCCGTTCGCCCATCCGTCCGTCCGTCTGTCCATCCTACCTATTTAGGGCTGTAACTTCTGAACCGTAAGAGCGAAGACGGTTAAAATTTTCACAGAAAGTGCGTTATTATTATTACGGCAGATTTGCTAATAAATAATAAAAATTTCAAAAAGTTAATAATTAAGGGGGACCCCTTATACAAGGAACTAGTTTTTATCAACGTTTTTTCTTCTCGCCCTATGGTGAAAACAGTAATACATAAAAGCGTCAAACTTGGTGTAATTAATTTATAGAGCAAACTCTACACTCTACAGTGTATGTAACAACAAATAATAAAAACTGGTTTTTAAGTGTGAGTTGGTCTTGTGCTAAAGTACCGGAGTAAGGTGTACGGTGCGCGAGTAGCCCGAGTCGCACTTGACCGATTTTATTTTTAATTGACAGGTTTTTGTATTTACTAACGCCTTCCGCAGACTTTTATTTGTGCTGCACTTGGAAAATGCCTCATTATAAAATATATTTCTCAACAATGTTAACTAACGCTGTCCACTGCTCGGCTCCGCGTCGATAAATCAAGCTCTCTGCCCACACCCGCAACACCACGACCACTATTCACAAAACTAGTCCCCCTACATAACACTTATAACTGCGACATAAGCATCAATATGACTTGATCTAAGGGGCTTCGTATGTGCAAGTGTTGTGGAAATTATTTGAGCGGTTGTTCATTAGGTATACTGTTGTCAAAGAATACTATTGATAAGTAGAGGGAAGATGCAGCCAAAAACTCTACAAAATACAAAAATTATACAAAGGTAATAATGATATGTTATTACAATAATACTATACTGAATTTTATTACGTAACATTGTCAAGACCAAACATTTTAGTAAGTGTTTTAATGAGAAGAATCTTTTAAATATCTAACCTACTTAAAACTAAAGTTACCTATGAATAAAACTAAAACTTTAACAAAACTCGACCCCAATACAAGTAGCTTGCAGCATCAGTACCTGCGCCGCCCTGTACCAGACGGTAGGGCGGCACTGGCACTCGGCCCCGCGCCGCCGTACCGTCCGCCCGCCCAGCCGCGCGCCCGCCCGCCCTACACACACTACATAACTTTTACGTTATCTTAACTAAGTGCTTCGTTGATTGTGTTTAAGAGCGACATTTTAAACAGAAGTTAAAAAAGATGTTATAAACTAAAAAAAGACGATCAATTTTGACTCGATTTTAACAAAATGTGTATTAAAGATTACGTGTTTAGTATTTAAAAGTTATGGACTTAAATAGGTAGCCTGGTAACCTGATGCGATTATAATTAAGGTGGACAGTGTTTGAAACTTAACCAGGATTTTGAACTACCGTAATTGACTCAAAAAAGGTATACATAAATGGCATAACTTTGTCGTAATTTCACCTAGTGCTTATTTGGTATTTGGACTCAAAAAGGCGGATATATAGAACGAATATAGTTTTCAGAAGATTTTCCGAGTGTTCAGTGAATACAGGACAGTTTTTGTGAAATATGTGATTTACTATTTCAATGTTTTAGGTTCAAAAAGACGATGCAACAGTGATAACTTTGACACGAATTTACCAATGAAAGTTCTTAATGAAGAAACTATATTTACTTGGATTTGCAATAAACGGATTTTTTTTTAATTTATTTTTTTGTCACAGTAAAAAAAGATAAAAAACACGCAACTAGAGATAAATGTTGATAGCGTTCTTTATTCTTGTTGTTGAATAACATTAAACATATAAAATGTTTAACAGTGTATTTCAAATTTTTATCAGATCTGAAATTATAGACCGTTGCCAAATAAAGTGTGAGTGACTGAAGTTAATGTGTATGAATGTGGGCAATTTTTGTTTACCTAAGTGATAAATGTGTTGGAATATGGTGCAACACCACAGGAAACCACGATAAAATAAAGGTAAGCAACAAACTATAATTTGGTTGTATAATTTAATTGTGTGGCACTGGAATATTTATCAAAGATTCGTTTTACTTGAGCAGCTATAAAATTAACTTCTCAATTCGAATGTAAGTTGACAAAATTATATAACTTAATTTTTGGACCTCTTTGATTTAATTAGACTACGTTTAAAATATTGTGTGATATAGAGTTTCTGGCCGCATCATCTCTACTCCTTTCGAGGCAGTGGTAGGGTCAAAAAATGACGTCAAATAGACGTCATAAAGATGAAGATATGTGACATAATTTTGAATCTTACATGTTGATTTAAAGTTGAAAATTGTTAACGGGTTCAAACAATAACCATTCTCTAAAAAAACTGTAAAAACAAATTAACTTTTGACTAGAAGGATAATTTTGAACTTTTTCAGACGGATTTTTTAGACGGTTCATTCTTTTATTAAATTTATTCTTAACACCTTTTTTTAAATGTAAACCAATAGACTAAGCCGTTTTATCTAAAAAAAAAAATCTCAAAGCATGGGTATACGGAAAATTTTCATGATTTTCGTTCAACCCTTTATCTTGAACTCAGGTAGGGTATTTCTATACTAGTATATACCTATTCACTGACATTAATCACTTAACACATCAAATTAATCGCTCTATAAGTTATTTGAAACATTTAAAATGCACTTAAGGCAAAGTTTATATTTTAAAGCTACTCGTATAACCATTAGCAGACTTGAGATAAGTAGAATGTTTCGCATTCATGTTCATGTAGGGTACATGCTCAGGTTCTTAAAGCTCAACCGTGATTATAACTGAATTCCTGTTTTATCGATAAGTTATTTAGGGAGGGGAAAGGAATTCATCGCGGTTATTGAATCATTAGATTTTATTCACTCACTCATCTCATTTCTGGCCATGTTCGGAGTTTCCCTGCGAAAAGAAAAATGAAGAGATTCGCAGAAGAACCAAAGTAGCCGACATAGCCTAAATAATTGCTAAACTAAAGTTGCAATTGGGTGGGGCCCATTGCTCGCGAAGAACAGATGGCTAATGGGGCCGAAGAGATCTCGAGTGGCGATCGCGTACCGGAAAGCGCAGCGTGATGGACCGACGAACTGGTGAAGGCGGCGGGAACGCGTTGGATGAGGGTAGCGTAAGACCGGTCATTGTGTCGATCCTTGGGGGAGGCATATGTCCAGCAGTGGACGTCCAGCGGCTGAGATTGTGACTTATTTTATCTCAAAAAGGTACCACCATAATCCTTCTCTGAGAGTTAAGAACTTTTTTAGCGTAGCGAGGTTAACTTCCAAAGTATCGTAAGTACCTAATAGAATACAGGAATAATAAAAAGTGAAGTAAATGTAATAAATAGTGAATTAGTGATAGTTGTCTAGTCTTTAGCTTATAAAACACTGCTAAAAAAATTTGATGTATAGGGGGCCAAATTAGTGTATTAGCTAGTTAATCTTATGATTCAACCTAGATTTTAATTTGAGAGAAGATACCGCCAAAAATTCAATAACATAAATAAGCCCTTATTTTTTTATCTTTTCCTTAGATGCAGTCTTCTTCTTTCATGTCAGCATCAGCCATATCCCATGATAATAACATACTCACGCTGTAGTGTAAAGATCAGCCAGTTGTTAGCCAGTCAGCAATGGTCGTATCGAGGCTGACTGCCCAGGGTGCGCCTGAAGCCATATCCCATGATTATTACATACTCACGCTGTAATGTAAAGATTGACCAGTTTTTGGCCAGTCAGCAATGGTTGTATCGAGGCTGGCTGCTGAGGGTGCGTAATACAAACTGAGGTTTCGTCACTCGGGGAGGCTCTTTCCTTGCTTGATGCAGAAGTAATGTTCCAAGTAGTTAAATTCGATGCAGTGTAAATACTACTATCTTCTATTATAACTTAACACCTAATTGACTGATGATCGGAAAATAGAGGGGAAGACAGACAGAGGAAAACCTAGACAGAGTATCTAGCTCAAGTGAAGGAAAAGGTTGATGTCGTGTCGTATCAAGAACTAAAGAGACTAGCGGAAAGAAGACAGGATTGGCCGTAGAAAGAGAAGGTACTAGAAGGAAGCACGTGCCTTGTCATATTCACTCAATAAGAGATGCACATAGCAAATTCGCTCTACTTAAAAAAGGAGATCGCTACCTTATTGCTGTCCTTATCGGCGTAACCACTTTTTTGTACTGACTCCACCTGACTCCAAGGTTGTCACTTCATATAAATTGTATAGGATTTTATGACTATCGCTATCTCATACCCGGTTACACTGACATTCCGTCTACCAGCGCAAGCGAAAAATTCTTCGTCCATGGGATTGACGAATACTCCACCGACAAGAGCGTAGCTTTAAATAAAAATAAATATAACCTAACTGACTCATCCGCGTAATCCCATCACTACAGCATCACACACGTCACCCACCCGCGGCGGGGTGGTGGAAATCGCGCGATAACCGTGCGATAAGCCTAACGAGCCGGATGTCGGCTCGCCCGCGGCCTCAAGTGGACAGTTTGTTTTTATTTATTTTATTTTATTTATATTTACGTCGTTCCTTAATGGCCCGTCGATTTGGTATTCAATGAGGTATAAATAAGTTTTATATTAAAGTATTTGCTAAAACATTTTTGAAAAATTGTTAGTTTGTTAGCAAAGCCATCGGTGAATAAATATCTTGAATATTGTCACACAAATTATCTAGTCACATTTAAAGTACCAGAATCTAGCCTGAACTTGTATTATGATGACTAGACAACGATATAGAATACAATATACAGGGTGTAAAGTAAACTTTATTGCGTTACGTGCTCAAACAGCTTCAGACCATCAAACCTATAACTTTCGCTATGGGACCAAGTTCGAAAGCGCAAAAAAGAAATAAGCTATTTCATAAATTTTTGTCGATAAGCTATTCAATTCAAGGTCAAAATAATTTATTCAATGTTTGGAGGAGCTTGAGCTTGAAGCCCAAAACCTTTTTTTGAACGTACCACCGCGTCGGAACGTGTTGTCGCTATAGAGAAGATGCGGCCAGAAACATTGTCTATGGAATAATTAAGATATCGGGCCATCTAATAGAATAATTATAAAAATAGGTTTAGCCGCTTTCGAAAAAAGCGTAAATTTTCGCCTAGAATGTTTTAGAACAAAAGCATATTTCCTTGGTCACTGATCTTCGCTTGGTTTGTTCTCCATAATAAACATAAAGGTACATTTATAAATAACCACAGATAAACTAAATATAGCGCCATAGCGAAGCGAAGCCACTAACTTGTAGCGGAGAGTTAGGCAATAAACACAGCGACGTTAAATCTGTCGCGACTCCACCGGCAAGTCACGCGATGCTGCCTTTACATCGCTTGATCAAGTCACTCGCTACTTGACTAGGCACTACTATTATTATTAGTTTAGAATAAAAAAGTAAGCAATAAACATTAGGGTGGATCACTCAATGTATGGAAAAATTTTTTTTTCTTTAATCTTCTTCGGCTAGCATGAAGAACACATATCTACCACCATTCATAATGTAAAATATGAAAGAGATACATTAATATTTAGTACTGCCCCAAGCTAACGAAACATGTACAAAATGTCATTTTATAGTGTTTTTTACAAGTTCCGTTAGCTTGGGGCAGTCCTAAAGATTAATGTATCTCTTTCATATTTTATATTATGAATGGTAGGTACGTGTCACAACTTTTTCATGCTAGCCGAATAAGATTAAAGCAAAAAATATTTTTTCCATACATTAAGTGATCCACATTCTTGTCCCTAAATGTAGCGTTAAAATACACTATGCTGCCTTTACATCACTCGGTCAAGTCACTCGCCACTTGATTAGACACTATTATAATTATTCGTTTAGAATAGAAAACTAAGCAATGAACATGCGTCAAGACGCACTATGCTGCCTTTACACCGCTCGGTCAAGTCACTTGCCACTTGACTAGACACTATGAACATGATTGCAACTGCACTGTTAAGTCACGCGATGCTGCCTTTACATCACTCGGTCAAGTGCACGGCACTTGATTAGACAATAGACACCCTATTACTTTATTTATTATATTTGTGACTTTAACTACTTGAACATTATGATTGATATTATCGATACTCTACTGTGCTGTCTTTATTCGATCACAGTACTGGCCATGTGAATAGACAATTAGGTACGTTTAATGGATTTAGTCTACTTTCTAACTTGGCATAATTATTCAGGGTAAAATTGATATCATTAGCATCATTTTAAACTAAGAGTCTACCCATCTACGCTGCAGATTTTTTTTATTGCTACGATTGGTTTGCTCCCATAGTAAAAGTTGTTCAGTTTGATGAGTAGATTATCTTAGTTTAAAAGAATACCAATTATATCAATTTTACCTTGTAATCCCTGTATACACACACGCATAATGAACACAATTGAAATCTACATCATCAGCATTAAGTATGGATCATGTTAATACCTAGATAGCCAGAAAAATTAGTAGGCACTAGACATACAGTGTCCTATATTTCAAAATCATAAAAAAACAAATAAAAAGCAAACTGTTTGATTTCTGAACGATTTACACTGATCGTCAGATTAGACATTTAAATTTAACGTTTAAAATACAAATCTGCCATAAACGTAACAATTAGCATAATGTTGACATAAAATACGCTTTAAACTTCAACAAGCTTTATTTTTACGATCATTTTACTTTTTATAACGGAGTATTTATTGGTATACCTTTCGCTTCCAATAATTACCATGTTGGTGAACTTTCCATTAAAACACTGTCTTATCTGATTTGTGATCTCTGATATCATCAACTAATGAATTTTAGGTATAAAAACTGCTAAAATATTTGTTTAAAATAGCGGTGTCTAGTGTTAATTTGAACGATTTTCATATTTTATGATCATTTGTTAATCTTGTTTATATTATAGCGATAAGACTAGTCATTTTGATTAGTTGACACTATTACTATTACTAGTCGGGATTGCGCAGGGCAGGGCATTTTGTTTAGTTCTTTATATTTTGATTAAAATTGTGTTTAATGCCTCTAACGAAATTTTTAATAAAGTTATGAAGAAAAAATGCTTCTTCAACGAGATTTAAGTAGGTAAATAACTAAACAGTGTTAACTGACTTTGTAGAAGATTATGGTTTTCAACATGACTTAATAGTACCTAGTTAGTGTCTTAACCGGCGTAAATAACTGTCAAGAAGTCAAGTGCACTTGTTCGTACAAACGCTCCCATACATTCACATCGGGTAGCGCACGTGGTACCGCCGGTTTCGGCCGGATATACAATACTTGTTACTGTATCCGTTTGTTTGTTTGTTTTATTTATTTATTTACACTATACGCGACCAAATAGATGTTTTCCTAGAGTAAATATTGAAATGTGGTTTAAATTATAAAGTCAAAGGAATATGTTAGAAAGAAAATTGGAAACATTTTTACATACAGGGTGTCAAAAATCCTGTTTAAGTCTTAAAGGGTTGCTTGAGACCAACAACTTGGACAACTTTCTCTATGGGACCAATATCGAAATCGCGAAAAAATCTGCTGTCTCATATATGAGAAAATATATTTATATGTAAGAAAAAATCTGTCGTTGTTCCCAAGAAATTGTGATGTCCATAATTACAACACTCGAAATAAAAATAAACTGATATCTCCACACTTTCGGCTTAGTAGGGTCAACACGTCTTTCATGGGTCACTGTATACGTTGTTATAATAAAATCCCCGAGACCATTTTGAATCTTTCTGAAAACATGTTTAAAACTCAGATCAAAAAAGTCCTCTGTAAAAAAGCATATTATAAACTGGATGATTATTTCAATGATCGAAATGCTTGGGTCTGAGTGACACTAACTTATAGTACTGTATAGTATCAATTATTTTATTAAATAGACTATGTATTATTGTATACATAACCTTAGCATAAGAATTTATATTGTTTAGTTATTAAGTCGTGTTATGTTGTAGAGTTTCTGGCCGCATCTTCTCTACAGCGACAACACGTTCCGACGCGGTGGTAGCTTAGTGTGCTTCAAGCTCCTATATTGAATAAATTATTTTTGACTTTGACTTTGACTTTATTTCGGTAGAGTTATGTTTGCAGTTTTTATGGACTTCTTTTTGCGATTTCAATGTTGGCTCCATACTGTGAAAGTTGTTTGTCAATTTCATGCCAACAGGGTTTTTTTTACATCCTTTATAAACCTAAATTCCCTCTCTTTCTATTTAATCAGGAAGTCTGCAAAAGGCCGTGCTTTTCCATTTTGAAATTACAATTTTCTTTCAAAACCCCCTCCAATTTCCAAAACCCATTTTCCATTCGATGCAAAGTTGCATTTTGTTCAATCACTCGTCAATATGCAAACGCTCGATATTCTATTAAGATTGCGAGTGGGGTGTTATTACTGTGGCGCTCGACATATTTCCGACTACTGGGGAAATCTGTCATCGTGAGATATGGCGAGTAGAGTTCCGAAGTTTTAGACATGGCCGTAGAAAATACCTTTAAATTAGACAGATTGAAAATCTTATGAAAAAATTGTGTAAGGCGACCGCGACCGTAAGCAGGAGGTGATCACTTGATCAGTTTTGTACAAAAGTAGCTGTTCCATATATTTCAGTGGAGTAGATACTACATACACACATACATAACCTCACGCACGACCGTAATCCCAGTCGGTCAGAAACATGGCTATAGGTCGACCAGAATCTCATGACACAAGAAAAGTAAAAAAATATAGATTTTCACATGGCAATGTCAAACTTTTGTTATTGTGTATATTTAAGAGCGTTTGAACGCCTAAATCATCTGGCTGAACATTTTCATCTTGTTTATAAGAAAAGTCATATAATTTTATAGCTGAATTTTATTACGAACGTTTTTCTTCGTGGCTGTATAGCGGTTTCAGAAGTGCTGCAAAAAGTCGCAGTGTTCTGAGGTTTCAGAATATCTCTGACTACCCCCTCGGGGAATATAGTCGTGAGCATATGCTTATGCTGTATAGCGGTTTCAGAAGTGCTGCAAAAAGTCGCAGTGTTTGAAAGGCCCTAATCCAATTACCCCAGTGTTGCTTACTCTAAAATTTGATTTCCTTATTTTTCATGAGAATCTGGTCGACCTATAACTACCAACTGCTTAGATAGTAATTGCAGTTTTATATGGAACAGCAGATTTTTTCGCTAGGTATTTATACCATTGTAAAGATGTTGGTTGCTGGCTGTTCAGTTTGACGTTCTGAATCACACCTTATAAAAATAGACCACACATTTCAGGGCGTCTGCTCTACAAAATATTCATGTTATACAGTCGGAACCCCGAATGACGAAGCGTTCTCAAAAATATGTGAATATTATTCAAAAGTGATTTGTCACAAATTGAAAGGAAAGCAGTTACCATGCCGTGATGCCGCTCTTGGATGTGGGCCCTTCTGTGGTGTGATATACAGGGTGTAAGTACTGCATTACTTCAAAGCGTGATTGAATTCATGATACTAAACAACGTTTCCCAAGGAATTCGAAAAAGAAACATCTTTTCAGACAAACATTCCGTTTTGAAATTTTTCAAGGGTGGTTCAGACCATCTAGCCTGATAATTATGAATTCGAAAAGGGTACGTCTGGCTATTCACAGCGGTGTGTTGGTGCCTACGCTAATGTATGGGAGTGAATGTTGGGTATGGAATAAAAGGAATGAAAGTCGAGTGAATGCAGTTGAAATGCGCTCCTTACGAAGTATGTGTGGTATTACTTTGGTTGATCGAATCAAGAACAGTGTGATAAGGGATTGGTGTAAGTTGAAGGATGATATAGTAACAAGGATTGAGAGGGGTATGCTTAGATGGTTTGGTCACGTAGAGAGAATGAATGAAAGAAGACTTACGAATGACATTTATCGAGCACAGGTGAGTGGAAGTGTTAGGAGAGGCCGTCCGAGGAAAACATACCACGATCAAATCAATGATCTTTTCCGAAAAGGACAAGTGCGTAGCACCCTCAATCGACGGAAGTGCATGAAAAGATGTATGAATGTCAACGAGGCTAGAGAAGTGTGTCAGAGTCGTAGCGTGTGGCGATCTGTGGTCTCTGCCTACCCCCTTGGGACAATGGCGTGAGCTTATGTATGTATGTATGTATGAAAAAAATCTCCCGTCTCATACAGTTGAATCGAGTAGGAGTTTAGTATGGAACAACAGATTTTTTTTGCCGGTTAAGTTTTGCTCCCATATCGAAAGTTCTTCAGTTTGATGGTCTGAAGCAGGCATGTCAAACTCAAAGTTAATGGTGGGCCACATGCATAATGATAGTAGAATCAGTGGGCCGCAAAGAACTTAAATAATTTGTAACGATTATAGAAAAGGACTGTTAAGGTGGTTGCAGAGGGGTCAATTTTATACAAAACTTTGACGCACAATACGCGTAGACGGTATTAATATAGGTAACTTTGTATATATGGAAAAATAGTTTAGAAAATCTAGATGTCGCGTATCAAATAACATTTGCAATTAATAATAAAATTACGAAGATATAAAGCTTTGAAATTTTTCATACAAAATTTTCAAAGCTTTATATCTTCGTAATTATATTATAAATTGCAAATGTTATTTGATACGCGACATCTAGATTTTATAACTTATTTTTCCATATATAAAATATTACTTTTATTAATTCCGTCTACGCGTATTGTGCGTCAAACGTTTGTATGGACTGAACCCACCTTAATCGTTTATTTAAAAGAAGAAAAAACATGTCAATCTCACCCAAGAATGTGTCTTTAATTATAAGTTGTTTATTTCAAGTTGGGGGTAATTAGATCTGCAGAAATCAACTCTTAAACTGCATCGAAATCAGGGTATCGGGCCGCAAGAAAGCGCAGTGTGGGCCGCATGCGACCCGCGGGCCGCATGTTTGACATACCTGGTCTGAAACATCCATTACAGTATGTAACGCATTTAAGTTTACACCCTGTGTAAAACCTTACAATCTGTTTACAATTTTTATATAACAGAGACTTCACAACCCTACCCTTGGCATAGCCGATGTTGTGCCAAATCTGTTACTCGCCATTACTTCCCTCACGAAACCCAGTAGTTAGTCTAACGGTCACTCGAAGCTAACCAGCGCAGCTAACTATACTAAATACTTTAGTAAATCATTAGTCGTGACGTCACGGTGCGATCCACGGCCCTGGTAGATCACGATCGATATTATGTTAACTGTTGTTGCAAGTAAGACAGGTGGTTTGGTTCCCCGTTGTGGTAAATGGGTATCAAATTAGGTTAGTTTTGATGGAGTTGTTGGGCAACAGTGAAGGTCAATAATGAGCTTAAGGCTGCCTGTGCATTGACGCGAGCTAGCTGGCGGACCGGAGAAACTGAGTTTTATTAACTAATCAGGATTGCATAAAATCTCGGCGGAGACTCGGCCGAGCTCCTGATTGGTTAATATTTCCTCGTTACTCCGCTCCGCCAGCTCGCTCCGCATCAATGGACAGGCACCCTTAAAGGTGAGCGCATATTAGGGCCGCATTATCATATTAGCCGATACAAGTCCACGGCAGGACATAGGCCTCCCCGACCACAGGATGGCCACAACGATCAGACCCGCGCTGCACTCATCCAACAGGTTCCCGCCGCCTTCACCAGGTCGTCGGTCCACCTTCTGAGGGGCCTACCCACGCTGGGCTGTCCGGTACGCGGCCGCCTCTCGAGAACTCTTTGGTCCCATCAGGTATCGGTACTGCGAGCAATGTACCTGAACCCTTCGGGTTATGTCGGTTACTCTGGTTCTTCGGCGAGCGGAAAATGTGTAGGTACTTCGCCCTCTAGAGGGGGCTGGGTCGCAACGCATTGACGGATTATTAGTTTGTCGTAAAACTGCCAGATGTAAAAAAATCCGCTTTTGCATACTACGAAGGTCCGCATCGGGGCGCAGCGGGCCGCATCGCACGGATGGAAATCTGTCGTGCAAAAATGCGACCCGCTCCACCCTGGCGTAGTATGCTTTAGTTCATATAAATTGTATAGAAACTGTTAGGGCGGATTTTTACGCTGCAGCCCGCCCTGAACGGGTGACCGCTTAGTAGTGGTATGATCATATTGAGGGGAAATTAGCTTCGGAAGACAATCTAAGCAACGGCTTACTTAAGAACTGTTTAAGATTCAGGGATGAGAAAGGGCCATGCTCCAACACGTCTTATTGCAGATGGAGACAAATTAATGAATAGCTTTGGTGATAACGTATTTCAAGCCTCTAAATTTGGTTTAGCCTACTTGTAAGTATATCAGTCCACTGTCGGACATATTCCTGAATGTACTCGTAATCGTATATTCCTGAATTTTTATAAAAAATGCATGCTTAAAAAGATAATAGAGTTTCCCCTAAGAGTTTCCCATACTTATAAAAACTCTACACTATAAGTGCAATACATTCCCATCACAATAACAACTTGTTTACACGTTGACAGTGCCTCAATTTACTCGCCACTTACTGCCCACGTGTAAATTAAACTTGCCATACATATGACAGCGGGCAGGTAGGTGCAGTAATGCATTCAACACGGTATGGTATGGCGGGCTGTATATTTTTAGTTTCAGGTTAATGCACTTGTGCAAGAGCAACTACTGCGCTTAATAACATTTGTACATGGTTTATTCTGTACTTGTGATGTTACACATACATACATATAGTAATCCCTTTCGGGGTAGACATAAACTTTGCTACAACTACCAAATATTGTTTGGTGCATGCAGTAGGAAGGGTTACTTTTACCATATTTATGGTTTCAGGATAGTATGACGTGTGCTGGTGATAGTTAGCTGGTCTTTCGTACATAAAAACACTGCATAAGATTTTATCCCTCAGCAGTAGCCTTCATCAGTCAAGATAGAAACATGAAAGAAGATAATTTCTCCAGCTATGGGAAAAAAGCCCCCAAAAAATGGTAGCGTATTTTTGGCGTAAGTTACGAAATCATGTCGATTTAAAGTGAAAAAAAAAAGTGACAGGAATAAATTTAGTTAAGTTAAGTCGTGGCACAGTCCGAATCGGTACCACCACCATAGCAAGAAGCTTGCAAGGTACATGCTCCATAGTTATTTAGTCTGTCATTGAGATTCTGTTCAGATTTGTTTGTTTGTACCTTTTTTTTTCTCTCTTACGTTATGTTATAATTAAACACACATTTTTGTCCGCAGGTAAGCCAGATCGTCCTAGCTGTTAGCCCTAGGTACGTAGGTACATGTCTAGTTAATTAATTTGCGCGTTTTATCTTCAACCCTCCCACCGCGACCCCTGGACTGAGGAACCCTAATTTATGCGCGGACATGAGCCGCGGGACGGACGGACGGTTGTACACACTTTTATTATATTGAATTTTTAGGTGTTTTGTAACTTACTAGGCAAAGTGAATGCTGAGCTAATAATTAATTTGATATAATTGTTACCAGGGTTTAAAAATACCCTATAATAATTATAATTAATGTAGAGTCCTTCTTAATATAATTATTATGCTGGCACTTTCTTTAAGGGAATGATCAGACCGTCAAACTGATCAACATTCTCTATGGGACCAACATCGGAATCGCGAAAAAAAATCAGCTGTCCCACACAATTGGCTCAAGTAGGTTTGCAGTTCTGTACGGACCAGCTGATTTTTTTTCGCGATTTCGATATAGGTGCCATAAAGTGTCAGCATTTATTAAAGACCCTTATACAGGCGGATTTGCTAACAAATATAATTATATATACAGGCGGACTTGACGACCCAGTTGGTCTAAAATGGTTACCACACCGGACTGCCAAACCAGGGTCCTGGGTTGGAATCTCGGTTCGGTCATGGATGTTATATGTTTGTGCCGTTGTTGTATGGTTTTCACAACAAAAAGCCCGTTAGAGCTTACGTGGGATCATTACAATGTATGTGCCTGTGAGCGTTTTTTATTTATTTACAAACTAGCGGCCCGTCCCGGCTTCGCACGGGTGGACGTCTAATCTTTTCTAGCAATAAATATAGCCTATGTTACTCAGGGTGAATGCAGCTTTCTAATGGTGAAAGAATTTTTTAAATCGGCCCAGTACTTTTTGAGCCTATTCATTACAAACATACAAACATACAAAAATAGGTACAAATCTTTCCTCTTTATAATATTAGTGTAGATAATAATTAAAAAAAAAACCAGCCAAATGTAAGTCAGGCTGAGGGTCCATGAGAAAATACAATTCTTTGTTTTCTTACCTAAATAATGTTGTGGTGGTACGGAACACTTGGTGTTCAAGTAGACCGACTCGCACTTGGCCGGTTTTTTTAACTCTCCGTGAATCTAATTAGAAACATTTTCCTATTTAACATAAAACGGACAGAA